>SJYW01034429.1:953275-996448 GCA_006410735.1 Raphicerus campestris | reverse complement strand
ATGAAAGTGAAAGAGGAGAGCGAAAAAGTTGGCCTAAAGCTCAGCATTCAGAAAACTAAGATCATGGCATCTGGTCCCATCACTTCACGGCAAATAGATAGGGAAACAATGGAAACAGTGACAGACTTTATTTTCTTGGGCTCCAAAATCACTGCAGATGGTGACTGCAACCATGAAATTAAAAGACGCTTACTCCTTGGAAGAAAAGCTATGACCAACCTAGACAGCATATTAAAAAGCAGAAACGTTACTTTGCTGACAAATGTCCATCTAGTCAAAGCAATGGTTTTTCCAGTAGTCATGTAGGGATGTGAGAGTTGGACTATAAAGAAAGCTGAGTGCTGAAGAATTGATGGTTTTGAACTGTGTTGATGGAGAAGACTCTTGAGAGTCCCTTGGACTGCAAGGAAATCAAACCAGTCAATTCTAAAGGAAATCAGTCCTAAATATTCACTGGAAAGACTGATGCTGAAGCTGATGCTCCAATACTTTGGCCACCTGATGTGAAGAAGTGACTTATTGGAAACGACCATGATGCTGAGAAAGACTGAAGGCAGGAGGAGAAGGGGATGCCAAACTAGATGGACATGAGTTTGAGTAAGCTCTGGGAGTTGGTGATGGACAGGGAAGCCTGGTGTGTCGCAGTCCATGGGTTCAGAGTCAGATACGACTGAGAGACTGAACATGAGAGGCCATGGGGCTGTCCTTCTAGTTGGAACGTGTATGCCTGGGGGTGGGCCACGGTACCAGTCCTGCCTTCACTGAAACTCACTCCAGGTAATCACTAAGAGCGAAAGAGACAGAGTCCCAGCCATCACTAATCATTAGTAGCTGCAGAGATTTACCGAAGTAACCTGGCTGGCTAAGTGGCCACCTGGGCTTAGGAGGTAGAGACAGCAAGGATGCTTCCCTGGTTGCTCAGATGGTAAGGCCTTGATGCTGGGAATGACCGAAGGCAGAAAGAGAAGGAGGCAACAGAGGATGAGACGGTTGGACAGCATCATCCATTCAACGGACATGAACTTGGGCAAACTCTGGGAGATGGTGAGGGACAGGGAGCCCTGGCGTGTTGCAGTCCATGGGATCTCAAAGAGTTGGACAGACTTGGTGACTGAACAGTAACAACCACAGCAAGGATGGCCAGCTGGAAACGTGAGGTGATGAATTACCAGGCTGCCTGCTGATTCCCTGGGTACCACCAAGTTGTCCAAAGACCATGTAGGAAGCTATGGAACATCCTGAGACCAGCCCACCATCTCCCTGCAAATTAACAGAGCAGATGCAAAGAAAGCAGGTGTCCACGTTGGGTCTAGAATCCGTTCACGGCCCAGGCAGAAGAAAAAGTATGGGGCAAGCCTTGACCTGGCTTCTTCTGCTTCACGTCTGCCTGGCCCAGACTGGCCTGAGTCTGCCACCATGGAGGGACAGGGACTGTCTATGAGGAGACCTGAGATTCGGTACCCAGGGTCAGAGCCCTGATGCTGGTCTGGTCTGCCTTTCTCTCCGAGGGAGGGACCAGCTCCCTGAGAAGCAGGANCCAGAAACATCTAAGTACAGACCCCATCTCTGCCACCCACCTGTAGTCTGACTGCGGCAAGTGGCTTCTACCTGCTGGAGCTTCAGTTTCCTCATGTGTAAAATAGGAAGGGGCAGGCCTGTGCAGTAGTGAAGAGCACAGACTTGGGAGCCAGGCTTCTTAGGTTAGGATCTTGGCTCTGCCATTCCGGCTGGGCAGGCCATGCTTCCTGGTTGTAAACCAGGAATAACAGTAGTCAGTAGCAGCACGCAGGCTGTCGTGAGGTTGGAGTGAGTGCCTCTCTGTGAAGTGCTGAGAGCAGGCCTAGCCCGCGGGATCTGTCCATCATGTCAGCTACTACACTGGAGAGGACCCTGGCTTTGAGTCCAGAGACCTAGATCCTAAATCCATCATGAGGGTAATCCCTGGTAAGTTACTTTACCTCTCTGAGGCCAGTTTCAGCACCTGTAACATGGGGTTGGTGGGGGGGGGGGCGGTGGTGAAACAAGGGGAGTGAAGAGGATTAGAGATGACATACAGACAACACACAGTGCCTGGCACGTGGCAGATGCTCCATAAGGGGCAGGTAGGTTAGTGATATTAGTGACTGAGCAGCTCGTCTGGAAAGCAGACACCACGAGAACAGTGGTTGATGGAGGCGCCTTTGATAATAGAGCCTGACCACCTGGGTTTGGAGTCTACCTATGAGCTGTGACTTGGACCCGTGGCTCAGTCTCTCTGGGCCTCAATTTTCTTTTCTGAAAAATGAGGACAAGCAATGTCGTTCAGAGTGCTGGTGTAAGGACAACATGAGAAAGCACAGGAAAGGCACAGGGCACGGAGCCTGGCCCATCAAGCAGGTGGTCACGCAGGGCAGTGGGTGGTGGTGATATCTTAACACTCAGCAGAGAAGCTTGCTGTGAAGAGTACAGAGATGAAAGGCATCCTGGCCCCCTTGCTCCACGCCACCTCGAGGGACTTCACGACCTGAAGGCAGTGCAGCAAAGCCCAGGAAAGACAAGATGCTCCCCTGTGCTGGGCGCCCTCCCTCCAGGAATATCAGAGTCCCAGGCACTGAGATATTAGTCTTTGTTTTGCTTTGTTGAGATGGGGAAACTGAGGTTCAAAGAGAAGCAGTGGGTGGAGCTGGCCTTGGACCAGCCTACACCTGCTGACCTCCCCGGCAGCTGGCAGTACAGGGCCTGAGGCTGTAAGGCAGTCATGGGTTCACATTCCAGCTCCACACCCCTCAGGCCCAGATTCTCCTGCCCCACCCTCCCCTATCCTTCTTCCCAACCTCAGCAGGCATCTGGCCTCCCCAGCTGGGGATACAGCTTATGCTGCTTGGCCTGGCCTCTCCAGGGCCTCTGCACAGACTGCCACTCTCATTCCTGAGCCTCTCCAGGCTGTCCTTAGAGAGCTCCACTCCCAGGTGGGGCCAAGGACACCTGGTCCATCCAGCCCTAAATTAGCTAGTCCTATCTACGGGCTTTGACCCAGTGGACCTGGGCTTGAATCACATTACTCACTTGATCCTGGTGATTCCAGAGAGGACTGAGTACACCTCTCTGAACCACTTATAACAGGGAAGTCGGCAAGAGCAGTGAGCCTCAGTGGCTCAGGTGGGCCAAGCACTGGACCTGGAGTTAGGAGACACATCCCAGCTCCAGCTGATTCCCTATACCTCTCTGAGCCTCACCCACTTCCCCTGTAGAAAGCAGACCATAGTCACAAATGCCCTAACTGCTCCAAGCACAGAGTGAAAGTGCTTTTTACATCAGGGAGCCCTGGGCAAGCGCAGGAAGGACTCCTATCAAAGGGGGAAGGTAATTTCAAAAAGCATCACAACCTTAATAAAAAAGGGCACAGCATGCTCATGGGAGGATTCTAGGTCTCAACCAGGGAGTGGATCGCCTGGCTTGGGGCCCCCCAGTATGTGACTTTAGGCCAGGAACATTCCCCTCTTGGAGTTTCACTCTTACTATGAGAAATCAATAAGAATATAGCAATGCCGAAGCAAGTTGCTGGGACAGAGCCCTGTCCTCGGCAAAAGGCACAAACTTTAGACAGAGGTTCTCACACCTTGGGGAAACACAATTAGGTCAAAGAGTCTAATTCAGAAGGTCCAGGGTAGGGGCCTAAGAATCTACATTTTATTGGGTATGTTCCTGGGGTGCGCTGGTCAGTCCAGCTCAGGGGCCAGGCCCTCAGCTTCCAAGACAAGAGTGGGGTTTTATCAGAGCTGATGCTGGGATGGAGTTTCCTGATGAAATCTGGGGAAGGGGGAAAGAAGGGTAATAGGAGCAGAGGGGTGGGGCTGTTAACAACCTATTAATCTCCTCCCCTGCCAGAAACAGTAATTGCTGAGGCGCACACATCCTTCACGTGCTAACAGTCTGCAGCTGCAACACGAAGCTTTGATTACAAATGTCAACAAGATAGAGCATGAAATTAACTTCCCCTCAGTCAGTGGGCACAGGGAGACGCTGCACTCATTCACTGCCCTCAGTATGAAAACTCCCTACGACGATGTCGCGTCAAATTAGAGCCTGTGCTACCAGGCTGGCATCTATATCTCTGCCCGTAGCACTCTCTTACAACCAGGCCCTGCAAACAAGGGCCTGAGGCTGGGAAAAAGGTCAGGGCTGGAGGCAGGTGACGGTCCCAGGGTGAACTGGGAGGTGGCCAGAGCTAGATGGGACCCCCATGGGGGTTTGCCCACTGGACAAGAGAGGTGGGAATCATCGTGACAAAGAGTAACTCACCCCTCCGAGTGCCTGATGTGGGGAAAAGTGCAAACCCAGCCTTCAACTGGGTCAATTTCTGCCCTGCCAGCCCATCTGGAGAGGCGAGCTGGGGAAACGGACTGTTCCAAGGTAGACCACGCTGAGTGAGTTAGTGGGGCAGGCCAGAAGCCAGGCTCCTGTGACCATGCGCTCGTCGGCTCCAGCCTGGCCTGTGGCTCTCCAGGTTCAAGTGGCAGCAGGAAGGAAGTCCGGTGACAAAGGGAGGTTTTTATAGTGCATGCCCGGGGTGCGGGCATGTGGCTTGGCCTGCAGGCAGGACCTGGGCGGGGTCACCCAAGACTGTGCCCCTGGTGTGTGTGAGATGCATGCACCCACCCACAGGCCCCTACCTGCACAGGCCCACAAAGGACGGAGACTCCTTCTGTCTCAGGGGTTAGTNATCTACATTTTATTGGGTATCTTCCTGGGGTGGGCTGGTCAGTCCAACTCAGGGGCCAGGCCCTCAGCTTCCAAGACAAGAGTGGGGTTTTATCAGAGCTGATGCTGGGATGGAGTTTCCTGATGAAATCTGGGGAAGGGGGAAAGAAGGGTAACAGGAGCAGAGGGGTGGGGCTGTTAACAACCTATTAATCTCCTCCCCTGCCAGAAACAGTAATTGCTGAGGCGCACACATCCTTCACGTGCTAACAGTCTGCAGCTGCAACACGAAGCTTTGATTACAAATGTCAACAAGATAGAGCATGAAATTAACTTCCCCTCAGTCAGTGGGCACAGGGAGACGCTGCACTCATTCACTGCCCTCAGTATGAAAACTCCCTACGACGATGTCGCGTCAAATTAGAGCCTGTGCTACCAGGCTGGCATCTATATCTCTGCCCGTAGCACTCTCTTACAACCAGGCCCTGCAAACAAGGGCCTGAGGCTGGGAAAAAGGTCAGGGCTGGAGGCAGGTGACGGTCCCAGGGTGAACTGGGAGGTGGCCAGAGCTAGATGGGACCCCCATGGGGGTTTGCCCACTGGACAAGAGAGGTGGGAATCATCGTGACAAAGAGTAACTCACCCCTCCGAGTGCCTGATGTGGGGAAAAGTGCAAACCCAGCCTTCAACTGGGTCAATTTCTGCCCTGCCAGCCCATCTGGAGAGGCGAGCTGGGGAAATGGACTGTTCCAAGGTAGACCACGCTGAGTGAGTTAGTGGGGCAGGCCAGAAGCCAGGCTCCTGTGACCATGCGCTCGTCGGTTCCAGCCTGGCCTGTGGCTCTCCAGGTTCAAGTGGCAGCAGGAAGNGAGCCTCTCCAGGCTGTCCTTAGAGAGCTCCACTCCCAGGTGGGGCCAAGGACACCTGGTCCATCCAGCCCTAAATTAGCTAGTCCTATCTACGGGCTTTGACCCAGTGGACCTGGGCTTGAATCACATTACTCACTTGATCCTGGTGATTCCAGAGAGGACTGAGTACACCTCTCTGAACCACTTATAACAGGGAAGTCGGCAAGAGCAGTGAGCCTCAGTGGCTCAGGTGGGCCAAGCACTGGACCTGGAGTTAGGAGACACATCCCAGCTCCAGCTGATTCCCTATACCTCTCTGAGCCTCACCCACTTCCCCTGTAGAAAGCAGACCATAGTCACAAATGCCCTAACTGCTCCAAGCACAGAGTGAAAGTGCTTTTTACATCAGGGAGCCCTGGGCAAGCGCAGGAAGGACTCCTATCAAAGGGGGAAGGTAATTTCAAAAAGCATCACAACCTTAATAAAAAAGGGCACAGCATGCTCATGGGAGGATTCTAGGTCTCAACCAGGGAGTGGATCGCCTGGCTTGGGGCCCCCCAGTATGTGACTTTAGGCCAGGAACATTCCCCTCTTGGAGTTTCACTCTTACTATGAGAAATCAATAAGAATATAGCAATGCCGAAGCAAGTTGCTGGGACAGAGCCCTGTCCTCGGCAAAAGGCACAAACTTTAGACAGAGGTTCTCACACCTTGGGGAAACACAATTAGGTCAAAGAGTCTAATTCAGAAGGTCCAGGGTAGGGGCCCAAGAATCTACATTTTATTGGGTATCTTCCTGGGGTGGGCTGGTCAGTCCAACTCAGGGGCCAGGCCCTCAGCTTCCAAGACAAGAGTGGGGTTTTATCAGAGCTGATGCTGGGATGGAGTTTCCTGATGAAATCTGGGGAAGGGGGAAAGAAGGGTAACAGGAGCAGAGGGGTGGGGCTGTTAACAACCTATTAATCTCCTCCCCTGCCAGAAACAGTAATTGCTGAGGCGCACACATCCTTCACGTGCTAACAGTCTGCAGCTGCAACACGAAGCTTTGATTACAAATGTCAACAAGATAGAGCATGAAATTAACTTCCCCTCAGTCAGTGGGCACAGGGAGACGCTGCACTCATTCACTGCCCTCAGTATGAAAACTCCCTACGACGATGTCGCGTCAAATTAGAGCCTGTGCTACCAGGCTGGCATCTATATCTCTGCCCGTAGCACTCTCTTACAACCAGGCCCTGCAAACAAGGGCCTGAGGCTGGGAAAAAGGTCAGGGCTGGAGGCAGGTGACGGTCCCAGGGTGAACTGGGAGGTGGCCAGAGCTAGATGGGACCCCCATGGGGGTTTGCCCACTGGACAAGAGAGGTGGGAATCATCGTGACAAAGAGTAACTCACCCCTCCGAGTGCCTGATGTGGGGAAAAGTGCAAACCCAGCCTTCAACTGGGTCAATTTCTGCCCTGCCAGCCCATCTGGAGAGGCGAGCTGGGGAAACGGACTGTTCCAAGGTAGACCACGCTGAGTGAGTTAGTGGGGCAGGCCAGAAGCCAGGCTCCTGTGACCATGCGCTCGTCGGTTCCAGCCTGGCCTGTGGCTCTCCAGGTTCAAGTGGCAGCAGGAAGGAAGTCCGGTGACAAAGGGAGGTTTTTATAGTGCATGCCCGGGGTGCGGGCATGTGGCTTGGCCTGCAGGCAGGACCTGGGCGGGGTCACCCAAGACTGTGCCCCTGGTGTGTGTGAGATGCATGCACCCACCCACAGGCCCCTACCTGCACAGGCCCACAAAGGACGGAGACTCCTTCTGTCTCAGGGGTTAGTAATAAGAGTTAGTTTCCTTGTAGAGTGGCTGGTGACTGCCCCGTCCATAGCCCAGGCTGTGGATATGCCACCTGGCTGCTTTGGGGGCTTCAGAGGGTGGGGATGGGAGTGGTACAGCCTCAGCCCAATCTGGTCAGGCTCTCCTTAGCCATTTGCACACCCCACCCCCAGGCTGGGAATGCGGCCCAAGTCACTCATAGGCTGATAGACCAGCAGCCAGAAGACCCAGCATGTGAGGTTCTTCATGCAAGAAGGCCTTTTTCCACTCACCCGTGGCCGATCACCCAGGAGGCCTGGCTGGCAAGCAGCTAAGCGGGCCCGGCCGCCTGGGGAGAGGTCACCATGCCAGCCGTGGAGCTGGATGTTTCCCTTCTTGCCTTTTTGGTCTTGCTGTGATCTCCAGTTCTCTTCTGTGGCCCTCTGAAATAGCCATTAATTAGAGCCTGGTAATTAACTTTCTGGTTCGAGTAATATTTTGCAAAGGAATTCCATTAAAGAGTCGATTTGCATATCCTCAGACCTGGGACCTGGAAACAGCCAGGGATTTTCTAGGAGAATGGGCAAGGCCCTGCAGTACCCCTCAGGCCTGGCATCCAGGCCTGGGCTGTGCTGGCACCTATGGGCACAAGGGGCTCAGAGGGTGGCTGTCCTGACGGCCTGGGGAGATGCTGAGTCGTGGGAGATTTCCCCCAGGAAGGCAGGCAGTTTTGCTCACACACCCGGACAGCAACTGCACACCTGCACATAGATGCCCACATGAGAGCTCAAACACAGAACACACCACACACACGTAAAACAGGGCGCGTGCAAATGCACATGCCGGGAGACATGCGCATATAAGAAAACAGAGCCAGCAAGAACGGCAGCCAGAACTCCTTAAGCGCTTAAAACGAATTGTATGTCCATAATCGACCTACAAAAACACTTCATGTGGTCCAACCCAACATGAAGTGCCAGACACTGTTCCAAATGCTTTACATGTGATTCCTCATTTCAGATCTACAAACACGTACAAGGATGTTTACATATACCCACCTTCATGAGGGCAGGTGCACACCTGTAAGACATATGAAGACATGCACTCGTGTGCCTGTCAAAGGCATGTGGACATGCCTACAGCCACCTGTACAGGAAAAGGCTTCTCTAGCCTTTAAAACCCCAGCTTGGGGCTGATCACATCCTTACTAGCTAATTTCCGCCGTTCCTAAAAATATTGCCCAGCTCGGATCTCTGGAAGATACACACGAGGGAGCTGCAGATCTAAAAGGAGGGCGATAAAAACGAGAAAGCAGAAATAAATTGGTTCTCTTCCATGTCCGGGTCATGTTCTGTGGCTCCCCCTCCCTCTGGAGATGAAGCCAGAATCACGTGTTCCTTGGCAGGCCTCCAGTCAGCCCTGCCCCAAAGGTGCCCATGGGGCTCCGAGTACCATGCTGCAGGGGGGCTGGGGCCTGGACACAAGGCCAGGCTTCTGGGATGGTCCCACCGCCACGCCTTTGACTGCGTGCCTCAGTTTCCCTGAATCTAACAACCCCTGCACTGCTTACCGGTGCTGTACAGCGACAGACCTCTCAAAGTGTTGTGTGAGTGCCAGGCTTCCTTAACAATAATTATCGGATTAAGAATTAAATCTGGTTCCCTTACGGAGAGCAGAGCAGGGGAGGGGGAGGTGGGGAGCACCCCTTAATGAATTCCCTGCCATACCGCTTGGAAGGCAGAGGCCCATTTAACAAAGATCCACCTACATGGACGGTGGTGAAGGAACCAAGGAAGGCCAAACAGGGCAAGGAAGATTCTTGCAAAGGGCTTGTCAGAACGCTCAGAAGGCCAAGGACAGGAACAGACAAGACTCTACAGCAGCAGCACAGCGCTGCTGGCCACTAAGCCCAGGAGCACGGCCCTCAGGGACTAACCGGCAAGAAACGCAGGGAGCAAAGAAATGCCACCCTTCTGCCTGTACAAGCGACAAAGACTGTGTTACCGATGACACCCAATGGTTTCAAAGGCGAGAAGAAACAGGTGGGCACCTCAAAAGTCTTTGGGGGAGTGTAAATTACTACAGGCTCTCAATGGGAAGCATATTTATCAAAAGCCTGACATTGCTCTTATTTTTTGACCTAGTAAGACTAAGACTTTATCTCATGGAAACAATCACAGATGGAGACAAATGATGCATATTTAAGGATTAAATATCAGCACCAATTTTAATAAAGAAAAACTAGACAGAACATAAACGCCTAGATTATTAAAAAGAAGTATGGTCCAACCATCAAAAATCGATTTTTAAAACACATATAGAACAGGTTTGCTTTCTCGGGTGCAGACAAATCACAGGGTCTTTCTATTCAGCTATTTCTTGTGTTCAAAGTAGCTGTGATCCTCCACACAGCCCTCTTCACCTTTCAAGGGACAGTAGTGTCTAGTTCCATCTCTTGAATAATAATAACGTGATTGCACGTTATTATTCCCACACTGCAGAGAAGACAACTGAGGCTTACCAAGACGGACTGACTTTTCCCTCCAAATATTAACTTCCACTTACTGAAAACGTACAACACAGCGGTCTAACCGCTTTCATGTGTTATAACTTATTTAATAAAATTTTAGAAACATTTAAGAAATGTACAAAACCAAGTGTTAGTTGCCAAGGAAACAGCACTGAACAGGACATTTTCTATTAAGTACATGATGAATATATTAATATTAATGTTTCCAACGACGTGATTATCATCAGACCCATTTTCCTGATGGGCAAACTGAGGCTCAGAACAGTTAAAGTGACTTGCCCCAGGAACTGCCTGGCTTTAAATCCAAAGATCACATACTTCCCATTACTCCCAGACACTGAAATGCATGATCATCTCAAGATCACCCAAGAGACGGCGGAGAAGGACCAGGCACTCGCTGTCTACAGCAGGGGAGGGAGAGAGTCAAGAACACCCAGGCCTGGGTGGCCAGCCCAACCTGCATCTACTGTCAACAGAAAACAGATTCCCCTCTTCCATTTTCTCCAGTTCCTCACCAAGCTCCCTCTCCCTGCTCCAAGAAATGCCTCACCCAAAGGGACAGAACTGATTTCTGCCTACTCAGGGCCGGTGGGGTCCCTGAAAGCCCTCACCCCTGCCTCCAAATTATCTCCCTCCCTTAGTCTTACACTGCTGGGAATCCTACCCTTAGTAACTTTCAGGAGTGGGAACTCCCGGCAACACACGTATTCCCTGGAAGGGGTAGTCAGTCCCTTGCTCCCCGTGTGATCAGCCTTGGGTACCTGCACCTGGGTTGCCCACCTGTGTGGAGGGCCAGCATCACCCAGAGGGAATACTGTGGAGGGGAAAAAAGGAGGAAGGCACTGCATTGCCAACTGACCCTCCCAGCTACTTAGGAACATTAATAAATAAATGAGTGAGTTTGAAATTATCTTCTGGGAGGGCAGAAACACCACATCCAAGATCGCTTTTACCAACATTAAAGCTGTCTTGTAAATGAGGCAAGAACATCTCCAGTCTGCAAAAAAAAAAAATGCTTTTGCCAGCACACCTTTCATCTGGGACACCTCGGAGTGGCATTCATTTCTATTATCCACGGGGAATGATTACCTGTCCTTAGTGCTTATCTCCAGAACCTCCAAAGAAGACATGAATGTTGAGGAGCCCAGTGATCTTGGAGACCAGCTGGGAACCTCCCCAGGCTGTTTTCAGGGAAATAAGTATAAAGGCTCAAATCTGCGGCCCTTGGACCTCCCAGAGCTCAGCTGTGCCCTCCTCCCCAGCCCTGGCTGGCTTGACTCCAGGCTCACAACCAGACATCAGCCCTTTCCCCGCCATCTCCACACCTGGACCAGACTCCCGTTCCCAGAGAGCCGAAAGATCCCAGAACAGAACCAGCTGGTTTCCAACCTTCAGATGAGAGGATCCTGGTGCAAAAAATAATCTTCCCAACACAGCAGTTTGCGGAGCATAGCAGAAAGCGTGCGGCAAAGCCGCTTCGGCAGTAGCCACAGAGCAGACAGATTCACCCAGTGTCAGAACCCAGGTGGCCGCCCCCGAGTGCCCAGTGTTCCTTCTCCATGTGAGGAGGCCACGGGAGCCAGCTCACACTGGCCACCCTAAAGGCCCCCACCCCCCTTCCCATGCCCATCCCTTCATGCAGGCTGCTCTCTCTGCACTTACCCCCTTCCCAGGGAGAGGCATGGCAGCTNGAGGGAATACCGTGGAGGGGAAAAAAGGAGGAAGGCACTGCATTGCCAACTGACCCTCCCAGCTACTTAGGAACATTAATAAATAAATGAGTGAGTTTGAAATTATCTTCTGGGAGGGCAGAAACACCACATCCAAGATTGCTTTTACCAACATTAAAGCTGTCTTGTAAATGAGGCAAGAACATCTCCAGTCTGCAAAAAAAAAAAATGCTTTTGCCAGCACACCTTTCATCTGGGACACCTCGGAGTGGCATTCATTTCTATTATCCACGGGGAATGATTACCTGTCCTTAGTGCTTATCTCCAGAACCTCCAAAGAAGACATGAATGTTGAGGAGCCCAGTGATCTTGGAGACCAGCTGGGAACCTCCCCAGGCTGTTTTCAGGGAAATAAGTATAAAGGCTCAAATCTGCGGCCCTTGGACCTCCCAGAGCTCAGCTGTGCCCTCCTCCCCAGCCCTGGCTGGCTTGACTCCAGGCTCACAACCAGACATCAGCCCTTTCCCCGCCATCTCCACACCTGGACCAGACTCCCGTTCCCAGAGAGCCGAAAGATCCCAGAACAGAACCAGCTGGTTTCCAACCTTCAGATGAGAGGATCCTGGTGCAAAAAATAATCTTCCCAACACAGCAGTTTGCGGAGCATAGCAGAAAGCGTGCGGCAAAGCCGCTTCGGCAGTAGCCACAGAGCAGACAGATTCACCCAGTGTCAGAACCCAGGTGGCCGCCCCCGAGTGCCCAGTGTTCCTTCTCCACGTGAGGAGGCCACGGGAGCCAGCTCACACTGGCCACCCTAAAGGCCCCCACCCCCCTTCCCATGCCCATCCCTTCATGCAGGCTGCTCTCTCTGCACTTACCCCCTTCCCAGGGAGAGGCATGGCAGCTCGGCGGGGTCCCATGGAGCCAGGATTCAACCCCCTCCTCACTGCTGGGCCAAGTCGGAAGGCAGCTGATCCGTCCACCCAGCCTCAGCAGCACCACACCACGTCAGAGTCAGGGGGAGGGTGAGGGAGGCATCTCTGCAGTCACCCAGGTTTGACCATGAGCTTGGGGGGTGGGGTGGGGTCATCAGAGCTGGTTTTACTCACTTGACTCCAAACAGGACGCCTCCAGGGACTGCCCCAGAGACATACCTGCCCGTCCATCCCAGCGGCAGTGATCAATCTATTTCTAAGCAAGGCAGCAAATCAGGAGATCCCAGTCCTAGCAGAGCCTATTTCAGCATCAAGGCTGGGTAGAAGGATTTCAAATTCCATCTCTCTGCCTGTCCGTGGGAAATCTGGGCTCCCTTCCTGTGCCAGAGAAGCCTCCAAGCCAGATTTTGTTTATAGAAAATTAATAAGACAATCCCACACCACCACCAGTGACATTCTGCTCCAGCTACCGTTCACCACTGGCGCTAGAAACAGACTCGCAGTTTTACTCCCCAGCACGGCTCCCACTCTGCACCCCTCCGGCCTGTGGCAAAGCTGACCCGAAGTCAAGCTGGGCAGGACCTGCTCCAGGGCATCTCGACCACGTTCCGACCTCCGCCCAGGGTTGCCAGCTGATTGCTCGGCAGAATCTCAGTGCGGGCTGCCCGCTGGAGGGAGGTAAACACAGCATACACGCTGTCTGCTCCCGGAGGGCAGACACACTCAGAGGCTGGACCGCCTGCCATCTCTCCTGCTCCCCGGACCACCAACACAAGCACACAAAACTAGGTACGTACACAAGGTCTCGCATGCGGGTGCAGAGGGTCCTGACCACCACCCAGGAAAGTGCAGCGAAGGGCATGTTCCCGAGGGAGAAAGCCGGAGAAGGCAGGGGCCAGTCGGAGGGAGGAAGGCAGCAAACCGAGTGGCCTGCCGCCCAGACAATAACAAAGATGGGAATCGAGGTTTTCAAAGACGCAGTGGCTGCACCCAGCACCGAGCTCTGGCCTGGCTAAATCTTCCTGCCAGGACACGCCTGGTCCCCTGGGGCACTATGGCCATCAGAGAAAGGCTGAGGGTCCTGCCTCGGACTGGGGTTGGCAGCGCGGGGAAGGAAACCAGCCGCAGGCAGCAGTTAGGATGCATTAGAGAGAGCAGCTCCCAGTGGATGAAAATTAAAGGTCTAGTAATTCTCCTGGAGGGTGGAAGGGGTACTCTTCGGGAAGATGCTAGGGGTCAGTTAAATAGTCAACCTTGGGCAGGAGTTGGGCTATAACTTGTACTCCTCTGCCTGCTGGAACTAAGGAGGAGGGGAGAGACATTTTCATTCTACCTGTGCCTCCCCTACAGGGAGTGCCAACTTGCCAATCACACACAGGGGCACAGCCCTATGAAGGGAGGCAGATGCCAGGGGCCTGAGACACAAGGCTGAATGCTGAAAAGGCTCCTTGGTGCCTGCCCATTCCTTCACCTCCACTTAGCTGAGCAGGGACACGTTCTAACTGGCACTAGAATCCATCACCATGCCTGTGCCCAAGCAGGAAGGTGCCAGGGCTGGCACGCTCAAGGAGGGGAACGTGGGCCCTGAAAGGAGAGGCTGTGTCCGCCCAGTGCCCCCGCACGCGGACAGGATGGCTTGTCCTTGCGAGCTGAAGCCTGCTCTTGCCAGTGACTCCTGGCAGGCTGAACCACCTCCTCTCTCTCCTCTGCCCCACAAGCCACCTCCCCTTGGAATTTCCACACCTGCTCCAGTCTGGCCCGGGAAAAGGAAACTGGGGAACTGGAGACACCCCTGGGAGTGGAGAGGTTAGAGAGGGAGCAGCTGCCCGGGGCTGGAAAGGATGAGGCCCTTCTTCCTTGGCCTCGGGCACTGCCCGCTCGCTCGCCCAGCCCCCAGCGGAGCACGCGCCCTACTTAGAGCAGATGTGCCCCCTAAGCGACCCAGCCCCCTGCTCCTCCCCTCCAGATGTCCACCCTTTTCCTCACCGCTGGGTCTCCGCAAAACCCAGCAGAAATGCCTTTTGTATCGGACACTCAAGGGCTCCAGAGGCAGGGAGATGGATCCTCGGGTGGAGGTGCCACTTCAGGCCCCAGCGCCGGACACTGCACCGCCCGGGAAACAATGCCCACCACGGCGAGGCGAGGCAGGACTTCTCGGGGAAGGCACTTCCCTCCGGGCCTCGACCCGAGGCTCGGGCACCTCGTCCTCACCCACCCGGGGGAAGAGAGAAGGGTCCTCCCGTCGCTCCTCCCGGTCCGAGGTGGCCCCACAAGTTGCCGGAGGCCGGCGTGGGGAGCCCTCGCGCTTTCCGCGCGCCCCCGTCCCGGCTCTCGCTTTGTCCCCGCGCCCTCCCGGGCGCATCCCGGGGCGGCGGCGCGCGGAGGCCGGGCCGGCGGCGGGCTCACCTCTCATTGTCCGCGGCGGAGGCGGCGGCGGCGGCGGCGCTGCGGAACCCCGGCAGGATGTGGCGGAAGCTGTGGTTGCGGTCCAGCTTGGGCTGGCTCTTGGTGCGCTTGATGGAGCCCTTGAGGCGGCGGCTGAGGAAGCCCTGCGCGCGGGGCGACAAGAGGGGGAAGGGGAGGCGGGGTCAGCGCGGCGGCGGGTCCGAGACCCGCGCGGGACCCGCGCCCTGGCTCGGGCGGCCGCGGGCTCGGCCTCGGCCCCTGCAGCTCGCGGCCCGCGCCGCCCGCCTNACAAAGAGCCACGGAGCATGTTTCACAATTTATGTAGCTCATCATGTAGCAATGTGGACAGTTCTGTCCCATTCCTGAGTTTAAAAAAAAAAAAGTTTTTTTCCTTCTAGGAGGTTGAATGGGACACATATCACTTTGTCTTTCCACCCTCACCCATCAAAGTTACCCTTAATACTCATCTGGTAAGCATTACTTGTCATCTTTGAAGTCTATTCTGGATGGACACCCTGGCACCCACCCAAACTGATCATAACCTTGCAGACTCAAACTCTAACATTCACTCATTTCACCATTGTCAAGAGCCTGCTACATGCGAGACACGATGACCAAGGCCAGGAACACTGTGAGGTGAGCAGTACATAGAATAAGGAGAGGACAGGGAGCTCAGATTCACTGGGAGGGTGACTGTTCGGGGCAATGGAGAAGTTCCCCATTAAGCCCCACCTCACCATACATGTCCACCCTGGAGGATGTTGAATCCCCCTGAGGACCCAGCTCAGGACTCTACAGGTTGAACAAATGTTCATCGTCCCAGAAGGCCCCAGCTGCAAGGGGACTCAGATCCAAAAAACTGTATTATAAGGGTGAATAAGGCCCAGAGAGGGGGAGGGTCTTTCCCAAGATCACACAGCAAGGGTAATCAAAGACTCTAGCCTCCAGTTCCCTGCCCTGTCCAGCCTCACAGCTTGCCTACTGACCTCCTGCATGGGGTGAAGGGACAAGGGTGGCTTCCCACCACCCCTGGATGTAGAGAGATGGATGACCTTTTCTCCTATCCTTTCATGGGCAGGCCCCAAGACATGATTTCTGGAAGCAGCTGCAGCCTTGAACTCAGAAAGAGGGACTGACTGGTCTTCAAGTCAGAAAATCTTGTTCTAGACCCAAGTCGATCTTTAGTGAGAGGCAGTGGGCAAATCACATCCCTTCTTTCAGTAAAAAAGGGTACTCAGAACTCACTGCACTGACAATATCCAATGGGATCCAGAGGCCCACAAATAGGGCTCAAATCGGCTGGCTACAAGATGCTATGCAAGGCCTCTCACCTCTCTGAGAAATGGGTGGGGCCTGCAGGGAGGATGAAGTAGGACAGACAAAAATCTGCTCCCAGCCTTTCACACCCCCAGGGCCTGGGTTTATCTACCTCTCCAGGAGGCCATCTCTGACTACATACTCTAGCCCAGCTGATCACATCCCTCAGGCCAGCTGAAGTCCTATCATAGCACTTGTGTCCAAGTCCTAGTTCAGATAAGCCGTGGGCAAATAACTGGACCTCTCTGAGTCTCAGTGTCCCTACCTGTGAAATGGGTTAAGGATGATACCTACTCTATTCCTGCTAAGTTGCTTTAGTTGTGTCTGACTCTTTGTGACTCCACAGACTATAGCCCACTAGGCTCCTGGGATTCTCCAGGCAAGAATATTGGAGTGGGTTGCCATACCCTCCTCCAGGGTATCTTCCCAACCCAGGGATCAGACCCCCATCTATTACATCTCCTGCATTGGCGAATGGGTTCTTTACCACTAACGCCACCTGGGAAACCCTGCTTATAGGGTCATGGAAAAGATTAAATGAGATAAGCTATTGTCAGTAAAATGGTAAATACTAAGCAACTAAGCACAGTAGTTGCCAGCTTTATTATCATTATTCCCTAGGCTGGCTCTGATACAACCATCAGTTTTTGCCCTGAGAAGGTATGGGACCACCCCAGGCGGGAGTCCGTCTAGGCGCTCTGAGGAGCTTAAAAGCAACGTGACAGCAAGGAAGGGCTGGTGTCATGCCCAGTGAATGAATGAACGTGCTTGCAGAATTATCCTGCAGACACAGAATATGGCTCAGTTTGGTAGTTTTGAACTCTTTTAAACACACGCTTTCTTCTAAAGCAACCTCACAGAGACTCTGAAGGTTCAAAGTGCCCGGCCGGGCGGGGCTGCTCCGGTGGAGGCCTCAGCTTTCATTCACTGGCCCAGGGTCTGATGTCTAAAGCCCAGCGAGGTGCCTGCCCAGTCCGCAGGGGCCAAGCCTGCCCCCTCCCCAGATGGGGTGCTCTGCCTCTGCTAACACAGCCCTGTTCCTGTGCACTTAGGTCAGCCATGGCTCCAGGGGCTTTAGCACGAGCTGCTGCCTGGTGTCACTACCCCCACCCTTTGGTGACTGGGTGTGGACAGTCCTCAAAGCCTCTGCCCATCTTTGTGACAACTCACTGCCTATGTGGATGTCCACCCTCCTACCGACCCATGTCAATGTTCTAAGCCCCTTGGGCTTCCATCCACGTCAATGACCAAAGGGCAAGAAAGTCTGGAGAGGAGGACAGACAGTCCCGTGGGGTCTCTGGCTGGCAGGATCCAAGTTCTCAGCTGCTCTCCCATCTCTATTCCTGACACTCCAGTTCTCTGTCCTCCCATGCTGTCCCCCACTTCTCCAGGAAGTTCCGGGAGACCTTCTCCAAGGTCTTTCAGAATTCCAGACACTGGATTTATTTGTTCACCATGTCAATCAATTCCATGTGATGATGATGATGATAAGTTACCAGTTACGGAGCTCCTGCTCTGTCAAGTCGCCCTGCCCAGGGCACTCACACAACCTGTCTGGATCCCGGGGAGGCGATCCTAGGTGGGCCAGATGCCTATGATGGGGAATCTTTGTGAGGACATGTGCTTCAGAATTCAGGAAGTCTAGGGTTTTCAAGTGGGAAAGCAGAAGCTCAGAGAATTTAAGCTGCCTGCAGAGAGTGGCAGAGCTGTTAGGTGGGCGAGCTGGGACCGTAATCAGGAAAGATCTAGTCTCTAGGAGTGCGGGGCAGGGATCCCCTTACACATACATGCATGCCACACACACACAGACACACACATACACACTCAAGTGTCAAAGGCCAGAGCAGAAGTTGACTGCTCAGCCCTTCCTCCCTACACCCAAGGCACTATGGCTGGGCCTGGGAAAGGGAGGAAAGAAGGGAAGGTGGGCTTCTCCCTGAGTGCAGGGCTATCACCTGCGGCTCACAGGTGAGGATCTGGAGGTTAAGAGAGGGGAGCCTCGCCCACTCCCATCCTCATGGGTGCATCCATCCCCACCCAGGAGGCAGCATCTGGCAGGGCAGGGCTGGTGTTGTGGTATGGGTTTGCATTCCAGCAACAGCACTTGGGCACCTGGGAGTGGTGGGTCACCCTGGACTCTCAGCCCACTTCTCACCCGAATGTAAAGCACTCAGCACCACGCATGGCACGTAGTAGGTGCTTGGGCAGCCCCCGACTCCATCATCTATTTGGTCCTGCATCTGAAGGTAAGCTTTCATCACCTTCTCCCCTTTAACAAACCAACTCCAAGTCACTGCCAGTGGGTGGGTGGGCCTGACCTGCGACAGTGCTCAGGATGGTGCTGTCCCTGTAGCCCAGGCCCAGCTTCTCCTTCGTGGCCATATCTAAGGGCTGCACCCAAANTCCTTTCATGGGCAGGCCCCAAGACATGATTTCTGGAAGCAGCTGCAGCCTTGAACTCAGAAAGAGGGACTGACTGGTCTTCAAGTCAGAAAATCTTGTTCTAGACCCAAGTCGATCTTTAGTGAGAGGCAGTGGGCAAATCACATCCCTTCTTTCAGTAAAAAAGGGTACTCAGAACTCACTGCACTGACAATATCCAATGGGATCCAGAGGCCCACAAATAGGGCTCAAATCGGCTGGCTACAAGATGCTATGCAAGGCCTCTCACCTCTCTGAGAAATGGGTGGGGCCTGCAGGGAGGATGAAGTAGGACAGACAAAAATCTGCTCCCAGCCTTTCACACCCCCAGGGCCTGGGTTTATCTACCTCTCCAGGAGGCCATCTCTGACTACATACTCTAGCCCAGCTGATCACATCCCTCAGGCCAGCTGAAGTCCTATCATAGCACTTGTGTCCAAGTCCTAGTTCAGATAAGCCGTGGGCAAATAACTGGACCTCTCTGAGTCTCAGTGTCCCTACCTGTGAAATGGGTTAAGGATGATACCTACTCTATTCCTGCTAAGTTGCTTTAGTTGTGTCTGACTCTTTGTGACTCCACAGACTATAGCCCACTAGGTTCCTGGGATTCTCCAGGCAAGAATATTGGAGTGGGTTGCCATACCCTCCTCCAGGGTATCTTCCCAACCCAGGGATCAGACCCCCATCTATTACATCTCCTGCATTGGCGAATGGGTTCTTTACCACTAACGCCACCTGGGAAACCCTGCTTATAGGGTCATGGAAAAGATTAAATGAGATAAGCTATTGTCAGTAAAATGGTAAATACTAAGCAACTAAGCACAGTAGTTGCCAGCTTTATTATCATTATTCCCTAGGCTGGCTCTGATACAACCATCAGTTTTTGCCCTGAGAAGGTACGGGACCACCCCAGGCGGGAGTCCGTCTAGGCGCTCTGAGGAGCTTAAAAGCAACGTGACAGCAAGGAAGGGCTGGTGTCATGCCCAGTGAATGAATGAACGTGCTTGCAGAATTATCCTGCAGACACAGAATATGGCTCAGTTTGGTAGTTTTGAACTCTTTTAAACACACGCTTTCTTCTAAAGCAACCTCACAGAGACTCTGAAGGTTCAAAGTGCCCGGCCGGGCGGGGCTGCTCCGGTGGAGGCCTCAGCTTTCATTCACTGGCCCAGGGTCTGATGTCTAAAGCCCAGCGAGGTGCCTGCCCAGTCCGCAGGGGCCAAGCCTGCCCCCTCCCCAGATGGGGTGCTCTGCCTCTGCTAACACAGCCCTGTTCCTGTGCACTTAGGTCAGCCATGGCTCCAGGGGCTTTAGCACGAGCTGCTGCCTGGTGTCACTACCCCCACCCTTTGGTGACTGGGTGTGGACAGTCCTCAAAGCCTCTGCCCATCTTTGTGACAACTCACTGCCTATGTGGATGTCCACCCTCCTACCGACCCATGTCAACGTTCCAAGCCCCTTGGGCTTCCATCCACGTCAATGACCAAAGGGCAAGAAAGTCTGGAGAGGAGGACAGACAGTCCCGTGGGGTCTCTGGCTGGCAGGACCCAAGTTCTCAGCTGCTCTCCCATCTCTATTCCTGACACTCCAGTTCTCTGTCCTCCCATGCTGTCCCCCACTTCTCCAGGAAGTTCCGGGAGACCTTCTCCAAGGTCTTTCAGAATTCCAGACACCGGATTTATTTGTTCACCATGTCAATCAATTCCATGTGATGATGATGATGATAAGTTACCAGTTACGGAGCTCCTGCTCTGTCAAGTCGCCCTGCCCAGGGCACTCACACAACCTGTCTGGATCCCGGGGAGGCGATCCTAGGTGGGCCAGATGCCTATGATGGGGAATCTTTGTGAGGACATGTGCTTCAGAATTCAGGAAGTCTAGGGTTTTCAAGTGGGAAAGCAGAAGCTCAGAGAATTTAAACTGCTTGCAGAGAGTGGCAGAGCTGTTAGGTGGGCGAGCTGGGACCGTAATCAGGAAAGATCTAGTCTCTAGGAGTGCGGGGCAGGGATCCCCTTGCACATACATGCATGCCACACACACACAGACACACACATACACACTCAAGTGTCAAAGGCCAGAGCAGAAGTTGACTGCTCAGCCCTTCCTCCCTACACCCAAGGCACTATGGCTGGGCCTGGGAAAGGGAGGAAAGAAGGGAAGGTGGGCTTCTCCCTGAGTGCAGGGCTATCACCTGCGGCTCACAGGTGAGGATCTGGAGGTTAAGAGAGGGGAGCCTCGCCCACTCCCATCCTCATGGGTGCATCCATCCCCACCCAGGAGGCAGCATCTGGCAGGGCAGGGCTGGTGTTGTGGTATGGGTTTGCATTCCAGCAACAGCACTTGGGCACCTGGGAGTGGTGGGTCACCCTGGACTCTCAGCCCACTTCTCACCCGAATGTAAAGCACTCAGCACCACGCATGGCACGTAGTAGGTGCTTGGGCAGCCCCCGACTCCATCATCTATTTGGTCCTGCATCTGAAGGTAAGCTTTCATCACCTTCTCCCCTTTAACAAACCAACTCCAAGTCACTGCCAGTGGGTGGGTGGGCCTGACCTGCGACAGTGCTCAGGATGGTGCTGTCCCTGTAGCCCAGGCCCAAGCTTCTCCTTCGTGGCCATATCTAAGGGCTGCACCCAAACAGAGATCCTTCAAAGGAGGAGGCCATCTGAACAGGCATGTCTCTCCATTTCTTTCTGAGACTCTGTGCAAATGCCAAAAACTCACCTAAACAGGAAAGGGAGGGGACAATTCCACCTAGATATTGCCATCTCTCTGCGCCCCAGATGAGGAGACACGCTCCCGGAGGCTGGCAGACAGACCTGATGTGCTGGCAGGCTGAAAGGAGCACCTCACTCTCTCCAACCTAGTACAGACTCCAGGGAGGGGCAGGGGTGGTTAAGATAACAGGGTGAGCGCCAGGAGGGCCCACAGCTGGCAGCCAGGCCAATGCCCACATGACACTGAGAGTCACCAGAGACCCAGAGAGCAGGGGGACTTTCCCAGAGTCACCAGGCAGGGCAGGGGCAAACCATGGTTCAGCCGAGGCTCCTGTTTCTCCTTGCCCAGTGCTCTTGCAACATCAGCATGCTTCAGAACTGCCCAGCTCCCTGGGTTTCCTCTTTCCAGGCCTCAGTCTTCCCATCTGTACTACGAGGGCCTGGGTTGGGTGATCACCATGCCCCTTTCTAGAGCTGACATTTGACGATTCTCTAAAGCTAGAGCAGCTGACTTCCACAGCTGGGCTCTCCCATGCTTGGCACTAGCAGTGCCAGAAAATTCTGTGGCTTTGCCCCAATCCTTCAGATGCACAATTCCTCCTGCCCTCTTTCCTGGCTATGGGGAATCTGCCCTCAGCAAGCTGCCAGGCCTCCCTGGCCGCCTCCCCTGGGAACTATGCACCATCAAAGAGGGTCCCAGCTGGGGAATGACTCGGTAATGGGGGAAGGTCAGACACTGTGACAGGTGAAAGCAGAGAGGAATTTAAAGGCAGGATCAAGTTAGTGCCTTCCCGGAGGCCAGCTACTCACAGGCCACCCTGTGCCCATAGAACCCTCCCTAAGCCTGTGCCAGTGCTCCTTTCAACATGAGTCCTCCACACTCCACCCTACCCAGAGAAAGCAGTCTACCCAGTTACCCAAAGAGAACCAATTCACGGGCCATGAGAATCAGGAGGGGACTGGAGCCTGACACTCAAGGACCACTCATTCTTGCATTAAAATATTGCCCCGAGGGACTTCCCTGGTGGTCTGGTGGTTGAGAATCCACCTTGCAATACAGGGGATGCAGGTTCAGTCCCTGGTTGAGGAACTAAGATCCCATATGCTGGGGGGCAACGAAGACCCAACACAGTCAAACAAATAAATAAATAGTTTAAAAAAAACAGTGTCTGGATAACTACACTCAAACACGTTCTCGTGGAGAAATGTGCTGTGCTCAGTTGCCCAGTGGTGTCCGACTCTTTGCGACCCCATGGAGATTGTAGCCCGCCAGGCTCTCCTGTCCATGGAATTCTCCAGGCAAGAATACCGGAGTGGGAAGTTGTTCCCTTCTCCAGGAGATCTTCCCCACCCAGATCTCCTGCATGGCAGGTAGATTCTTTACCGTCTGAGCTACCAGGGAAGCCCAGGAGAAATACCCAGGGCCAGAAACACACCCAAGTTCAAGGACTTGCACGGAGCACATGGTGATGGGGAGGAGACATGGTCACAAAGAAATGCATGTATGAACAGAACAGGTCTCCCCGGCACCACCAGATATACACACAAATGCATGTGCACGCCAACCAACACACACATAAATACACAGCACCATGAAACACAAGTAAACATACAAATATACTGGGACAGGCTCACACATTGACACACATACTCAGCTGTCATCAGGCACCCGTAGAGTTACACTGACACGCAGGCCAAACCCACCAGCCCACATGCGCTCACAAGGGTGGCCAGGTAAGCACAAAGAGCCAGGAGCCAGACCTTGGGCCAGAGGAGAGAAACTGGCGCCCTGTAGCCGTCTCCACAATCAGGCGGGTCTCATCTTGTGCCAGTCTCCGAGGACGACCTACTTGCTTCTCTTGCACCCTGGTAACTGTCTTCACAGTTCCCTGAATGTGTGGTTTCTGGGCGCCCTNCCACAATCAGGCGGGTCTCATCTTGTGCCAGTCTCCGAGGACGACCTACTTGCTTCTCTTGCACCCTGGTAACTGTCTTCACAGTTCCCTGAATGTGTGGTTTCTGGGCGCCCTAAGGCTTGGCAGGTTGTTCTACAGGATCACACCCCTACCCAGAGCTGGAGACCTCTGCCCCAAACATCTCTCCCTCGGTCCACCACAGCACCTGAAACACCACCACGTGACGCAGCTGCTTAGGTCTAAGGAATCCCTGGGTGAAACACAAGCACTTTCCCTCCCCCTTCCCCAAGAGGCATGGCAGCAGAGTGTTCCCCCAGTTAACGTCGTGGGCCCTAGGCCAGTGACCTAACTGCCCCAGCCTATTTCCTCTTCTGTAGAACAGGAAAGATAGTAGCCACCCCACAGGTTGTTGGAATGNCTGGGATAGGGAGCTTCTGTTGGGTAGGATGGCCTCACCCTGCCCCCCTCCCAGGTACCTTGCTGGCCAGGGCTAGCCCTGGAGCATCAAGGCAGGGGAGAGGAGCTATCCTATTTCTCCCTGGACCACAAGCCACCAGGGAGCACCAGGACCCCAGGGTGCTCCCAAAGGCCAGAGCAAGAGGGAGAGGCAAGAAGCAGGGGGCAGCCCCATAAATCCACCTGAGTGAGCAGTGCGTTTAAAAGCCCTTTTCACTACAGGATACAAAACGCACCGTTTGGGGAGAGGATTTTATAGGCTATTTCTCCCTCTGGGTTGATTTACCATCTACAGGGCAGGCTCACCTGGGCACCTGCCCCTGAGGGATCATGGGAACCCATGAGGTGGAGGCAAGGTCAATTTCAAGGCAAGACTGTGGTGGTCCGGGTGGCCTGTCCTGACCTCCTCCCAAGTGGTTGGCCACTGGGCCTTGGAAATGTTGTGGGCTGTCAGGAGCTGGGGGTGTTAGCTCACCCACTCCTCTCACCCCACACTCACTCACTGGATGCGTTCACTCCTCTCATCGCTCACACATCTTCATCCCACCAGCCCCTCCAGTGCCCACCACAGGTGAGGCCCTGCCCCTGTGCCCGGGGCTCAGAGAAATCAGAAATAGGCACCGCCCTTAAGAAAGTCACCACTCTCTCTGTGGATGGTCAAGCCACAGCATCTGTGTTCTAGAGCCTGGGGTGGGGATGCCTGCAGGAACCACGGTGGGGGTGGGTATAAGGGAGGGAAGGAGCTTTCAAGGAAGGGAAATGGGGAGGAACCATGGGCAGAAGGGCCAGCCTGCACAGAAGCATGGACCCTGGCACAGGCCTGGGGGCCTCAGTGCTGGTGGGGAAGTCAGATCACCCCTCCTGGCAGCCACTGATGGCGCTGGAGGGGAACAGGAACAATCATGGCTCGTTTTAGATGTTCCCTAAGCAATTCCGTGAGAAAAGTTACTCATCCTCCAGCAGGGCCTTGTGTTGGAAACAGATGCCATTGCCGCCACTTCCAAAGAGGGCCTCCTGGCTTGGGAACAATTCCCACCCGAAGACTCAGATATAATTATGTCTGTGATCCAACCCAAATGCCACTTGGTGTGACAGAGGCAATCACTTCATTTCTATACAGGGTTGGGAGGAGGTATCTGAGCTCTGGCTCCCCACTCCCAGGTTCCTGGGTTCCCTAAGAGAGGGTAAGGCCTTCAGGGGCCATATGTCGGGGTGGGAAGAGGGGAGCCAGGGTATCTGCCCTGCTCATGCCCCTTCTGACATGGAGGGGTGGAGGGTGTGGCCAGAGCAGCTGCAGAAGGGGCAGGACATGATGAGATCAAATGCCAGCTCCGTCCCTGATCTACTGTGTGACCTGGGTAAAGCACCTCCCCTCTCTGGGCCTCAATGTTCTCATCTATTAGATGGAGAGACTAGCAAGACTGGCCAGCAGAGACTGGGCTGTGTGTTGTGGGCCAGGCTCTGTAAGACCTTCATTGTCCAGGCTCACGAGCTGAGCAAGCTTCAGCAAGTCTTTCACTCTCCGTCTGCCTTGGTTTTGTTACTTAAAAAACAAAAATGGGATTTGTGTTATGTGCCTCATGGTATCATCAGATGATGATACCCAGTGAGGGCTCAGTGGAAGGCCTGACCCAGAGGACTGGGCAAAAGAGCCTTTACGACCACGCCCCACTCCTTATGCAGACAGTAAGGAGCTTGGATTCACACCCAGGTGGACGGGACTTTGTCAGAGGACACCCATGATGGAGTGTCTATTAGTCCAGCCCGGTGGCCACAGCGCAGACACACTGCCCACCCACCTGCACATGGGCCCCTGTTCTTGCTAGGAGGCTGCCTGGGCCCCAGACCTTGCCCCTCTCCATGTCCCTGATGAGGGTCCCCTTACACAGGTCCTGAAGCTCTCTGGCCAACATCGTCCGGTCAGCTCAGCCAACGGTGCCAGACCCAGCTGCCCAGGGGCACTCCTGTTTGGAGCTGTTCTGTCCAACCGGCAGTAGGCTCTGCAGCCTGCGTCGCTGGACTCCGTGGCTCCAGGGTTGGGGCCACACAAAACGCCCCCGGATTTCCACTCTTCCTTTGGGAGTTACCGTCCAGGCAGCCACTTGCTGCCCTCTGCTGCCCCCAACTGGGCAGAAGCCGCCCTGCGCGGACACCTCCGGCTCCTTCCATCTGTACTCACCACCTGGGAATTTGGTCTCTGGTCTCTTGGGGACCCCTGCACGCCGCCCCCTTTCAACCTCCTGGTCTCAGAGCGGAGGAGGCCTGGGAGCTCTATGTGAGCAATGTTGTTTCGGACCCTCAGGAGGAGGCGTGGGGCAGGGAGCACCAGAGGCCCTGGGAAAGGGGTTGGGGCAGTGAGCCCCGCCTGCCAGCAATCGGGGCTTTCTGAGGTTTGGTGTGAGATTGTTGGCTGAACAGCAGCCCTGAGGGCCAGGGGTTCCTGTGCCAGTTTACAGAGGAAAAAAGAGAGGCTCAGAGTTGGAGACCTGGCCTGAGCGATCGCACAGAGGGAAGCCATGGGGCTAAGATTCAAATCCTACCCCTCCCAAGTAGACCTATGGGAAGAGTCAGTACTATGTCCCCAGGCCAGAGGACCCCAGGAGGTAGGGGGAGGAGGGGGGCTCCTGGCAAAGAGAGGGAGAAAGACGCCCCCCAATAGCGTCTCACCTGCCAATCACAGAGAGCCTGACACTCCACTGTGAGCGACTCAAACACCCAGCTGATAAGGCTCCTTTTGTGCAAGGAACCTTTGACACAGGGACTAAGGGAGGCAGCCATCGACACCTTAGCAGCGACCAGCTTATCCAGCTCCTTGTTGCCCAACAGGCTCAAGTGCAGAACCTTACAGGGACGTCCTAGAAGTACTTCTGGAGGCCCCCGGGCAGAAAGGGGTGAGGGGCAGAGGCTGTCCTTATTGCCTTCTCCATCATCCCACCCAAACCAGCACCTCTTGCAATGAGGCAGCAGATTCTAGGCTCCTTGAGGTGAGTTCTTCCTTCCAGCCCTGCCCTCAGGGACCCCTGCAAAAGCATTCTAAGCTCAGATGCTGAGGGCAAGGATGAGAAAAGCAGCTTGCCCGCTCCCCATCCTTTATCCCTCACTCCAGTCCTGGTCTCTGATGCTATTGGGGGCATCTTTCTCCCTCTGTTCACCAGGAACCCCCCGACCTCCCACCTCCGTGCTAACATTAGTCCTAACTCTTCCCATAGGTCTACTTGGGAGGGGTAGGATTTGAATCTTAGTCCCACGGCTTCCCTCTGTGCAATCACTCAGGCCACCTCTCCAACTCTGAGCCTCTCTTTTTTCATCTGTAAACTGGCACAGGAACCCCTGGCCCTCAGAACTGATGTTCTGCCGGGACTCCAGACTCGCTGGAAGGGGAGAGTGGGCAGAGACCAGGGGCTCCAGATTTTCCAGCCGAGTCAGGTATGCTGCTCTGAAGGACGCAATGCAATCCATCCAAATCTGCTCTGGCCAGTTCTGGCTGGCCCTCACCTCCCTCTCTGGGGACTCTATACTCCTATTAATATGGCCTCCCATCCTGTTTGCTCTGTGAGCTGCAATAGATCTGGTGACCCTTGTTTTCCAGCCTCACACTTTAGCCCCTCACATTGCTCCCTGTTCCCACTACCACTTGCTCGAGCTATTAATATTTCCCGACTCTCAGCCTTCAGAGGGGCTGTCCTGGCTACCAGTCCTTTCTCCTCACCTGCCCAGAAATGACTTAATGAAGCCCCAGCTAACCCTGCCTGTTAGGCAAAAAAAAACCCTGTATATTTGCAGGTAGAAACTACCTTTTACTCCTGTGTGTGTCAATACCCGACACAGGCCCTGAAACATAGTTGAAAGTGTTAGTTGCTCAGTCGTGTCCGACTCTTTGCGACCCCGTGGACTGTAGCCCACCAGGCTCCTCTGGCCATGGAGTTCTCCATGGAGTGGGTTGCCATTCCCTTCTCCAGGGGATCTTCCCAACCCAGGGATCAAACCCCGTCTCCTGCATTGCAGGCAGATTCTCCCATCTGAGCCACCAGGGAAGTCCTGGAACACAGTCGGTGCTGGTTAAAAATTTATTAAAAGAAAGAAAAAAGGAAGGCAGCGAAGGGAGGGAGGAAAGTAAGTTAGTGCATACCCACGACAGGACTCGCAGACCAGAGCTTGACTCCCACGTCTACCACTCATGGGCTGGCGGACCCTGGGCCAATCCCTTCTCCCTGAGACTTACTTTCCAAATCTGTAAAATGGATCTGATGAAACCACCTTCTTGTTTATTAATGGAGCAGGCAGCCTCCCAACCCTACCAAATACCACAGCCTTCCCATAGTCCCAGGCCTGGCCTGGCCTTGACTCAGAAAGCTTGGACCAGCCCCTGGCCCCATACTCCCACCCTGCAGACTGTCCTTGCCAGCCCTTGCCACCCTGGGCCGTCTGTGACGACGTTCCCATCTCCTGCGTTCCTCCTGTAGGAAGGCAGATACGGACCAAACGGACACAGACCAAAATGACAGTTTAAAGAGTTTAATAACAATTAGGCTCCATGAAAGACACAGGAGGAGGAGGTTGAGGATATGGGGCCTGCTCTCTCCACCAACCCTCTCATCTGCAGCACAATGGCCAGACACTGGGTTGGGAGACTCCAGCTCACGTGGCTCAAGAGAACAAGGGACATCAGTCTCACAGGCAAATTTCTGGTACCACGAGGTGCTGGGGCACCNGAGGCAGCAGATTCTAGGCTCCTTGAGGTGAGTTCTTCCTTCCAGCCCTGCCCTCAGGGACCCCTGCAAAGGCATTCTAAGCTCAGATGCTGAGGGCAAGGATGAGAAAAGCAGCTTGCCCGCTCCCCATCCTTTATCCCTCACTCCAGTCCTGGTCTCTGATGCTATTGGGGGCATCTTTCTCCCTCTGTTCACCAGGAACCCCCCGACCTCCCACCTCCGTGCTAACATTAGTCCTAACTCTTCCCATAGGTCTACTTGGGAGGGGTAGGATTTGAATCTTAGTCCCACGGCTTCCCTCTGTGCAATCACTCAGGCCACCTCTCCAACTCTGAGCCTCTCTTTTTTCATCTGTAAACTGGCACAGGAACCCCTGGCCCTCAGAACTGATGTTCTGCCGGGACTCCAGACTCGCTGGAAGGGGAGAGTGGGCAGAGACCAGGGGCTCCAGATTTTCCAGCCGAGTCAGGTATGCTGCTCTTAAGGACGCAATGCAGTCCATCCAAATCTGCTCTGGCCAGTTCTGGCTGGCCCTCACCTCCCTCTCTGGGGACTCTATACTCCTATTAATATGGCCTCCCATCCTGTTTGCTCTGTGAGCTGCAATAGATCTGGTGACCCTTGTTTTCCAGCCTCACACTTTAGCCCCTCACATTGCTCCCTGTTCCCACTACCACTTGCTCGAGCTATTAATATTTCCCGACTCTCAGCCTTCAGAGGGGCTGTCCTGGCTACCAGTCCTTTCTCCTCACCTGCCCAGAAATGACTTAATGAAGCCCCAGCTAACCCTGCCTGTTAGGCAAAAAAAAACCCTGTATATTTGCAGGTAGAAACTACCTTTTACTCCTGTGTGTGTCAATACCCGACACAGGCCCTGAAACATAGTTGAAAGTGTTAGTTGCTCAGTCGTGTCCGACTCTTTGCGACCCCGTGGACTGTAGCCCACCAGGCTCCTCTGGCCATGGAGTTCTCCATGGAGTGGGTTGCCATTCCCTTCTCCAGGGGATCTTCCCAACCCAGGGATCAAACCCCGTCTCCTGCATTGCAGGCAGATTCTCCCATCTGAGCCACCAGGGAAGTCCTGGAACACAGTCGGTGCTGGTTAAAAATTTATTAAAAGAAAGAAAAAAGGAAGGCAGCGAAGGGAGGGAGGAAAGTAAGTTAGTGCATACCCACGACAGGACTCGCAGACCAGAGCTTGACTCCCACGTCTACCACTCATGGGCTGGCGGACCCTGGGCCAATCCCTTCTCCCTGAGACTTACTTTCCAAATCTGTAAAATGGATCTGATGAAACCACCTTCTTGTTTATTAATGGAGCAGGCAGCCTCCCAACCCTACCAAATACCACAGCCTTCCCATAGTCCCAGGCCTGGCCTGGCCTTGACTCAGAAAGCTTGGACCAGCCCCTGGCCCCATACTCCCACCCTGCAGACTGTCCTTGCCAGCAGCTGCCACCCTGGGCCGTCTGTGACGACGTTCCCATCTCCTGCGTTCCTCCTGTAGGAAGGCAGATACGGACCAAATGGACACAGACCAAAATGACAGTTTAAAAAGTTTAATAACAATTAGGCTCCATGAAAGACACAGGAGGAGGAGGTTGAGGATATGGGGCCTGCTCTCTCCACCAACCCTCTCATCTGCAGCACAATGGCCAGACACTGGGTTGGGAGACTCCAGCTCACGTGGCTCAAGAGAACAAGGGACATCAGTCTCACAGGCAAATTTCTGGTACCACGAGGTGCTGGGGCACCCAATCCGGGGTCCAGCACTCCTGTCTGCCAGCCATGCTTTGTAGCTGACATCCCTCCCCGAGTCTGTGGGCCGTAGACACAGACATGTCCCATGTAAATATGCTTCAGCCTGGAGTGATGGAGGGAGGCCCAGCAGGTATTCCAGGCAAACCTACTTTCTCTGGGTCTCAGTTGCCCCATCTGTGCAGGGACAGAGCTGGCCCCTGTGATCTGGGGGTTTGACCAGCTTTTCTGTCCACAGGAGTCGCCTTAGCCAACAAGGGGCACTAATGGGGCAGACGGGCAGACCAGGAGGAGGTGCTGTACTGATGAGCCCTTGCGGGCCTCCAAGGGTAGTCAGACGCACAAANAGTGGGCAGAGACCAGGGGCTCCAGATTTTCCAGCCGAGTCAGGTATGCTGCTCTTAAGGACGCAATGCAGTCCATCCAAATCTGCTCTGGCCAGTTCTGGCTGGCCCTCACCTCCCTCTCTGGGGACTCTATACTCCTATTAATATGGCCTCCCATCCTGTTTGCTCTGTGAGCTGCAATAGATCTGGTGACCCTTGTTTTCCAGCCTCACACTTTAGCCCCTCACATTGCTCCCTGTTCCCACTACCACTTGCTCGAGCTATTAATATTTCCCGACTCTCAGCCTTCAGAGGGGCTGTCCTGGCTACCAGTCCTTTCTCCTCACCTGCCCAGAAATGACTTAATGAAGCCCCAGCTAACCCTGCCTGTTAGGCAAAAAAAAACCCTGTATATTTGCAGGTAGAAACTACCTTTTACTCCTGTGTGTGTCAATACCCGACACAGGCCCTGAAACATAGTTGAAAGTGTTAGTTGCTCAGTCGTGTCCGACTCTTTGCGACCCCGTGGACTGTAGCCCACCAGGCTCCTCTGGCCATGGAGTTCTCCATGGAGTGGGTTGCCATTCCCTTCTCCAGGGGATCTTCCCAACCCAGGGATCAAACCCCGTCTCCTGCATTGCAGGCAGATTCTCCCATCTGAGCCACCAGGGAAGTCCTGGAACACAGTCGGTGCTGGTTAAAAATTTATTAAAAGAAAGAAAAAAGGAAGGCAGCGAAGGGAGGGAGGAAAGTAAGTTAGTGCATACCCACGACAGGACTCGCAGACCAGAGCTTGACTTCCACGTCTACCACTCATGGGCTGGCGGACCCTGGGCCAATCCCTTCTCCCTGAGACTTACTTTCCAAATCTGTAAAATGGATCTGATGAAACCACCTTCTTGTTTATTAATGGAGCAGGCAGCCTCCCAACCCTACCAAATACCACAGCCTTCCCATAGTCCCAGGCCTGGCCTGGCCTTGACTCAGAAAGCTTGGACCAGCCCCTGGCCCCATACTCCCACCCTGCAGACTGTCCTTGCCAGCAGCTGCCACCCTGGGCCGTCTGTGACGACGTTCCCATCTCCTGCGTTCCTCCTGTAGGAAGGCAGATACGGACCAAATGGACACAGACCAAAATGACAGTTTAAAAAGTTTAATAACAATTAGGCTCCATGAAAGACACAGGAGGAGGAGGTTGAGGATATGGGGCCTGCTCTCTCCACCAACCCTCTCATCTGCAGCACAATGGCCAGACACTGGGTTGGGAGACTCCAGCTCACGTGGCTCAAGAGAACAAGGGACATCAGCCTCACAGGCAAATTTCTGGTACCACGAGGTGCTGGGGCACCCAATCCGGGGTCCAGCACTCCTGTCTGCCAGCCATGCTTTGTAGCTGACATCCCTCCCCGAGTCTGTGGGCCGTAGACACAGACATGTCCCATGTAAATATGCTTCAGCCTGGAGTGATGGAGGGAGGCCCAGCAGGTATTCCAGGCAAACCTACTTTCTCTGGGTCTCAGTTGCCCCATCTGTGCAGGGACAGAGCTGGCCCCTGTGATCTGGGGGTTTGACCAGCTTTTCTGTCCACAGGAGTCGCCTTAGCCAACAAGGGGCACTAATGGGGCAGACGGGCAGACCAGGAGGAGGTGCTGTACTGATGAGCCCTTGCGGGCCTCCAAGGGTAGTCAGACGCACAAATGTCATTCCCTTCAGCCCCCCTCCTCCCAGGAAACATGACGGGGGCAGGAAGGGCCTGGCTGCAGGGAAGAGAGGGCAGGAGGGAGCAAGGCAGGAGGAACACAGGACAGGGGAATAGAGACACGCGGGCTCCATTCCAGGCCCGGCTCCAGACATGTTGTGCGACTTCAGGAAAGGACCCTCCCCTCTCTGAGCCTCAGGCCCTGCTCTGTAGAAGGAAGGGTTGGATCAGATAATTTCCAACAGCCTTTCCACCATGGTGTTAAGAGGGGTCACGCACAGTCCTGCATGCTTGTGGTCTTGTACTTGTTTCTCTGTATATGAGAAAGAAAGCTGAAATGTGGGGACAGTTTGGAGAAGCCTTGGTAAGAGGGGTGAGCAGGGGGGGAAACCTCAGATCCACATCCCAGAGGTCTCCTGCCCTATCCACTCTCACTCATCATCCCCTCTGACTCTTGTGTCTTGTAGGAAAAAGTCCAAAGCCCTTACCCACTCTCTTTTCTCTCCAGGCTCCTCTCCATCATATTTGCAACTCATTCAACGTCATCTAATCACACAGAGCCTTTGGCTTGTTCCTATTTAGTCAGATCCCACTCTAACTGGAATACTCTTCTCCTTTTGTTCCCGACAAACTCCTATAGATCCTTCAAAGCCCAGCCCCAATGATCCCTCCTCGAGAAATTCTTCCCCGCCCTGGCCAACAAGAGGTAACTGCCCCTTGTTCTGGGTTCTCACAGTATCCCAGGCACATGGGCATCATAGCTTCAGGACCATCTAGGGTGCACACACTTGAGCATCCAGTAAAAGTGGGTGGTTGAAAGGAACCAAGACCCACATCTTGAAGCAGCTGCAATCAACTGGTACTGAGTTTATCTGCAGCTTCTGCCAGCCCCCTGGGCCTTCCCCTCCCTGACACTTCTCCTCCAACTCGCAAAAAATAGCCCTGAGACCTAATTTCAGCTAAACCTTCAAACACGACTCTTCACTTTCAACTTCCCGAGGAGGAACTCAATTGGCTGTCAAGTTTCCCAGCGTTTCTGCCACCTCCCACACCCAGGCCCTGCCAGCTCTCCTCAAGGTCGGTGGGAGGGATGGGGGCAGAGGAAGGATGGAGGAAGGACCCAGCCCACACCAGGGGGAGGTCAGGTCTGCCCAGGGCGGTGGGCTGAAGGGACACATGGGGAGACTGGTAGCAGTCACCATCTCCTTACCCTCTAATCACACCATGAATTCCTCACACATGGGGTGGCCAGTGAGAGGGGACAGCCTGCTGCTGCTGCTGAGTCCTTGGGCTTCGGGGTGGGGGATAGGTCCACACAGAGCCCCTGGACCCAACCCAACAGCTTGTGCGGATCCCAGCTTGCTGCCTGCCTGCTGTCCCTGCCTCTGGCCCTCTCTCGTTTCCAGGATTCGCTGCTGAGAAGACAGAGCAGTGCTTGAACTCAGCCTCTCCATCTCTTTAGTGTTAGTCGCTCAGTCGTGGCCGACTCTTTGTGACCCCATGGACTGCAGCCCCCCAGGCTCCACTGTCCATGAGATTTTCCAGACAAGGATACTGGAGTGGGTTGCCATTTCCTTCTCCATCTCTTTGGAGCCCAAGAATTGGAGGCCAGCGATGGGCAGGAGGTCCGTTTGGTCCTCTGTTCCCAGCTCCTTCCCTATCCTGCCCTCATCCAGGGCCCCACAGAGCTCTCAGGGTCCTGACTGGATGGCCTGCTGGCACTGAGTGGCCCTGAGAAACGGCGCCCCCACCCCCAGCTCCGCTTGGAGGGAGAAGGAAGTTGTACCGGGCAGGCAAAAGCTCCATATCTTGGCTAGGTCACAATGCTGCCATGAGACTCAGTCCCAGGTCTGCTGACTTTACGGCTCATCCGCTTAGTGCATCAAAACATTTAAGCACCTTCTTTATGCCCAAACCACAAAATCCACTCCCCCTATTTTATAGAAGGGTAAACTGAGGCTCTCCCAGGGTCACATGATCTCCAAGAGACAGACATGGGAGCAACACTGGGTCCCTGATCCCCTGTGGGGTGACTTTGGTCCTAGGCTGACTCACAAAAGGGGTGAGGGCCAGCATGTGGGGTGCAAACAGCCCAGACTTAGGAGCGCTCCCAGCTGAGTAGTGCCCAGGTCAAGTCCAGCCCCTCCCTGGCCTCAGTTTGCACAGAGGAGGTAGACAGAATGAGGCCTATAGATCCGGACATGGTTCACCATTAAACTGCATCACTGCCAAAGGGCACTGCTGTGAGAGGTGGTGACATCTCATCACCCGGGTTTGAAATGGCAGCGAAGACGACAGTTATTCAAGTACATCCTGTGGCGTCTCCCCTGCCTCCTCTAGGCAAAACCATGTTCCCCAGGTTCCCTTGGGGGCTACACAGAGCAGCAGTCAGCGAGCACGAGGATGTGGCTGTGGGAGCAGGCGGGATGAGTTCAGGTTGCAGGGGAGAGGGTGTGCTTCTGGTCCTGCACAGGGTCGTGTCAAGTCCATCTCTAAGGCCCAGGCCAGGTGCACCTCTGACCATCCTGTCCTCTGCCCCGACCCTGTGCAAATCTTCACTGTTCTGGAGCCAAAAGAGGAAACACAATTCAGCTTGTAGGTGGCTTCATCAGTAAAGAATCCACCTGCAATGCAGGAGACCCAGGTCTGATCCCTGGGTCGAGAAGATCCCTTGGAGAAGAAAACGGCAACCCACTTCAGTATACCTGCCTGGGAAATCCCATGGACAGAGGAGACTGACGGGCTATCGTCCATGGGGTCGCAAAGAGTTGGGCACAACTTAGCAACTAAACCACCACCACCATCATTTCTATGGACTTCCCAGTTGGCACTAGTGGTAAAGAACCCACCTGCCAATGCAGGAGATGCAAGAGACATGGGTTCTATCCCTGGGTCAGGAAGATCCCCTAGAGGAGGGCACGGCAACTCAACCCAGTACTCTTGCCTGGAGAATCCCATGGACAGAGGAGCCTGGTGGTCCATGGGGTTGCAAAGAGTCAGACATGACTGAAGTCACACAAACACACACACACACACACACACACACACACACACACACATGCATGCACGCACAGGGGTTAAGCACCTACCATGGGTCGGACCTGGGCTGACGTGCACACGTGATGGTCCAGCAAGTCCTTCCAGAAAGAGCAGCCATTCCACACTTTACTGACGAGGACGTGTGGCTCAGAAAGGATGGCTGACTAACGAGGTCACATGGGTCACACAAGAGCTGGAACTTGAACTCAGATCCCCACCTCCAAGCTTCCTATTCAGACCCTCTCAGCTCCAAGCACCAGCCCAGGATAGAAACTCGACTCACGCCCCTTTCCTTAACAGCTGCACACAGAAAAGGGCCCAGGCGCTGAGGGAAAGGACACAAACAGCATACGCCCAGCAGTCCTGGTATCCATGCCTGGCTCTGTCACACAGCAGCTGTGACGCCCAGCAAATGACTTCACCTCTCTGAGCCTCAGTCCCCTCATCCATGACATGCAGACACTAATAGTCCCTCTCTTCAGGGTTGCTGTGAGAAGTGGCTAAAGTGTTGGCAGAACACACTTTCCATCCTGCAGACTCTAATCTCATGGGATGAAGAGTCTGGGGGCCCAGTGGCTCAGAAGGCTGGCGCTGGCTCTGGCTCTGAGCCACAGCAGTTTTCCACACCAGGAAACACAAGTGAAGATGCCACGACAGGAAAGAAGCCAAGCCTAGCTGGCAATTAAAGAGCTGCAAATTACAGCAATGTCGAGGTGTGATGATACACCTATTAGAACAGCAAAAGAAAGGGAAGTGGGTAAAAAGTGATGCTGAGGAGGTTCTGGAAGGGTGTGGAGGAAGGGTACTCCTGCTCTGGTTCCAGTCCAGCCAGAGAAGTACATGCATGTGCACTGGGGTCAGGGAGACCCGGGTCCAAATCTTGGCTCCAACATTATGAGCACTTGGAGTTTGGGTGAGGGACTTCACTTCTCTGAGCCTCAGTTTTCTCATCTGTAAAATGGGGTGAACGAAGTATCAGTCTTACAGATTAAAAGAGATGAACATAGTGCAGGGGAGCCGTGATGATTAGTCATCATCCCCTAAGGCGTCCCCAAGGCCCAGCCCTGGTGGCCGCGGCCCCGGGGGTCTGGGGAAAGCAGGTTGCAGCCTGTTCCAGCTGATTCGATCAGGGTCTCCCAGGTGCCAGCGTCCTGTCCTCCCCACAGCTGGACACCATCTCCCAAGGGCCCTGGTCGCCCAGGGAGGTAACCTGGAATCCTTTCTCAGAGGCTGATCTGACCCAGAGCCTGGGGCTCAGAACTGCCTTTTATATGAGCCTATTAAAAATGCAGATATCCAGGCCCCACCCCTGGCCCACTGCACTGAAATCTTGAAGGGGTCCAAGAATATTTTGAGAGCATTTTTACGACACATAGACAGGTGGAAGAATCGGTGGCTCTGAGGAAAGTCCTATCCCTTTAGCTGGGGACTTGAGGCTCCACTCGACCCAGACCCGGTCCAGCTTCCCAGCCTCACCTCCTACCCTGACCTTCTGGATGCCTCAACTCCAGTCCCAGCAAGCATTTCACCATTGCATAAACACATCAATTTCTAGCATGCCTCCATGCCTTTGCAACTGCTGTCCTCCGTACCTGGAACTCCTTCTCCACTGTCCCTGCCTGCTCAGTTACCAAGGACCCTTCAAGAGTCAGTCCAAAAATCAGTTCCCAGGGGATATCCACTCCCACCTTACCTGAAACCACATATCACACGATACAGCGACAGCCAGGCCTGTGACCTCTCTGTTTCCTCCCTCAAAACCTCCTTCCCCCTGATCCCCAGAGGACTAGCTCCTAATTCCTGGACTTCAGCTCAACTATAACTTGCCAACCACACCACCTCAAGGAAGCCCTCCTAGTTTTCCCTCTCACAGCAGTCTACTTTTCTCTTTCACAGCACATAGCTCCAAAACAAGAATGTCAGCTCTTAAGGTCAAGGGCTTTATCCACCTGGTGCTGTCTTGGCCAGCTCCTCCCACTTGGCCCCAGTGCCAAGAATGGTACCTGGCACACAGCGAGCATGCCATCAGGATGGCGGGATGAATGGACGGATGGATGAACAAATGAATCAAACATCCATCTCCTGTACAGACTGAGCTCCCTGGGGAAGAGAACTTGTCTACTTTCCCAGCAGCTGGCACATGGGCAGAGGGGCGCAAGGTTACGTGCTAAAACAGGGCAGCAAAAGGACACAAAACTGCAGGTGTGTGGAAGGATGGCTGGGACACAGGGGACGTGGACGGTCAGAAGTTACAGGTCACTGGGTTCTGTTTCCATAAAGTCCTTCAGGTCTGAAAGAAAAGAGTGAACTGGTAGGACTACTATAATCAATAGCTAAGCTGTATATATACTATTCTTTGCTGATTCTGAGACATCATCGATTGAAAGGTACAGCATTGTTTCATGCACCAGCAAGAAAGAAAAAAAATAGCAATTAAATTATGACACACCACAGGCTGTTATATGAGAGATATTAAAATGTGAAAACAAAAAGGATACATCCTAAGGAAGCGTGGTGTGTGCACGCATGTGTGAGGGTGCACTTATCCGACCTAACGTTAGCCTTTCTCATCCCACAGCAGCTCGGCTCTGGGTCCAGCAGCCTGCAGGGCTTTCAGTCCTCTGCCTGCCCCCTCCCTAGAGGACAGGCCCCCCATGTGGCCTCCTGGGGGTGGGGTTGAGCCACAGAGAGGGGAGCAGCTGAGTGAACGGATACCTAGAGCAAGGGAGGCTGGATGCTCTCCCAGGTCCGTGAGGCTCCAGGAGGGTGGCCCGCGGGGTCGCAGAGCAGCCCCCAGGCCAGGTGGCGATGGTGACGCAGGGATAGTTACCGTGACCCGGAACGGCGTAGCGGCCGAGGGCTCCATGCTGGGGCTCTTCTCCGAGAGGCTGCCGGGCAGGCTGCGCCGGGAGCCCGGCCTTTCTTGGGGCGACTCTGCCAACAGAGGGGGAGAGAGAGGGGTGGTTAAGCAGACAAGAGAGGCCACCCAGTTGGTGGCATCCTCCACTCAATGGACATGAATTTGAGCAAACTCTGGGAGATGGTGGAGGACGGAGGAGCCCGGCGGTCTACGGTCCGTGGGGTTGCAAAGCGTCAGACAGGACTTAGCAACTGAACAAGTCAAGCCCTCCTGTCATTCCCGACCAGGCTGGGACAACACACAGCTGCTCCCCATAAAATGGTCCAGCCATTGTGGAAAACAGTTCAGCCGTTCCCCAACACGTTAAAGACAGAATGACTACATGATCCAGCAATTCCACTCCTAGGTATATACCCCAAAGAACTGAAAACAGGGACATAGACAAACACTTGTATGCAAATGTCCACGGCAGCATTGTTCACAATAGCCAAAAAGGTAGAAACCCAAGGGGCCCTCAACAGATGAAAGGATAAACACTGCGATCGCTCAGTATGATGGAAGGTAATTCCACTATTCAAAGCACGAAACTTCTGATCCATGTTGCAACCTAGATGAACCTTGAAAACAAGCTGACTGACACAAACCAGACACAAAGGGACAAATATTGTGAAATTCCACTTGTATAAAATACCCCAAATAGGCAAATTCTTAGAGAAGGAAAGTAGATTAGAGGTTACCAGGGGCTGGGGGTAAGGGGGTATGGGGATTTGTTGCTTAATGGTACAGTTTTTCTTTGGAGTAATGGGAAACATTTAGAAATGGACTATGTTGATGGTGGCATGACGTTGTAAACATACTTAATACCACTGAGCTGTACACTTAAAAATGACTAAAATGGCAAATTTCATGTATACCTTTCCTATATATGTACTATGATTTAAAAAAAAGAAAAGATTTCCTAAAACTCCCACTTCAAGACACACATCTTGTGATATGTGATAATGAGCTCCCTGTTGCTGGAGGTATACAAGCAATTCCTTCAAACATGAGACTCTGATCTCTGGCTTCTAATAGGTACCTTCTTTTCTTGAGGCTTTAAACTTGAGAGGAGTGCAAGGGCCAGGCAGGCAGCAAGGTCAAGGGTAGTGGCCAGCTGCTCAGCTCCAGCTGGTGATTTTGACATAGCAATGGGGGGCTCAGTGCAGCCAAAGCTTTCCAAGATTCAACAGAAAATCTGGTTTTTTACTTTAATATGAAATATTCTGATTTTTAAACTGTGACAGCTCATTCAACACTTGGAGCCTCAGCCTCAGCATGCCGGTTTCAACAACCAGGTCAGTCCACCTGGCCACTGCACCTGCCCCAGTTCCCCCAACCAGGCTTGGCACTGGCCATCTCTTTTCCACTGCTCCAGCTATGGCCCCCACAGAAGCCCCCTTCCTGTTCCTCCCAGCCTGTCCTTTTCAGTATGCCCTGAACAGGTTTCCTCCTGTCATTCCCAACCAGGCTGGGACAACACACAGCTGGTCCCCATAAAATGGTCCAGCCACTGTGGAAAACAGTTCAGCGGTTATTGAGGAAACCCAATAACCTCCTCCGCCCCTAGCTCTTACAGGAGCCCTCACAGCTTCTATAGCAACAGCCAGGCTGGGGCAGCCTATCAGTGCTGTCACTTTGCACACAGTTTGTGTGTGTGTGTGTGTCCTTTGCTTGCTGGTGAAACTTGTGTGTGTGTGTATGTGTGTCTTCTGCTTGCTGGTGGAACTCCCGTGTGTGTGTGTGTGTGTGTGTGTGTGTGTGTTCTGCTTGCTGATGGAACTCCCGTGTGTGTGTGTGTGTGTGTCTTCTGCTTGCTGGTGGAACTACTGATGCCCACGCCTAAGCTGGCTGCATCTATCTCTACACCCCCAGCACCCTGCCTGGAGTCTGGTGCGTGGGGAGTGCCTGGGAAAGACCTTGTTGACTCAGAAGAAAAAGGACAGGGTGGAGATTTCCCTGGTCCCTGGGAACACACTGGGTGCAGAGTCAGAGGCGCACACCCAGTAAACACACACACATGTTCACATCCACGTAGACACTCAAGCACGTCCCCGCTCAGGCCCATCCCCAGTACATGTGCTCATGTGGACGTGCATACATATAGGACAGATTAGAAGCAGGCTTTTCCACAAGGCAGATCGGGCTATCAGGGGCCGTGCTACACCTTCCAGTCTAGTCTCTCCATGCAGCTGGCTTGGACAGGGGCCCTCAGAAGTGTGGAAAGACAGAGCTGAGCCTGCACCCCACTAGGGTGGGCCAGTGCTGAGCCCTGGCCGGTGGGCAAGCCTGGCAAACCATTTTGGAACTGGAGGAACTGGGCCACCCACAGGGATGGGTTCAGGCCCTGCTGCCCAACAGGCAGGCCTGAGGCCCCCTCTGCTAGAGAGGCTTCCACTCCAGCCCACTGGCTGCCATGATTCAGGGCCTCTCTGCTTCCCTCATGGTGCATCCTTCTTAGAACCTCCCTTCCTCACTCACCTCCGCACCCCTCTCCCATGTCTGCTAGTCACACTCTAGGAAAGACCCCTTCTTTGTAGATTTCACTGTTTGCCTTCATCTCTCCCCTCATCCCTAGTGCCTCCCGTCACCTCCGCCCAGGGGTCCTCCCAGACTAACCACAGTGTCCAACCCACATGTGAGGCACTGCCCTCGGCCTTCAGAAGCCTTTGAGGATGTGCCCTCTCTCCCTGACACACACACACATACGCCTGACCACGGCTTCACTGCTCCTTCCCAGGCAGGTGAGCCCTCAGGAGGCACTGGCGGGACTCAAAGAGCCTGGCAAGGCTGCCTCTCCTCCAAGATCAAGCCTGATATCCCCACAACCTCTGCAGAACACCACTCTTGCCGGCTGGGTCTGAGCTAGGAGGCGCCCAGAGGTTGCTTGGTCCAACCACCCATTTTACAGATGAGGAAGCTGAAACCAGAGGAAGGGAACTTACCCACTAGCTCCTAACACAGTAAACAGACAGCAAAGACCCTCATGGGTGCTCCCAAAGTAGCCGTAAACTTCAATTCAGATGCCTTGGGAGCATTTCTAACCATTTCCAGTTTGGCACTGCACAATTCAAATTGATTTTTGCTCCAATAAACCCAAAGCTAAGCAAACAAAGCCCAGGCTGTACCCCATCTGCATTAGAAGGTAGGAACCCAGTGCGGAAAGAGGGCTGCAGGGCAGGACAGAGCAGCAGTTCATGCCCTCTTCTGCACTCCAGAGGACAAGGAACATGGGTGCCTTTCTGGGCAGCTTCTGCTTGGCCCCAGTTCCATTCTGCATCTTTCACCCCACTTCTGCTCCAGGGGGCTGACCCATGCAGACCACACCAGCCCAGGTCTGGGCCCTCTGGCTTCCATGCGTGTGAGCATGCTCCGTCACTTCAGTCGTGTCTGATTCTTTGCAACCTCATGGATTATAGCCCTCCAGGCTCCTCTGTCCATGGAATTCTCCAGGCAAGAAGACTGGAGTGGGTTGCCATTTCCTCCTCCAGGGGATCTTCCTGACCCAGGGATTGAACCCAAGTCTCCTTCATTTCCTGCATTGCAGGCAGATTATTTGCCTGCTGAACCAGTAGGGAAGCCCCCGGCTACCACGGGGATTGGCCAGTGGGGAGCCCTGGTGGGAGATCAGGGGAGGGAAGGGGGTCACCTGGACTGGCTACCTCCAACCACCGAACGTCCAGACTACCATCAGGATGACCCAGTCTCCTGGATTCTCATCTCTCAGTAACCACACTCTCCTCCCCTCCTTCCAGCCCCAGCTGCTACTAGCTCTGGGGTCCTGCACTCCTCTCCATGGTTCCCCGCACCAACCCACACCTGAAATCATCCTAGTGTAAGCACCATCTGCTTCCTGCTGGACACCCATGGATCCACCAGGCAGATCTCAGCTGCCTGAGAAGCAGGCCCCACCCATGGTCCTGGTAGGACACCTTTACACACAGATGGGAAACTGTGACATAACCAGGGATCACACTGAACCACAGGGGCAGTGTCTGGGCTAGGCCACGCTCTCTCCTGACCTGACACTCCAAACAGCACCCCACTCTGAGCCAGCAGCCAACACAAGCTCCAAACACAAAGTTAGTAATAGTAACCACATGGATTGTAGGGGTACAGACCAGTGTTTCTTTACCTTTTATTCATTAAGACTCCCTCTAAGGAGTCTTTTTAACTTCCAAGTTTCTCCCTCAACAAAATTCTAATAACATAGATATACAGTAAAAGTATCTTTTTGTCCCACATGTATTGTTGTTCAGTCTCTCAGTCATGTCTGACTCTTTGTGACCCCGTGGACTGCAGCATGCCAGGAGCATGCACCATCTCCTAAAGCTTGTTCAAATTCATGTCCATTGACAGGGTGATGCCATCCAACCATCTCATCCTCTGTCATCCCATTCTCCTCCTGGCTTCAATCTTTCTCAGCATCAGGGCCTTTTCCAGTGAGTCAGTTCTTTGCATCAGGGGGCTAAAGGATTGGGGCTTCAACTTCAGTATCAGACCTTTCAATGAATATTCAGGACTGATTTCCTTTAGGACGGACTCGTTGGATATCCTTGCAGTCCAAGGAACTCTCAGCAGTTTTTTCCAACACCACAGTTGAAAAGCTTCAATTCTTCAGTACTCAGCCTTCTTTATGGTCCAACTCTCACATCCATACATGACTACTGGAAAAACTATAGCTTTGACTAGATGGACCTTTGTTGACAAAGAAATGCCTCTGCTTTTTAATACGCTCTCTAGGTTTGTCATAGCTTTTCCAAGGATTAAGTGTCTTTTAATTTCATGGCTGCAGTCACCACCTGCAGTGGTTTTGGAGCCCAGGAAAATAGAGTCTGTCACTGTTTCCGTTGTCTCCCCATCTATTTGCCAGGAAGTGATGGGATCAGATGCCATGATCTTAGTTTTTGAACAATGAGGTTTTAAGCCAACTTTTTCATTCTCTTCTTTCACTTTCATCAAGAGGCTCTTTAGTATTTGCTTTCAGCCATAAGGGTGGTGTCATCTGCATATCTGAGGTTATTGATATTTTCTCCCGGCAATCTTGATTCCAGCTT
>SJYW01034429.1:931314-950324 GCA_006410735.1 Raphicerus campestris | reverse complement strand
TGTGTGTGTGTGTGTCCTTTGCTTGCTGGTGAAACTTGTGTGTGTGTGTATGTGTGTCTTCTGCTTGCTGGTGGAACTCCCGTGTGTGTGTGTGTGTGTGTGTGTGTGTGTGTTCTGCTTGCTGATGGAACTCCCGTGTGTGTGTGTGTGTGTGTCTTCTGCTTGCTGGTGGAACTACTGATGCCCACGCCTAAGCTGGCTGCATCTATCTCTACACCCCCAGCACCCTGCCTGGAGTCTGGTGCGTGGGGAGTGCCTGGGAAAGACCTTGTTGACTCAGAAGAAAAAGGACAGGGTGGAGATTTCCCTGGTCCCTGGGAACACACTGGGTGCAGAGTCAGAGGCGCACACCCAGTAAACACACACACATGTTCACATCCACGTAGACACTCAAGCACGTCCCCGCTCAGGCCCATCCCCAGTACATGTGCTCATGTGGACGTGCATACATATAGGACAGATTAGAAGCAGGCTTTTCCACAAGGCAGATCGGGCTATCAGGGGCCGTGCTACACCTTCCAGTCTAGTCTCTCCATGCAGCTGGCTTGGACAGGGGCCCTCAGAAGTGTGGAAAGACAGAGCTGAGCCTGCACCCCACTAGGGTGGGCCAGTGCTGAGCCCTGGCCGGTGGGCAAGCCTGGCAAACCATTTTGGAACTGGAGGAACTGGGCCACCCACAGGGATGGGTTCAGGCCCTGCTGCCCAACAGGCAGGCCTGAGGCCCCCTCTGCTAGAGAGGCTTCCACTCCAGCCCACTGGCTGCCATGATTCAGGGCCTCTCTGCTTCCCTCATGGTGCATCCTTCTTAGAACCTCCCTTCCTCACTCACCTCCGCACCCCTCTCCCATGTCTGCTAGTCACACTCTAGGAAAGACCCCTTCTCTGTAGATTTCACTGTTTGCCTTCATCTCTCCCCTCATCCCTAGTGCCTCCCGTCACCTCCGCCCAGGGGTCCTCCCAGACTAACCACAGTGTCCAACCCACATGTGAGGCACTGCCCTCGGCCTTCAGAAGCCTTTGAGGATGTGCCCTCTCTCCCTGACACACACACACATACGCCTGACCACGGCTTCACTGCTCCTTCCCAGGCAGGTGAGCCCTCAGAAGGCACTGGCGGGACTCAAAGAGCCTGGCAAGGCTGCCTCTCCTCCAAGATCAAGCCTGATATTCCCACAACCTCTGCAGAACACCACTCTTGCCAGCTGGGTCTGAGCTAGGAGGCGCCCAGAGGTTGCTTGGTCCAACCACCCATTTTACAGATGAGGAAGCTGAAACCAGAGGAAGGGAACTTACCCACTAGCTCCTAACACAGTAAACAGACAGCAAAGACCCTCATGGGTGCTCCCAAAGTAGCCGTAAACTTCAATTCAGATGCCTTGGGAGCATTTCTAACCATTTCCAGTTTGGCACTGCACAATTCAAATAGATTTTTGCTCCAATAAACCCAAAGCTAAGCAAACAAAGCCCAGGCTGTACCCCATCTGCATTAGAAGGTAGGAACCCAGTGCGGAAAGAGGGCTGCAGGGCAGGACAGAGCAGCAGTTCATGCCCTCTTCTGCACTCCAGAGGACAAGGAACATGGGTGCCTTTCTGGGCAGCTTCTGCTTGGCCCCAGTTCCATTCTGCATCTTTCACCCCACTTCTGCTCCAGGGGGCTGACCCATGCAGACCACACCAGCCCAGGTCTGGGCCCTCTGGCTTCCATGCGTGTGAGCATGCTCCGTCACTTCAGTCGTGTCTGACTCTTTGCAACCTCATGGATTATAGCCCTCCAGGCTCCTCTGTCCATGGAATTCTCCAGGCAAGAAGACTGGAGTGGGTTGCCATTTCCTTCTCCAGGGGATCCTCCCGACCCAGGGATTGAACCCAAGTCTCCTTCATTTCCTGCACTGCAGGCAGATTATTTGCCTGCTGAACCAGCAGGGAAGCCTCCGGCTACCACGGGGATTGGCCAGTGAGGAGCCCTGGTGGGAGATCAGAGGAGGGAAGGGGGTCACCTGGACTGGCTACCTCCAAACACCGAAGGTCCAGACTACCATCAGGATGACCCAGTCTCCTGGATTCTCACCTCTCAGTAACCACACTCTCCTCCCCTCCTTCCAGCCCCAGCTGCTACTAGCTCTGGGGTCCTGCACTCCTCTCCATGGTTCCCCGCACCAACCCACACCTGAAATCATCCTAGTGTAAGCACCATCTGCTTCCTGCTGGACACCCATGGATCCACCAGGCAGATCTCAGCTGCCTGAGAAGCAGGCCCCACCCATGGTCCTGGTAGGACACCTTTACACACAGATGGGAAACTGTGACGTAACCAGGGATCACACTGAACCACAGGGGCAGTGTCTGGGCTAGGCCACGCTCTCTCCTGACCTGACACTCCAAACAGCACCCCACTCTGAGCCAGCAGCCAACACAAGCTCCAAACACAAAGTTAGTAATAGTAACCACATGGATTGTAGGGGTACAGACCAGTGTTTCTTTACCTTTTATTCATTAAGACTCCCTCTAAGGAGTCTTTTTAACTTCCAAGTTTCTCCCTCAACAAAATTCTAATAACATAGATATACAGTAAAAGTATCTTTTTGTCCCACATGTATTGTTGTTCAGTCTCTCAGTCATGTCTGACTCTTTGCGACCCCGTGGACTGCAGCATGCCAGGAGCATGCACCATCTCCTAAAGCTTGTTCAAATTCATGTCCATTGACAGGGTGATGCCATCCAACCATCTCATCCTCTGTCATCCCATTCTCCTCCTGGCTTCAATCTTTCTCAGCATCAGGGCCTTTTCCAGTGAGTCAGTTCTTTGCATCAGGGGGCTAAAGGATTGGGGCTTCAACTTCAGTATCAGACCTTTCAATGAATATTCAGGACTGATTTCCTTTAGGACGGACTCGTTGGATATCCTTGCAGTCCAAGGAACTCTCAGCAGTTTTTTCCAACACCACAGTTGAAAAGCTTCAATTCTTCAGTACTCAGCCTTCTTTATGGTCCAACTCTCACATCCATACATGACTACTGGAAAAACTATAGCTTTGACTAGATGGACCTTTGTTGACAAAGAAATGCCTCTGCTTTTTAATACGCTCTCTAGGTTTGTCATAGCTTTTCCAAGGATTAAGTGTCTTTTAATTTCATGGCTGCAGTCACCACCTGCAGTGGTTTTGGAGCCCAGGAAAATAGAGTCTGTCACTGTTTCCGTTGTCTCCCCATCTATTTGCCAGGAAGTGATGGGATCAGATGCCATGATCTTAGTTTTTGAACAATGAGTTTTAAGCCAACTTTTTCATTCTCTTCTTTCACTTTCATCAAGAGGCTCTTTAGTATTTGCTTTCAGCCATAAGGGTGGTGTCATCTGCATATCTGAGGTTATTGATATTTTCTCCCGGCAATCTTGATTCCAGCTTGTGCTTCATCCAGCCCAGCATTTCGCATGATGCACTCTGCACAATCTGTAGTTCCACATCCTTTTCTAACTGTGGCTTCATGACTTGCAAACAGGTTTCTCAGGAGGCAGGTCAGGTGGCCTGGTATTCCCATCTCTTTAAGAATTTTCCACAGTTTGTTGTGACGCACACAGTCAAAGGATTTAGTGCAGTCTATGAGGCAGATGTTTTTCTGGAATTCTCTTGCTTCTTTTTTATATGCATATAATGCCTACANATCTGTAGTTCCACGTCCTGTTCTAACTGTGGCTTCATGACTTGCAAACAGGTTTCTCAGGAGGCAGGTCAGGTGGCCTGGTATTCCCATCTCGTTAAGAATGTTCCACAGTTTGTTGTGACGCACATAAAGGATTTAGTGCAGTCTATGAGGCAGATGTTTTTCTGGAATTCTCTTGCTTCTTTTTTATATGCATATAATGCCTACATGTATATTAGGCTTTATACAGAAAAAGAGTGAGATTTTTTCACATCCCCTTCCAAGAATCCATTTTTTTATTCACTTATGGGCAATACTGCCCCCACCGAGACCCATTCAAATATAACCCCCACATAACAACTTAGCTTTGGGAAGCTTCATTTTCCAGATAAATAAACTGAGGTTCTGAGAGGCAAAAATGACTTCCTCTAAAGTTTCTCCAGGTAAGAAGCAAGAGTATATGCTGAAACTGTCCTTACCAAACCTGCACTTAGGGGCTCAGAAAAGGCTGAGGATGCCTGGAACGTGGGGCTAAGACTAGGAGACTGGACTTAACCTTGACTCTGCTGTGTGACTCTAGGCTAGCCCCTTTCCATCCCTGAATTCATGGCTTATCATCATACCAGGGGGTCAGGGAGTAAGAGCAGTGAGCCCCTCTATTCCCTACCACCACCACCCAAAAAGAAAGAAAGAAAGAAAGAAAAAAACCTGCTCTTTATTTTACACCAACAAAGAAGGCAGAAAGCAGACTTCTGAGTTCCAAGTCTGCCTCTAAAATCACAGCTGACTTTGGCCTTTGACTGAGTACCAAGTCCTTTCTAATGTAAGGAAGCAGGCAGTAGGAGGCTTGGGCTCGTGCCCCCCACCTCTAAATAACATAGCTGGTACAAGCAGGACGTTGGGGATGTTGGGTGAGTTTGCTAACATCTTGCAGGATAAAGGTGGCATCCTCAGGGACAGACCCCAGGAAGGGAGAACTGGGCTACCGCCTAGTTCCACACTGCCCGCCTCCAAACCTCAGAGAACTGATTCAGGCTTTTCTCCTTGGCTCAGACTCACTGTACGACCTCCACATGACCTCTCAGACTCCCGGTCTACAAAATTAGATCACAAGACCAGCTGATCCTCCATCCCCTTTCCACTAGGAGGGCAAAAGAGTCTATTTCACCAGGCAGACCAGGCTGCCTCCCTACTCTTGGAAGCCACAGTTGGAGAAACACATTTTAACCTTCATGTGTTTGCAAAATAAATAAATAAATAAATAAAATTGGTTTCATTCAAATGCTGCTGGCTTGGTTGCCATGGATACCTCCTAATCATGAAGGATGACTGTTACTTGTTCCCATGGAAACACGAAGGCCTGAGGAACATCCTGTAATTTCAGACAAGACACCAAATTTCAGTTGTTGGGTTGCCCAGACCTTAATGTTTAAAAACAGGTCGAGGCAGCAACCTCTAACACCCGCAGCGAGAGAAAAGAAGTCAGCATGTTAAAAAGAGGAGGTGTGAGGTGAGGGTGTGTGTGTGTGCTGGACCTCAACACTGATCAGGAAAATGCAAATTAACACCACCAGATGCCATTTCACAGCTTTCGGAGAGGCAAAAAATGAAAAAGAACGATGACCCCAAATGTTGACAGGGTTGTAAGGAACTCTTTCATTCCTGCTGGTAGAAGGAAAAGAATTTGAGAACAATTAGAAAAGAGCTGGTTGAAACTGACACATGCATATATACTCTGGGACCAGAAATTCTACTCCTACATGTACGGTCTAGAAAAATGCTTCAGCCTTGCACAAGAGACCTGCACAGAGATGTCTACTACAGCACTGTTTGTAGCAGCAGAATGCGGGAAGCAACCTAAATGTCCACCAGCAGGGGAATGGATGCCCCAGTGGATGCCTGCAGTCATTCAGTGGAATAGGGATAGGACTCCAAGGGACAGTGTCCACGTGGAACACAATGAACCCCTGCAAAGGACCTGGTTCTATAAGATCAGCATGAATCATGCTCAGAAACATGAGGTTGAGTGAAAAGAGTAAATTGCAACAGCAAACAGAGTATGATCCACTCATGCTTTTTTTTTTCTACAAGAGTGTTCACAACAGCTTTATACGTAATAGCCTAAAACTGGAAATAAAATGTGTTTCAACAGGTGAATGGTTAAACTGTGGTACATTCACAATGTGTGAAGCAGAATAATGTTTCCCCCAAAGTCCAAAAATCTGTGAATATGTTACTTGATATGGCAAAAGGAACTCTGCATATGTGATTAAGGTTAAGGACTTGGAGATGGGCATGCACACTGGATTATCCACACAGGGATAATCTTAAATGTGGAAGAGGAAGGCAGAAGGATATCTGAGGGATTTGATGATGAAAAAAGAGACAGGAATGATTTGAAACCTGAGAGGAATAATGGAAGAAGTGAGCCATGAGCCAAGAAACATGGGTAACCTCTGTTTAGAAACTGGGAACATCTCTCAGCTGACAGCTGGCAAGAAAATAGGAACCTCAGTCCTACAACCACAGGAAACTGACTTCTGGCAACAAGGAATGGGCAATGAGATGGAGTTTTCCCTAGAGCCTTCAGAAAGCAACACAGCCTGCTAATACCTGATTTCAGTCCTTCAAGGCTCATGCCAGACTTCTGACCTACAGAACTGTAAGATGACAAATCTGTGTTGTTTAAGCTGTTGTAACAAGTTTTAACCTGTTATGGCTGCAATGGGAAACTAATACACATGCCACAGAATATTACTCAGCAAAGAAAGCACTACTCAGCACTACTGAAATACACAACAACTTGGATAGATCTCAAAGGCATCGTGCTTGCTGAAAAAGGCCAAAAAAGCCAGCCTCCAAAGGTCACATGACTGGGGATTTATGTATACCTATCGGTGATTCATGGTGAGGTTTGAGAGAAAACAACAAAATTCTGTAATCCTTCAATTTAAAAAATAAATAATTTTTAAAAAGGTGGTAAAGTCACACAGATGCAAAACAGATTGGTGGTTGTCCATCCCTTCCATCCCTTACCCCTCCAGGGGTGAGGGACGCTAGGCGGCAGGTAGGTGGCTATAACTTGTCTTGTGTCTTGACTGCAAAGGTGACTGCACAAATCAGCATGCTAAATATGCTAAATGGTACATATTTTAGCAAATATGCTAAAATGGTACAGAGTTGTACGCATGCACAGTACCACCACACACGAAAGATGAAAGAGCAAGAGGCAAAGAGGGCATTGACATTCAGAAGCTGCCCTGGCATTCACCGCTCTGCCACGCTACTCTCCTTCCGCATATAAACAGCCTCACAGGATACCAACCTCAGACAAGCCTGCCACGATAAAATGAGGCAAAACAAGGCCACTTGATCATTTTGTCTAAGCAACTGTCAAAAGCCTGGTCACCGTGCCACCCAAAACACTAAACATCCCTCCACCCTGGTGAAAACGAGCGTCTGCTGCTTCTTTAGCCATGACAGCTTTATCTCAGTGCTGCTTCCTCTCCTTGGAGATAAGATCTGAGAAACACCCCCCCTCAGATTTGCCCCTGCTTTTTGACAGCAGCCAGTCAAGAGTGAACCCCACTTCCGTTAGACATCCCCCAGCTCACTCAATCAAAGCCCAAATCTTAGAGCGGTTTCTCTCTACCACAATCTGACTGAGAGGCCTTGTGGTTCCCCGCAGCACGTGTGCTCCATCACTGCAATAAATAATAAACCCAACTTGTGCGGCTGGAGGTGTGTTCTTGGCGGGTCTTCGGCTGGAGGGCATTGTGTCATTTACAAGAGATGTAACTATCAGGGGAAACCAGGTAAAAGGATGCCTCTCTGTTTCGGTTCTGTAACTGCCTATCCGTCTGAAAAAATTTCAAAATAAAAAGTTAATAAATAGCATATTTGAAATACATGGAATCATATCTGTCTAAACAACTGAGATTTTCCATCCCGAGAAACTAAGTACTCAAATGTATTCATATCCTGTGTCCCCTGAGTAGAGAGAGTGGTCAGCAATCTAGAGGTGAGAGGCACAGAAATGTGAACACCACTGCAAAGGTTTACCACGGACTCTCTAGATTGAAATACATTTGCCATCTACGTGATTAAACGAATATGCTGTTTTACTGTCTGTTTGTATGCGTGTGCACTTACATAGAAAAATGCCATGAACAGTATCATAAAACTTGGTCAGCGATTCTCTTTGGAGAATAAGATGGGCTACAGCAGTATCATTTACCAAATGAAGAATTAATTCAGCCTTCCAAAACTTAATATTAAATTAGATAGTATATGATTCAGTACAAACTGTACCCTCTGAACACATCTGAAGAGAAGAAAGGAAAAGAAGTAAGAAAAAAATTAGAAAACAAAACAAATGACATCAACATCAACAGCAGCTCAAATGGCCAGGCAGAGAAAGTGGACCAGGAAAGTCCAAAGAATAGATTGAGAAAAAATCTTGTGGGTGAGGAAATGAAGTTCCCTAAGTCATGAAATTAAAAGACGTTTGCTCCCTGGAAGAAAAGTTATGACCAACCTAGACAGCATATTAAAAAGCAGAGACATTGCCAACAAAGGTCTGTCTAGTCAAAGCTGTGGTTTTTCCAGTAGTCATGTATGGATGTGAGAACGGGACTATAAAGAAAGCTGAGCAACGAAGAATCGATGCTTTTGAACTGTGGTGCTGGAGAAGACTCTTGAGAATCTCTTGGACTGCAAGGAGATCCAACCAGTCCATCCTAAAGGAAATCAGTCCTGAATATTCATTGGAAGGACTGATGCTGAAGCTGAAATTCCAATACTTTGGCTACCTGATGTGAAGAACTGACTCACTGGAAAAGACCCTGATGCTGAGAAAGATTGAAGGCAGGAGGAGGAGGGGACAACGGATGATGAGATGGNGAAATTCCAATACTTTGGCTACCTGATGTGAAGAACTGACTCACTGGAAAAGACCCTGATGCTGAGAAAGATTGAAGGCAGGAGGAGAAGGGGACAACAGACGGTGAGATGGTTGGATGGCATCACCAACTCGATGGACATGAGTTTGAGCAAGCTCTGGGAGTTGGTGATGGACAGGGAAGCCTGGTGTGCTGCAGTCCATGGGGTCGCAGAGAATCGGACATGACTGAGCGACTGAACTGAACTGAACTGAAGCCCAGAGCTGCCAATGAACTGGTGTCCCCAGCCCCCATCCTCTCCCACTGCAGGAGTGGCTGGATGAACTGCAGGAAGAGACTAAGGTAAGCTCATCATGGCAGCAGATCATGGAACCCTCGGATGGTTAGAATCTTCCAGATACAGCAGTCCAGTAGATGCCACTGTGTGTGTGTGTGTGTGTGTGTGTGTGTGTGAATGAAGCACATCTGTACTGTTCTTATCTGCTATTAACAGTTAGCCAAGTGAACAATGAGTTTGCCAAAATACTATATTGATATATTGGTAGGTCTCCTACATGCTTTTTCCAGTTCCAGCTTTGGCCATCCATCTTTGGGAGAAGGAGGAAAGGTAGTCCTTCAAGGGTACTGCCTTCAGGAGTACCCAGGGCCCCCAAAGAGCCCATGTCCTGACCCTAGTACCCATGAATATGTTACTACAATGGCAAAGGAACTTCAAAGACGTGATTATGGATCAGGTGCAGCTAGGAGCAAAGAATCTGCCTGCTAAGGCAGGAGATGCTAGAGACGCCAGAGACGCGAGTTTAATCCCTGGGTCGGGAAGATCCCCTGGAGAAGGAAACGGCAACCCACTCTAGTATTCTTGCCTGGACAATCCCATGGACAGAGGAGCCTGGTGGGTTACAGTCCCTGGGCTCGCAAAGAGTTGGACACGACTGAGCAACAAAACAACTGTATAACATAGGGATCTATATTCAGATTCAGTAATAAACCATAATGGAAAAGAATATGAGAAGGAATAGATAGGTATATAAGCATAACCGAATCACTCTGCTGTACAATGGAAACTAACATAACCTTGTAAATCAATGTTCTTCCATAAATAAATGATCTCCAAATGTCTAATTTAAGGATTTAATACTAAAGCAAACCGAATCTCAGCTCTTTCTATAATTTTTAGCTTGAGGAACAGTTGACTCACAGATTGTACATCAGGTCCTATAAGGTACATGAAGTTATAATTTGGAAAAACAAAAGAGCAGCATTGTTTTATGTTCTACAAAAACACGTGTGACTGCCCTACAAAACTGGAGGGAAAGAAAATCGATGCAAACATCAAGCTCACGCTACAGGCCATGAATCGCAGAGTCCTTTGTCTCTGACCCATGAGTCCTGTGCCTTCTGCCAGCACCCAGGAAACTCTACAAGGCTAAGTAGCTAGTCGGCAAGTAGGGCAAAATCCCCACCCTTCACAGTAATTAGGAGGATCAAAAACACTTTGGAATAAATTTAACAAAAACAAATGTAAGACATAACTAAAAAAATATTGCTGAGAGACATTAAAGAAAATCTAAATAAATGGAGAAATACACGACCTTCAAGAGTCGGAAGACTCAGTCTTGTTGAGATGGCATTTCTCCCCAAACTGATGTACAGATTCAATGCAATCCTAATCAAAATCCTAGCAGGCATTTTAAAGGCACTCAATTTTAAATTTAGCTGGCAAAGCAAAGGACCTAGAAGAGCCAAGCAATCTGGAGAAACAGGTTGGGGGCTTATATTACAGGGTTTCAAGAGACACTTTATAGTCTGGAAATATAACTAAAGTAATCAAGAGAGCATGACATGAGCACAAGGACTGACGTATAGATCAATGGAACAGAATAAAAAGTCCAGAAATAGTCCCACATATAGACGGTCAGTCGATTTTTGGAAAAAAGTACAAAGGTAAATTGATGGCGGAAAAGATAAGTTTTTTTCGACAGATTTAGCAGCAGAACAATTGGCTACAGTAAGTCCCCCACATGTGAACAATTTCGGGTTCATAAGTCTAGTAAAGTAGCCTAGGTATGGAACTAGCACAATCAGCCTTATAGTACTGCACTCTAGCAGGTGGGTAGTACTTCTCACACAAATAATCCATAAAAAACAAACACAAAAAAATTAAGCATTTTTAATCTTACAGTACAGAACCTTGAAAACTATAGTAGTGTAGTACAACAGCTGGCACACAGGGGAACGTTCACATCTGTGAAAGCTTGCAACTTAAAGATTCATATGTAGGGGATTTACTGTATTTGTAGGTAATAAAAATGGACCATTAGGAAATGTGGAGAAACAGATCTAAGAGAAATGAGGACTGCGCCCGATGTGTATTTTTATCCTCACACTGAGTCCAAGTAGGAAACATCAGCTCCAACTTTAACAGGAAGAAACTGAAGTTCAGCAACATCAATGGAAAGGGCCGTGACCACACAGCTAGGAAATGAGGAAGCCAAGATTCTAGCCTGGTGATCTCTGAATCAAAGGACCACCCCAGGGTGGGAAAACGGGTTCCAAGTTCTCCAGGAGGTTGAGTGCCCCCCCCTGCCCTGGCCACTCTCTCCATCTCCAGGTGCCACCTCAGCCCCACTACCCATGGCAGGAAGAGATGAAGGATGCCTCGCTTGATTGCACATTTGGTTCTGCAATGTTGGGTGTGGGGAAGGGAAGGAGTCACGAGTCTATGGAACTGCAGGAGCCTGTTTTCTCCAAATGGATTGGGATCAGAGTTCAAGTTGTCTTTAAGNTGAAGGATGCCTCACTCGATTGCACATTTGGTTCTGCAATGTTGGGTGTGGGGAAGGGAAGGAGTCACGAGTCTATGGAACTGCAGGAGCCTGTTTTCTCCAAATGGATTGGGATCAGAGTTCAAGTTGTCTTTAAGCTCAAGGCGTGGTTCAGAGTCGGTGGAGGTTGCCCACTGTTGTGGAAATGGGGTCTGCTGGGAGAAAGGCATGGAGGTGACTGTGGGAGCTGGGGTCCATGGCACCTACTGCCCCAGGAATCCTCAACATATAGCATTTGGTGGGGGCCCGATAGCTCCTCAGAGGAGACATGGAGGGATCGGGCTGCAGGTGCTCAGGAGGTGGGAGGGAAGCACATAGAAGATGCACCACCCCCACCCCGAGTTATGTTCCAAGATCCTGCGTATGTCCTCTCCGAAAGGAGAGTACCAGTGTTCACTCCCAAGCCCCTGGTTGGCCTCATAAACAACAGTCCACGGTAAGTGCTGCAAAGTTTTCAGCATCTGCAGACACTGTCACCAGCTCTTCTTTACGTCCCTCTAACTTGAATCCCTTAACAACTGCCTTTGGTATTCATACATTCAGAAAAATAAGATCATGGCATCTGGTCCCATCATTTCATGGCAAATAGATGGGGAAACAGTTGAAACACGTGCCTGACTTTATTTTGGTGGGCTCCAAAATCACTGCAGATGGTGACTGCAGCCATGAAATTAAAAGACGCTTACTCCTTGGGAAAAAAAGTTATGACCAACCTAGTCAGCATATTAAAAAGCAGAGACACACTACTTTGCCAACAAAGTTCCATCTAGTCAAGGCTATGGTTTTTCCAGTAGTCATGTTTGGATATAAGAGTTGGACTATAAAGAAAGATGAGTACTAAAGAACTGAAGCTTTTGAACTGTGGTGTTGGAGAAAACTCTTGAGAGTCCCTTGGACTGCAAGTAGATCCAACCAGTCCATCCTAAAGGAAATCAGTCCTGAATATTCATTGGAAGGACTGATGCTGAAGCTGAAATTCCAATACTTTGGCTACCTGATGTGAAGAACTGACTCACTGGAAAAGACCCTGATGCTGAGAAAGATTGAAGGCAGGAGGAGAAGGGGACAACAGACGGTGAGATGGTTGGATGGCATCACCAACTCGATGGACATGAGTTTGAGCAAGCTCTGGGAGTTGGTGATGGACAGGGAAGCCTGGTGTGCTGCAGTCCATGGGGTCGCAGAGAATCGGACATGACTGAGCGACTGAACTGAACTGAACTGAAGCCCAGAGCTGCCAATGAACTGGTGTCCCCAGCCCCCATCCTCTCCCACTGCAGGAGTGGCTGGATGAACTGCAGGAAGAGACTAAGGTAAGCTCATCATGGCAGCAGATCATGGAACCCTCGGATGGTTAGAATCTTCCAGATACAGCAGTCCAGTAGATGCCACTGTGTGTGTGTGTGTGTGTGTGTGTGTGTGTGAATGAAGCACATCTGTACTGTTCTTATCTGCTATTAACAGTTAGCCAAGTGAACAATGAGTTTGCCAAAATACTATATTGATATATTGGTAGGTCTCCTACATGCTTTTTCCAGTTCCAGCTTTGGCCATCCATCTTTGGGAGAAGGAGGAAAGGTAGTCCTTCAAGGGTCCTGCCTTCAGGAGTACCCAGGGCCCCCAAAGAGCCCATGTCCTGACCCTAGTACCCATGAATATGTTACTACAATGGCAAAGGAACTTCAAAGACGTGATTATGGATCAGGTGCAGCTAGGAGCAAAGAATCTGCCTGCTAAGGCAGGAGATGCTAGAGACGCCAGAGACGCGAGTTTAATCCCTGGGTCGGGAAGATCCCCTGGAGAAGGAAACGGCAACCCACTCTAGTATTCTTGCCTGGACAATCCCATGGACAGAGGAGCCTGGTGGGCTACAGTCCCTGGGCTCGCAAAGAGTTGGACACGGCTGAGCAACAAAACAACTGTATAACATAGGGATCTATATTCAGATTCAGTAATAAACCATAATGGAAAAGAATATGAGAAGGAATAGATAGGTATATAAGCATAACCGAATCACTCTGCTGTACAATGGAAACTAACATAACCTTGTAAATCAATGTTCTTCCATAAATAAATGATCTCCAAATGTCTAATTTAAGGATTTAATACTAAAGCAAACCGAATCTCAGCTCTTTCTATAATTTTTAGCTTGAGGAACAGTTGACTCACAGATTGTACATCAGGTCCTATAAGGTACATGAAGTTATAATTTGGAAAAACAAAAGAGCAGCATTGTTTTATGTTCTACAAAAACACGTGTGACTGCCCTACAAAACTGGAGGGAAAGAAAATCGATGCAAACATCAAGCTCACGCTACAGGCCATGAATCGCAGAGTCCTTTGTCTCTGACCCATGAGTCCTGTGCCTTCTGCCAGCACCCAGGAAACTCTACAAGGCTAAGTAGCTAGTCGGCAAGTAGGGCAAAATCCCCACCCTTCACAGTAATTAGGAGGATCAAAAACACTTCGGAATAAATTTAACAAAAACAAATGTAAGACATAACTAAAAAAATATTGCTGAGAGACATTAAAGAAAATCTAAATAAATGGAGAAATACACGACCTTCAAGAGTCGGAAGACTCAGTCTTGTTGAGATGGCATTTCTCCCCAAACTGATGTACAGATTCAATGCAGTCCTAATCAAAATCCTAGCAGGCATTTTAAAGGAACTCAATTTTAAATTTAGATGGCAAAGCAAAGGACCTAGAAGAGCCAAGCAATCTGGAGAAACAGGTTGGGGGCTTATATTACAGGGTTTCAAGAGACACTTTATAGTCTGGAAATATAACTAAAGTAATCAAGAGAGCATGACATGAGCACAAGGACTGACGTATAGATCAATGGAACAGAATAAAAAGTCCAGAAATAGTCCCACATATAGATGGTCAGTCGATTTTTGGAAAAAAGTACAAAGGTAAATTGATGGCGGAAAAGATAAGTTTTTTTCGACAGATTTAGCCGCAGAACAATTGGCTACAGTAAGTCCCCCACATGTGAACAATTTCGGGTTCATAAGTCTAGTAAAGTAGCCTAGGTATGGAACTAGCACAATCAGCCTTATAGTACTGCACTCTAGCAGGTGGGTAGTACTTCTCACACAAATAATCCATAAAAAACAAACACAAAAAAATTAAGCATTTTTAATCTTACAGTACAGAACCTTGAAAACTATAGTAGTGTAGTACAACAGCTGGCACACAGGGGAACGTTCACATCTGTGAAAGCTTGCAACTTAAAGATTCATATGTAGGGGATTTACTGTATTTGTAGGTAATAAAAATGGACCATTAGGAAATGTGGAGAAACAGATCTAAGAGAAATGAGGACTGCGCCCGATGTGTATTTTTATCCTCACACTGAGTCCAAGTAGGAAACATCAGCTCCAACTTTAACAGGAAGAAACTGAAGTTCAGCAACATCAATGGAAAGGGCCGTGACCACACAGCTAGGAAATGAGGAAGCCAAGATTCTAGCCTGGTGATCTCTGAATCAAAGGACCACCCCAGGGTGGGAAAACGGGTTCCAAGTTCTCCAGGAGGCTGAGTGCCCCCCCCTGCCCTGGCCACTCTCTCCATCTCCAGGTGCCACCTCAGCCCCACTACCCATGGCAGGAAGAGATGAAGGATGCCTCACTCGATTGCACATTTGGTTCTGCAATGTTGGGTGTGGGGAAGGGAAGGAGTCACGAGTCTATGGAACTGCAGGAGCCTGTTTTCTCCAAATGGATTGGGATCAGAGTTCAAGTTGTCTTTAAGCTCAAGGCGTGGTTCAGAGTCGGTGGAGGTTGCCCACTGTTGTGGAAATGGGGTCTGCTGGGAGAAAGGCATGGAGGTGACTGTGGGAGCTGGGGTCCATGGCACCTACTGCCCCAGGAATCCTCAACATATAGCATTTGGTGGGGGCCCGATAGCTCCTCAGAGGAGACATGGAGGGATCGGGCTGCAGGTGCTCAGGAGGTGGGAGGGAAGCACATAGAAGATGCACCGCCCCCACCCCAAGTTATGTTCCAAGATCCTGCATATGTCCTCTCCGAAAGGAGAGTACCAGTGTTCACTCCCAAGCCCCTGGTTGGCCTCATAAACAACAGTCCACGGTAAGTGCTGCAAAGTTTTCAGCATCTGCAGACACTGTCACCAGCTCTTCTTTACGTCCCTCTAACTTGAATCCCTTAACAACTGCCTTTGGTATTCATACATTCAGAAAAATAAGATCATGGCATCTGGTCCCATCATTTCATGGCAAATAGATGGGGAAACAGTTGAAACACGTGCCTGACTTTATTTTGGTGGGCTCCAAAATCACTGCAGATGGTGACTGCAGCCATGAAATTAAAAGACGCTTACTCCTTGGGAAAAAAAGTTATGACCAACCTAGTCAGCATATTAAAAAGCAGAGACACACTACTTTGCCAACAAAGTTCCATCTAGTCAAGGCTATGGTTTTTCCAGTAGTCATGTTTGGATATAAGAGTTGGACTATAAAGAAAGATGAGTACTAAAGAACTGAAGCTTTTGAACTGTGGTGTTGGAGAAGACTCTTGAGAGTCCCTTGGACTGCAAGTAGATCCAACCAGTCCATCCTAAAGGAAATCAGTCCTGAATATTCATTGGAAGGACTGACGCTGAAGCTGAGACTCCAATACTTTGGCCACCTGATGCGAAGAGCTGACTCATTGGAAAAGACCCTGATATTGGGAAAGATTGAAGGCAGGAGAAAGCGACGACAGAGGGTGAGATGGTTGGATGGTATCCCCGTCTCACTGGATATGAGTTTAAGTAAACTCTGGGAGTTGGTGAGGGACAGGGAGCCCTGTCGTGTGGCACATGGGGTCGCAAAAAGTCAAACATGACTGAATGACTGAACAGAACTGAACTTCCTATTCCTCATCCAGACATGTGCCTCACTTTCAAAGAATCCTCGGCCTTCCAAAAGGATGAATTTGGCTTCCCTGGTGGCTCAGCTGGTAAAGACTCCGCCTGCAATGCAGAAGATGCTGGTTCAATCCCGGGGTCAGGAATATGGCTACCCACTCCTATATTCTTGCCTGGTGAATTCCATGCACGGAAGAGCCTGGAGGGCTACAGTCCATGGGGTCGCAAACAGTCGGACACAACTGACCAACTAACACTTTCACTTTTCCAAGGAGGAATTACCTGGCCTGAAGGTTTTTCTCCTCCCTGAGCCTTCTTTTATTTAGTACATGGCCATATATTTAACTATCAAATAGACCATTCAGTTCAGTTCAGTTCAGTCGCTCCGTCTTGTCCGATGCTAATAAACCATGTATTTCATTTAACTGTAAGGTAACTATTATGTAACAAATTTATTGTACACAAGTATAAATAGAGGACATACAAGTAATTCCTCTCTCTTAACCCAGGCTGACCCAGACCAAATAGTATAAAATAAAAAACACCCCAAACAGCAGCTTCCGAGATACTAAATATACACATTTATTTAGAGCACTACATCCCACAAATGTAAATATCAACAGAGGTACCAAAGTAGGTATCAACAAACTCTACCTGATGGTTTTAATATAAGAGATATGGATCTGGTTTTTATAACATCATATTTGAGTTTAACTGGTGACTGGTGATTATTCCATTTTTGAAATATAAAAGGGGTTGTTCTATCCTTTCTCAAAGACACAAACCAAGGAGTCCTTGAGTCTCTTTTGGCTCTTTTCTGAGGATTTCTGAGAACTTTAGCCTGAGTGTCGCCTTTCCATTTTCACTCCTGAGTTTTCTCCTTCATGTCTGTAGCCACAGGGCCTATTCCCGGCCAGACAGAGAACTGGCATTTACTCCAGGTTGCTGGAATTCAGAATAGTAAAGGCTTCCCTGGTGGCTCAACTGGTAAAGAATCCACCTGCAATGTAGGAGACCCAGGTTCAATTCCTGGGTCCAGAAGATCCCCTGGATAAGGGAATGGCTACTCACTCCAGTATTCTTGCCTGGGAAATCCCATGGACAGAAGAACCTGGTGGGCTACAGTTCGTGGGGTTGCAAAGAGGCGGGCACGACTGAGTGAGTAACACTTAACACTAAAGGAAGTCCCAGCGTGGAAACAAGTGCTTCCTCTCCTCCACCATGTATAATTTCTCTCCCCATTTTTAAAACCCACAGTACAATGCTACACATTTGGAAGCATTTGCAAATGTAGTAAAAGCATAATAGCACATGTGGGCAGGACAGGCGTTGCCTTGAGGAGGCTGATTATTCCTGGGGAGAGTGTAGGAGGCTTTAGCTAGATCTCAAGGGTCAGCAAATTTTTTTTTCATAAAGGGCTAGATTTGTCTCAACTATTTAATCCTGCCAACGTAATGTGAAAAGAGTCACAGACAATATGAGTAAGCATGGCTGTGTTCCAACAAACTTTACTTATAGACAGGGAAAACTTGAATTTCCTATAATGTTCACATTACAAAACATTATTCCTCTTTTGATTTTTGTTTCAACCCTTGAAAAAATGTAAATGCTATTCTTAGCTCACAGGTCATACAAAAACAGGTGGTGGGCCATATAAAAACAGGTGGGATCTGGCCTCTTAGCTGTGCTTTGCTGATCCCCTGCTGTACCTGAATCATTTTATTTCTAAGAAAAAGAGGGAAAAAAGAAGAGACACAATCATGGCAATGTTAACATTCACTTAGTCTGAGGTGAGTGCATGGGTGTCTGCAATATGATTTTCTATACTTTCAAATATTTTAGAATTTTCCAAAAATTCAAAAAAGGAAAAAGCCTGGAAACAACCCTCCAAATTCTCCCAGAGCTTATCACTGGATGCTGGAATTAAAGTTGATTTTTAAAATTTTCTTCTCTTCTATAATGGGTATTTCTTTATTACTTTTGTAATCCTAGGGGTTGAGGGGAAAGTGGTAAAACATTGACATGCATGTGTGTGTGTGCTAAGTTGCTTCAGTCCTGTCTAACTCCATGCAACACTATGGACTGCAGCCTGTCAAGCTCCTCTCTGTCCATGAGATTCTCCAGGCAAGAATACTGGGGTGAGTTGCCATGCTCTCCTCCAGAGGATCTTCCCAACCCAGGGATGGAACCCAGGTCTCTTATGTCTCCTGCACCGGCAGGTGGTTTCTTTACTTCTAGCACCACCTGGGAAGCTCCAAAACACTGACATAAACTTTATGTTCTTTAAAAAGGAGACAGAGGAGTTTGGCCCATAGCCTGGGTTCTCCCCTGGGGACTATCGGTGAGCCAGGAGCCTCTTCCACAACATTGCAGCCCCCAGCCCATGCCCCCGACTCCTTAAACTGGCCCCTCCCTCTCTGGACAGCTCTGCTTCTGGGTCCTGGGAAGCCCAGGGTCCCATCCCAGGAGGACTCAGAGGTTGCTGCTACTGAGGGAGGGAACACAGGTCCCCAACCAGCTTGCTGCTAAACACGCAGCTCTGAACTGGTTCCTAGACACCAGGTGGAACGGTGACTATCCAGATAGTTAATGGCAAACCCAAGCTTCTCTCAGATCTCCAGATCCACCCAACTTCCCCAGCAATGTCTAGTTCTGCCCGCCACCCTAACCCCAACTTTTCGACCCCCTGCAGCCTCCAGTACTTTATCACTCTCCTGAAGACGCTCCCCAAAGCAACCCCCCCCCCCCCCCCCCCCCCCGCCCCCCGCTCCCC
>SJYW01034429.1:905644-916221 GCA_006410735.1 Raphicerus campestris | reverse complement strand
AGGGGCGGTGGGCAGACGGGTGGCAGTCTGGGTCAACCCTCCCCCTGGCCAGGCCCAGCTGGGTTCCCACCACCTGCCAACTCTTCCCTGTTCTTTCCTGTTTCTGAACAAACACACGTGAGTTCTCGGTCATTGTCCTTCCTTGCTGTTGGCAGATGCCGGAATGGGTGTGAAGCAAGGGCCAGATCAGGGCTGGGATGCTTGGGAACCTGAAGATGTCACCACCATGGGACCAACACCCCCCACACACCCCACAGATGGGGAGGTTGAGGCCTGAGGTCACAAAGAATGAGCTCAAGGCCTCGGGATGGCTCCCTCAGCAAGAGTTCCCACCCGGGTGGGGGTGCTATCCTCAGGGGGCGAGGTGGCCCTGGAGGCATAGTCAGGGATCTGGGAGTTTACTGGAGGCAGGTTTGTCCCCCAGCCAGATAGCTCTACCTCTTACCCTGCCAGGCATTTCCCCTGCTCCCTCCCATGATTCCACATCGCTCAAGGGCCTGTCATCAGGCCCCAGCTGCTGCTCCCCACTATCCTCTCTAACCAATGCATGCCCTCTGCCACCCCAGGATGAATTCCGCCCACAATAAAGTAAAGGTAGTTACTCGGTCATGTCTGACTTTGCCACCCCATGGACTGTAGCCCACCAAGCTCCTTCACCTATGGAATTTTCCAGGCAAGAATATAGAGTGGGTTGCCATTTCCTTTTCCAGGGGATCTTCCCGACTCAGGGATTGAACTCAGGTCTCCAGCATTGCAGGCAGACTCTTTTACCATCTCAGCCACCATACCAAGACATTTTCCATCTCCCTGTCTTTGCACTCTGTCCAGAGTAAGGACATCCACAGCTCACACCACATCAATTGTGGCCCGAGTCTCAAGTAGCACAGGCTTCTAGCTTTCCATGTATGGGCTGGCCAAAAAGTTCATTTGGGTTTTCCCATCACATCTTATGGAAAAACCCGAACAAGTTTTTGGGCCAGCCCAATATTTCCTGCCCTCAGTCCTTAAACAACCCTGCCATCATCACCTCCATTTACCAGACAAGGCCACTGAGGCTGAGAGGTAACTGGCCAAAGGATGGCTTTGTGCAGACCTGGGGCTTGAACTCCCATCTGACTCAACCACTCCCTCTGCCAAAGGAAACTCTAGCCAGGTGGTGAGACCCGGTCCAAATGTCACCTCCTCTGGGAAGTTCTCCTTGATTTCCCCAGACGTAACTTCAGGACTTCCCTGGTGGCTCAGATGGTAAAGCATCTGTCTATGATGTGGGAGACACGGGTTTGATCCCTGGGTTGGGAAGATCCCTTGGAGAAGGAAATGGCAATCCACTCCAGTACTATTGCCTAGAAAATCCNGGCCCGCAGGGTGGGGCTAGGCTCAGTTCAGTCGCTCGGTCGTGTCCAACTCTGCAACCCCATGGACTGCAGCACGTCAGGCTCCCCTATCCATCACCAGTTCCCCAAACTAACTCATGTCCATTGAGTCGGTGATGCCATCCAACCGTCTTAACCTCTGTTATCTCCTTCTCCTCCTGCCTTCAATCTTTCCCAGTCTTCTTTTCCTGCCTTCAGTCTTTTTCTTCAGTCTAGGGCTAGGCTAGATACCTGTGAACTACAGTGGGAGAATCGAAGTTTCCTAGCAGCTTACTTGAGGAACCACTGGCTAAGATGGTGCTAGACAAGACTGGATACCCATCCAACACTTGAATGGGACGTACATGGCCCCACCTCAGGGCTTTTGCACAGGCTGTTCCACTGTCTCACACTCTAACCTCAGACCTTCAGATGTCAGCTCCTTCCTGCCATTCGGGCCTCAGCTCAAATGTCACATCCCTGCCAGCTTACCTCAAGTACCTCTGCCCCAACCCCCACACCCGATCCCACAGCCTTGTTTTATTTTCTTCAACTTATCACTTCCTGAAACCATCTTATCTGAGCATTCGGCGGTTCACTAATTGTCTTTCCCCAAACTTTAATGAGGGCAGGGGCCTCCTTAGTCCTGTCCCAGGCATGTCCCCAGTGCACACAGCAGCGCTCAGAAAACAGCAATGAATGAGAAGAGCGAAGGGAGCTGGGCTCAGAGCCACCACTCTTTCTAAGAAGGGAACCAAGGACAAGGTACTTCGCCTCTCTGGGCCTGGGTCCCTTCTGCATGGCATGGGCACAATGGGCTGCAGAATTTACTATCAAGCAGCAGCCTGGGCATGTTTTAAATTTGTGGGGAGAAAATTCGTCTTTGGCTATTATAAAACCACTCTTTATTTCTTGGGGTTTCCCTGATAGCTCAGTTGATAAAGAATCTGCCTGCAATGCAGGAGACCCCAGTTCNGACCACCAGGATCCAGTGGTCTGGAGGGGAATAGCATCCTGCTGGGCTGGAAGTCCAGGTCAAGCGCAGGCCAAGCCAGGGCTGGGTCAGGTGGGCTCAGAGGCAGGGAAGGGCCAGCCCAGTGCAGCCTCACATCTTACTGGGCTGTCTGATTTACAGTCGTGTGAGGAAGGCAAACACAGCATACAATCAGAATTACCCCCCTGGTAATTCTGCCCATCCAGGACTGTGTTTCCTCCCGTGTAAGGGTAGATCACCCATTTCTTCAACTAACGGGCTTCCCAGGTGGGGCTAGTGCTGAAGAACCTGCCTGCTAACCCAGGAGACATAAGAGATGCGGGTTCGGTCCCTGGGTCAGGAAAATACCCTGGAGGAGGATGTGAAAACCCACCCCAGTATTCTTGCCTGGAGAATCCCACGGACAGAGGAGCCTGGCAGGCTACAGTCCATGGGGTCACAAAGACTTGGACATGTGTGAAGTGATGGAGCACAGCACACAGCAAAGCCGGAGGGCCTGGTCTTTTCGGAAGGGCCATGCTGTGCAGGAAACAGCAGCAGCAACATGATCTCACACTGCATTCCACTCAGGGAGGAGAGATGCTTATGCCTAGAGGGAACCAGAGCCAGAGACCTCTAACACAGGAAGACTACAAGTTTGTCTGAGGGTGAAGTTTGGATTTAATAGCAATAAACTGTATTCAGCACTTACTGACCATTTGAGCTATGCACATTAGCTCATTTGATGGTCACTACCTTCATTTTACAGAAAATATTGGTGGCACAGAGAGGGTAAGTAATTCCCCTAAGGTCACACAGCTTGCACTAGCAGTCAGGATGTGAACTCAGGCAGGCTGGAAAGAGCAAAGGTCTTAAGATAGAGCAGGACTTTATGCCGAGATGGAGGAGGGGCAACAGCCTGGAACTTTCCTTAAAAACCAGCTTAGGCAAGGAGGAGGCAAGAAGGGATGGAATCCTGACAGGGGAAACACTGGAGCCCATGCCAGGCTCCACACAATGGATGTCTGGAGGGATCAGACCTGTCAGATTTCCTGTCGGGACGAGGGTACGCAGTAGTGACCAGGGGAAGTCCCCAGCCAGGCAGCCCTGCATATATCCGCCTCCCAGGACGGTCCCAATCTCTGAGTCGCTGGAGCCCTGGGCAGGGTGGGGAGGGGGGCGCTGTGGGGGAAATTCATGATTGAGGTCACGGGTTTCTGCCCCGGGAGGGCGGCCTGTCTGACAGGCAATGACGGCTTCCTGTGTCCACTGCTCATCCGGGAATATGGTTGGACCACGAGTAGGACCTTCATTCAGATGGGAGAGGGTATCACCAACACGGCAGGAGGGGCAGACAAGCCTGAGAGGTCACGCTCAAGCGCTCGAGGCCCAACCAGCTGTCTACCACCTCCAACAGCCTCTGGACTTCCTCCCTAAAGCCATCAACAAAGTTAATGACATCCTTCATAAAAAATGGCCCAGTCAGGGCTATGATGACCCCAGGCTTAGAAGGCCCTGCCCTGCTCACCATAGGCAGAACTAAGGGACCAGTCAAGCGTGGATATTGGAACACACACAGATAGGCCCTCGGGTACCGTGCGTGTTTTTTTGAAATCAAGTCATCCAAAACTGGGCTGAGCCCTTGGGAGAGGCAGAGCTCTGAGGGGGTGAAAGGCCAGTGGGCAGGGTCACTGTGTTTCTTTGGGCCCTGTGTGACTCCAAGAAAGTCCCTTGACATCTCTGGGCCCCAGGTGTCACATGTTAAGACAAGTTATCTCTGCTACTCCACCTCCATGGATCTCATCGGGATCTAGAAATTTCCTCCAGTCCCAAACCATCACCTAGGTGTTTCCTCCCGCCCTCCAGAAGCCCAGAGAAGAGGACACATCTCTCTTGTACATGTCAACAGCCTGTCATAAATCCTGGAAGGTCGGTATTAGAAGGAAATCTCAGAGCAGGTGATGGAACCAGGAAAGCTGTGGACAGCCACTTGCCAGAAGCCTGCCTTTAATTTGTCACAAGCTGGGATCTGGCATCAATTCTCCACACATGGAGGGTCTGATGGCCCATCCCACCCCCACAGTCAGGGTGGAGCACGATCACTCCCCGCAGATGGGGCAATGAGGCCATGGGAGGGAGGGACTCCCCCGAGGTCACACATGGGAGCTGGCGCTTAGTCCACCTTGGGGCTTAAACAGCGATGCCAAGACCTCCCTTTCCCTCTCAATGACCTGGACCAGATGCCTGATGCGTTCTGCCCACAGGTGCCCGGCCTCCACTCCCACTGCTCCGCAGCTCGGGCCTCCAAGTCTCTAGCTGGGAGAGGAGAGAATTCGCTCTCCAGGCCCCAGCCTCAGCCCCTCCTTCTCACCCTCACCCCAGCAGCCGGCATTTCAGCCCAGATGGCCAGGCCCAGAACGGCTCTCTCTGCGTACTTCCTCTCCTGCCCTGACCCAGAAACGCTGCCAAGCTCCAGGTGGACCCATGGCTCCTCTTTCTCCCTGCCCAGCCTGGAGCCGAGGCTCCAGGTCTCAGGCCTCCTTCTGCCCCTTCCAGCTGATGGACCCAGACAGCTCCGCACCCACTGGGCGACAGGAGGGGGTGGCATATGGTCCCAGGGTGAGGTCAGAGAGTCCCCTCCCTTTCCAGGCAGGCCTGCCTAGTCATCTGTGAACCACTTCGTGGCTGGCACTGGCCTGGGTTCCGGGGGGAGGTGAGGGGTCTTGTGCCATCCTTGCAGATCCCACTGAGGAGGACAGATGAACCCTCCCAGTAGCCAATTTCTAGGAGGCTCCCATCTCAGCAGGGAGCTGCAAGAGTATGGGATTTGGAGTGAGGAACCAGCACTTCTTGGCTTAGTACCTTTACCTCTCTGCCTCTGTTTCCTCAAATACGGAATGGACATGATGATGATACTCACACTTTGTGGGGTTATAGAGGGTCAAATAGCATAGTGAATCAAAGCCCTGACATCTGCCCCTCTAGGCTATTTTCTTTCTCACCAATCTGTGGGCTCCTTGAGAGCAGGACAGTCAGATCTGGCCAGCACATTAACTGGCCCAGAGCAGGCTCTCAGTAATACTGACTGGGGGAGATGGTGGCAATGTGGGAAAAATAGCTGAGCCCATCTGATCGAATCAGCACTGAGTAGAGGTGGAGGAGGGAGAAATCTTGGAAGACTGCCTGGAGGAAGAGTCATTGGGACTGAGCTAAAAGGCTGAGTAGGAGTTGGAATAGAGAGCAGAGGAGTATATTCTTAGAAGGGCTGGCAACATGAGCAAAGACCCAAAGATGGGAAACAGCAAGGCATATACTGGGGGCAGCATATAGAACTGTGAGGCCAGAACAGAGGATGAGGCAGGGGGCTGGGGAGCAGGCTCTATGGAGTGTGTAAGGGTGAGAGTAGAGAGAAGAGATGGGAGATAGATCCAAGGAGGGATGAGGGCCAGGGAGCCCCGCCAGAGGGGAGAAATAGAATGGTAAGGAGGGAACTCTGGCTGGGGAGGCAGAGGATCAGGACTCCAGGCATCCTGTGTGGCTGCATGACTTTGAATGAGTCACAGCCCTCTCTGATCCTCACTCTGCAACTGAAAGGAGAGGATAGCCCCATTCCGCAGGCCCGCAGGGTGGGGCTAGGCTCAGTTCAGTCGCTCGGTCGTGTCCAACTCTGCAACCCCATGGACTGCAGCACGTCAGGCTCCCCTATCCATCACCAGTTCCCCAAACTAACTCATGTCCATTGAGTCGGTGATGCCATCCAACCGTCTTAACCTCTGTTATCTCCTTCTCCTCCTGCCTTCAATCTTTCCCAGTCTTCTTTTCCTGCCTTCAGTCTTTTTCTTCAGTCTAGGGCTAGGCTAGATACCTGTGAACTACAGTGGGAGAATCGAAGTTTCCTAGCAGCTTACTTGAGGAACCACTGGCTAAGATGGTGCTAGACAAGACTGGATACCCATCCAACACTTGAATGGGACGTACATGGCCCCACCTCAGGGCTTTTGCACAGGCTGTTCCACTGTCTCACACTCTAACCTCAGACCTTCAGATGTCAGCTCCTTCCTGCCATTCGGGCCTCAGCTCAAATGTCACATCCCTGCCAGCTTACCTCAAGTACCTCTGCCCCAACCCCCACACCCGATCCCACAGCCTTGTTTTATTTTCTTCAGCTTATCACTTCCTGAAACCATCTTATCTGAGCATTCGGCGGTTCACTAATTGTCTTTCCCCAAACTTTAATGAGGGCAGGGGCCTCCTTAGTCCTGTCCCAGGCATGTCCCCAGTGCACACAGCAGCGCTCAGAAAACAGCAATGAATGAGAAGAGCGAAGGGAGCTGGGCTCAGAGCCACCACTCTTTCTAAGAAGGGAACCAAGGACAAGGTACTTCGCCTCTCTGGGCCTGGGTCCCTTCTGCATGGCATGGGCACAATGGGCTGCAGAATTTACTATCAAGCAGCAGCCTGGGCATGTTTTAAATTTGGGGGGAGAAAATTCGTCTTTGGCTATTATAAAACCACTCTTTATTTCTTGGGGTTTCCCTGATAGCTCAGTTGATAAAGAATCTGCCTGCAATGCAGGAGACCCCAGTTCGTTTCCTGGGTTGGGAAGATCTGCTGGAGAAGGGATAGGCTACCCACTCCACTATTCTGGCCTGGAGAGTTCCATGGACTGTATAGTCCATGACGGTGCAAAGAGTCAGGACGCGACTGAGCGACTGTCACTCACAGCAGCCTGGGACTGGTTGGGAGGTCAGGATAGAAGTTCTGACTCTAGGCAGGAGCTGGCAGAAGAAATGAAGGCATGAAGCCTTTGCTTTGCTGCGTGCCTTTGAGCGAGGCCCTTCCCATTCATAGGCCCAGTTTCCTCTCCTAGAAAATGGAGTTGCCTGGGTAGTCTTTCAGATCCCTTGCACACTGACACTAAGGGCTTCTGTCCTCAATCTGGAACAGAAACGGGAGCCCCGGCAGGTGCTGGAGGAGGGGAGCTGTGCCAGAGCCATGGTTCTCGCACTTGATGGCTTTTCCTGGAGATCCCACCCAGCCCATTGCTGGAATATGGAGTGAGAATTAAATACAGCTTCTGCAACCTGTCACCCCTGAACTCCCCTTGAGAGTGAGAACAATGCCGCTCTGCCCCTACCCAAGGAATCGCATTTTGACTGGAAATTCCACCACGGGAGAGGAGGCAGGGCTAGAGTCCTAGAATTTCTGTGCCTGCTCAGTCAGGAAGTAGCTGAACTGAACCTTTGGGGCCAAGGAAAACAAGTTCAGGGTCATCCTGGGAATCGGTGCCCTGTTCCCTGCCATGGTTAGGGACCTGCCCCTTTCCCCAGGTGGATCTCTCCCGGTAATTAATGATTAGCACAATGTGTGTGTGTTGGGGTGGGGCGGGCTGTCCAGGACCTCAGGCAAAAGCCTGTGCTCTGCTCAAGTGCTTCAATTGTGTCCACCTCTGCTGTCCGTGGGATTTTCTTGGCGAGAACTCGAGTGGGTTGCCATGCCCTCCTCCAGGGGATCTTCCCAACTCAGGGATCAAGCCACATCTCCTGCATCTCCTGCATTGGCAGGCAGGTTCTTTTTACCCCAAATGCCACCTAGGAAGCCCAGCAGAGGCCTAGGAAGAAGCAAATCTCAAGCAGCCTCATCTAGCATACCTTGGATGACGGGGAGCTCACTCCTGAACTGGATCCCTGTCCTCAGAAAGGCTGAATGTGCAGAAGACCTTCAGGGATCTCGTGTGCACCCCCTCTCTAAGCATGGCCCAGAGGGCCTGGGACTTGCCCAAGGTCACCCAGACGACCCCAGCTACTCCCTGTTTCCAATAGCAGATGAAGCTGTTACTGGCACACCTGGAGGGCTGGGATGCGTGTCTGGGCTTCAGTCCCACTCCCGCACCCTCCTGGCTAAAATGCCAGGGCTTGGGGGAGGGGGTGGGCTGACCTCTCACTGACCTTTATTAGACAGCCCAGAGGACAGAGTGGGGGTCCTGATTTGACCCTGGTCCCACTGAGAGCCCTGGGGAGGCAGTCTGGGCTACAGGGGTCTCAACACAGCCCCTCTGACCCCATGGCCTTCCCTTGCCCTGTGGCCCGCCTGCAGGGCAGTTTCAGGGACTTCCAGACCTGATCTCTCTGACTTCGTGTTTCTTGTGTCCTGCTGGCAATCCTTCTCTCGTACCCACCCCCCTTACACAGCCTCCTGCACATGTCCAGACCTGCCTTCCCACGCATGCCCTACGGTGGCGGGGGCTCCTTCCAAGCCCTGTCAGGCCAGACCCACAGAGCAGCCTGGAGCCCCCGGGAGGTGCCAGCTGGTGCTGCCCCCTACCGGGCTGCAGGCCCTGGGGAAAAGAGCGCTTCTTGACCCTGACAGGACCGACCTCGGGGAGGCCCAACCCAGGGTTCCCAGGGTGTGCTCCCCGAGGACCCCAGGGGGGCCTGGCACAGGGTCCTAGTCTGCTGAGTGACTTAGACAAGCCCACCCCCTTGGTGCCCCATCGCCACTGGGTGGGAAGCGGGGCGAGCAGAAGCTCAGCTCTCAGACTTCAAGGCGTTTTCAGTCCCCTGGGGCGCATGTCAAAATGCAGGTGCCCAGCCCAGCGGGGAGGGTCAGGTTTAGCTGGCCTGGGAAGAGCCCCGGAATCTGCATTTTAACCAGCAGAGGGTGGTGCAGTGTAAGGGTAGGTCCCACACGGACCTACCTACTGCTCTCCCTCCGTGCCCCCGGCCCCATGTGGAGGCTTCTGGAACTCTAGCCCTTCAGCTGGGTTAGCATCCTTCCACAGACTGAGCCTGTCGCCTTTCTCAGCACGTGTGTGTGGCAGGCGGGGACTATTGCTGCTGCTGCTGCTGCTGTTTACTTGCTGAGTTGTGTCCACCTCTTTGTGACTCCCATGGACTATAGCCTGCCAGGCTCCTCTGTCCATGGGATTTCTCAGACAAGAATTCTGGAGTGGGTTGCCATGTCCTTCTCCAGGGGACTTTTCTGATCCAGGGATCAAACCTGCTTCTCCTGCATCAGCAGGTGGATTCTTTACCACTGAACCACCTGGGAACCCCAGGCTCACAATGCAGATGGGCAAACTGAGGCTAAGAGCAGAGGGCAGTTTGTCTGCAATCCACAGTGAAGCTTCCAGTTTCCACCTCCCTCCCTGGGCGCCCCAAATCCAGTCTAGATTCTGGAGCCCAGCAGGTCAATTCAGGCCAGGCGGTAGCCCTGACTGGCTCCCTTTGTCCTGGTCTCTGTGCCCTTTGACCTCACCAGGTTTTGGGCTGATTAAAATATCCTCTTACAGCCCCGATAGGCCTGGTGTCTTCTTACAGGCTGGAAGGAACGTGGTCCCACCAGAGGCAGCACTGCCAGCTTAGAGCTGGAGCTGGAGCTGGACACTGCTGGCACAATGAGATTAGAGAGCCTTGCCCAGAGTGTTAGCAAAGACCAGCCCAGAGAAATCAAGGCCCAGAGAGGGAAGAGCCTTGCCTAACGTCACACTGGACACAGTTATTAACCCCATGACAGTCACTTAGTTTCTGCTGGGCCATATTAATTCAGTGAGTCCTTATCCCAATCCTAAGAGGCAGACACTCTTCCTCTCGCATTTTACAGGCACAGAAAGCAGCCAAGACTCAATCTCAAGCAGCCTGGCTCCTAATAGTGACCCTATGCTGCCACAGATGGTCTCCCTTACCTGTCCCCAGGTAATTCACCTGTCAGCGCCTTTCTAGACAAGACAGAGCCATTTGTAAAAAGGTGTCCTGTTGCAAAAAGGCTGGGACGTTGGCTTCTAGTCCCAGTGGGGGTGGGGGTCAGTGGGTACTGCCCCAGATCCCTCCCCGAGGTCACCTCTCAGCACTCCCAACACCTCCCCCTCCTCGGCCACAATGACCCCAGCCCCTGCCTCAACATCTCTTCTTCTTGGCTTTGCTCCCACCATTCCCACTCCTAGGACACAGGACACAGGACTCTGTGAAGCGGATTCTTGCCAGCTCCACATTCTAGCTTGAGTCTGTCCACCCCGCTCATCTCCACTGTCACTATCTGCATCCAGGTCACCACCATCTCTAGCTCTGGGGACTCTCACAGCCCCTGACTGCACCGCCCCCCAACCACGCATACACACAAATCCAGCCCTACCCTCCTGAATCTATTTTCCACAAAGCAGCCGGAGCGAGCATTTTAAAAACAGCCCTCTCTCCCAGACACCGTGGCCTTACTGGTCTTTGGACACCCTTTCTGGCTCATCCACCCCTCCCATC
>SJYW01034429.1:858834-905504 GCA_006410735.1 Raphicerus campestris | reverse complement strand
CTCCCCACCCCCAGCCACCTGGTCTATTCCCACTCACTCTTCCTTTCCAGAAGGTCCATCCCCCTTCCCTCCCCAGACTGCTTCCCAAGTCATTTTCCCCAGCCTCCTGCCCCATTCCTGCAGGCAGCCCACCACACTGTGCCTGACATCTCTTTTTTGATGATTCATCTCACATTTGTCTCTCCTGGCACAGTGTTCCCCCGAGGGTCGAGGCCCATCTGCCTGGCTCAGTCAGAACCCCAGTGCCCAGGCGGGCACTGTCACATGGCTGCTGCCCATCAAGGGGAGGACAGGGTCGGGGGCATCACCATTGTGTTTCCCCAAAATCAGAGGACTCAGGAGATACTTTGGAGCCCCCAGACTTGCGGGCCTCTGTTCATCATGAAGCTCCCGGGCTCACAGTGAAATGGGGCCACATGGCCTCCACCCCAAACAAGTCTCACAGCTCAGGACTTTTTAATTCTCCTCCCATAGGTTTCGGTGCTTTTCATGCTGTGATTTATAGCCTATTCAATAAATTTCCCCCATTATCTTTCACATGCAGCGTGCCGCCTTTCTGCCATTTAATGATGCATTTGGCTCGCCGGGGCCTCTCCCGGGAGAAATCTAAGGCTTGGCTCCATGATGCAAGAGTGGACCCATGAGGCCACGTGGAATTCTCAGGGCTCTTTTTTGACCCAAACCTGGAACAGGTCTGAGCCTCACACTCAGGGCTAACTGGGCAGGAATCCAACTCTTCCCCGCCCCCTCCCTCTGGCAGGAAAGCCTGGCAGCAAGAATGAAGGCTCAGATGTCCGGCTGCCCACTGGGGCCCAGCGGCCAGTTTGAGGACCAGACCGCACACTCTTGTGCTTCCCGAACCAGCCTCAGTGGTTTCCAGAGGCTCCACAGCCGTGATCTTAATCTCCCTCTCCGACTCCCCAGGCAAGACAAGAACCCATCAGACCCGTTTCACAGATGAAGGAGCGTCTCTGAAATACAGGGAGGTTGCCTCCCAGCCTTGATTCCCCCTACTGGCTGCTTGCCAGTCTCCAGTGCAGCCAGCGGAGGTTTCTGAGGACAGCCTCTGTGCTGGCTCTATACCCAGTGCTTGGCTTGAACTCTCTCACCACAACCTTTAGGAGCAGAAAGTGCTGTTATGCCTATTTTACAGATGGGAGATCAAGCCTCAGAGAGAAGCAACTTGCCTGGGCTTGTACAGGAAGAAATGGGCAGTGCCCTGGAGGAATTGCTCCCGGGGTGAGGGATGAGAAGGGTCTGGAGGCCCCAAGGAGCACACAGCTTCAGCCAGAGAGACCCACCCAAAACAGCAAAGCGACAGAGCGGCAGTGAGCGTGCGAGACCCTACGGTCAGAGGTTGTGATCCCATCCCTGGGGGTCCTTAGCTGTGTGACTCAGGTGAACTTCCTTAACCTCTCTGGGCCTCATCATCCGCACCCCCCCGCCCCGCCCCCCCGCCTGTCTGATATGAATACTGTCCTCCCAGCACTGTCACGGGATTTGCATGAGGCAACACGTGGGAAGCTGCCTTGTAAACTGTCCGGTCCTGGGCTGCGTCCCTCTGGCATGTTAGGACGTTGGCACGAGACGTCATGCAAAGACCTGCAGGAAACCTCTGGGCTGCTCCTGGCCAAGTGTGACCGGCAGCTCTGAACCGTGAAGGGATATAGCCACCAGACACAGGCTCCTCTGTGGTCACAAGATGCTTACCTCACCCCGGAACCAGGCACCTCACATCCAGGCTTGGGAGCGACTGGACAGCCCTCCCGCTCCCTGGACGCGCAGGCCCAGTGCTACCCGGCTGGCGGACGGGGAAGGAGGCAGGTGTTGGCCAGAGGGGGACCTTCCAGTCCAGCCGGCCCCAGCCCCCTCCCCTGGCCCTCAAGCACTAGGTCTGCATCCCTCTGCCCTCCCGCTCCTCAAAGTTTCTGCTTCCACTTTATAGTTTCCGTAGCAACCACCTCTCTTCCTCTGATTGTTTCCCTCCCTTTACCCTCCTTACAAGCAAGTCTCTCTCTTCTTCATGCTAAAGGGAGAATTGAGAATCACAGGGGCTGGGGGCAGGCAGTGTGGCCAGGAGAAAGAGGGCAGAGAGGGACAGGGCTGCTGGGGAAGAGGTGACCTCTGTCAGGCTGCAGTCAAGGGGCTGGTGCAGCCACAGTTTGCCCCCAAATGACCCCTGGGCATGAGACTGCCCACAGGCTCCTCCACAGTGGTCTTCTTGAAAGGTGACTCTCCTGCACAGAGTCCCAGCCTGGCCCGGCACGGGATGCTGAACCTTTGCAAGCTGACCAGGCTTCCATCTGCTTGTCTTCACTTGCAAGCGCCCTGTGTTTGGATGGCCTCCAAGCCCAGGCCCCACACTCTTTGCTTCAGCATACCCTTCCTTTCCTAAGGCCTGGCTCCAAAGTACCCCACCAGCAAGGTCGATCCAGCCCTCCCACCAGCCACACCCCATCAGAACCTCTCTCTCCTCCACTGTGTCAGCCCCCTCATCCTAACCCTTCTCTGAGGCGGCCTTCTGCCCCACAGGCAGGGTGTTCTGGACAGCAAAGCATTGCCTCCCTCAGTCCATCTCTGAGCCCGCCTACAGGAACCCACACTGAACCCACTGCCAAAGAGACCGGGGCTCCAGGTCGGCGTCCACCCCCAGCTAGCCACCCACCGACCCTTCCCAAGTTTGCTCTAGAACTTGATGTTCCCTGTGGTTGGGAACAGGGATGGAATTCACTTCCTCCCAGGCCGCCAGAGGCCAAAATGAGTCTGTGGGTCTGAAAGAGCTTGGAAAACTCTGAAGGGTTGTGCTGAGTCCAGGATTATTTTTAGACACTGGATTAGTGCCGTCCAATAAACAGCCCAGAGGCCCCCGTGACCCTGTAGGTCTCAAGGCTCTCTCTTTCTCTTCACCTGCTGACCTCCCGAGGCAGGTACTGGCCGTGTCTGGCTAGCTCCATGCTAAGGTCCGACCTCTCTAGGCAGTGATCCACACCACAGTGAATGGCCACCAGCTTCCCTCTCTCTCACACACACACACACACACACACACATGCACACACAAACACACACGCAGCAGTAGCAGCAGGCTAACTACTCCAGCCAAGGCGGCTGAGGGGTCCTCTGAGCCCCAAGTCAGCAGGGAGCAGCCAAGCCCACGTGCTGGGGGCAGAAAGGGCTCCCCAGCCCACCAGCCTGTCCACTGCCTCTCCCCTTGTTCCACCACCTGCTTCCTTTCCATGCCTGCCCCTGGGGCTGGACCACCAAGACCCTCCCCTTTCCCTCACGGTCGGGGCGGGGCTGGGGGGCTCTAGGAATACCTCCCAGAGGTGCTCTCCTCAGAAGAAAGGCCTCCTCCCCTTCCCCGGGCCCCGCCCCCCTCCTTTCTCTGGTGCTGAACAGCAAACTTCACCCCCACTGCCCGCCCAGCCTCAGAACTACACGTCACCCCTTACAAACAGCTCACCTCTCCGCCGTGCCTGCCCAGGCTTGTGCTGGGATGGGGCTCAGTTCCTTGCACAGGGGACGCCCAGAGCCACAGCGGCTCCAGGAGGGGCTCCCGAGTACACCTGAGGGCTGCTTCACCTCCCTCCAACGAGGGAGTCAGGGGGCTCACAGCAGGCTCAGAGGAAAAGGACCGAAGAATGTGAAAAGTCAGAATCAAGGAAGGGGGTGAAGACAGAGCCAGGGACTCTCTCCTGTGCCTCCCCTCTTGTCCCTGATCTGCTCTGGGTTCAAGACTCCAGGATTCCCACTGCCAACACTGGGAAGCCAGGTCATTCAGCTCCCATACTGGGGTGCGGTCTGGGGGGCACACTTCCCAGGAGCTGGCACACACACAAGTTCTGGCAGGATCCTGGGAGGAGCACTGTGTGGGGGGGCCCAGGGGGCTCTGACACAGTCCCTGTCCTCCAGGGGCTGGCAGTCTGGTGGGACGTGTGACCTCCTATAGGGACCCACTGACAAGGGCCCAAGGCAAAAGAAGTGTGAGGAAGGAAGTAACTAGTTCTGACTGACAGGGCACGGAGAAATTGAGGAAGGCTTCATGGAGGAGGCAGCATCTGAGCCATGAATCCTTTGAGAAGGATTCCAACAGGCAGATGGTGTTGGGAAAGGGACAAACCCACTGAGGTTTAGCGGCGACCTGGGAACCACAGAGACTCAACTTGACTTTCATTTTCCCAAATGCCACCGTGGTTAGACCATGGTGAAGACTAGGGCTCAAAGGATGTTGACCCTGTGTGGAATCAACTGGGCAACTTCGGCCAGGCAGGTGGTAAGTCACCCGAGACGGCAGAAGTGGGTGGAGAGGTAGAGCCTGCCAGGCCTTTGTGCTGTGCTGTCTCTTCAGTCACGTCCTCAGTCCTTCAGTCGCTTCAGTCCGACTCTGTGACCCCCACGGACTGTAGCCCGCCAGGCTCCTCCATCCGTGGAATTCTCCAGATGAGAAGACTGGAGTGGGTTGCTGAGCCCTCCTCTGGTCTTAAAATCCCTAAAGAAAAGAGTTCCCTGAACAGCCCATTCCGGGATTTCACACCACCCCACTGTCAGCCAGGAAGTTCGTCCTCCTATCTAACCTACATCTCTCTTGCTGAAATGGACACCCAATTTGCTTTGGAGACACAGGAATAGCAAAGCACAGAGGCTGAAAAGCTTCACCAGGTACTCTGTTGGCAGCCAAAGTGGGAGTGGGGGTGGGTCAGTGGGCACAGACACAGCCAGACACAAGCCCCAGCTCCAACAAGAGAGGACAGGGCCCTGTTTGTGCGCATAATTAATTTACAGACCCGGGGAGGGCCAGGCGAGCGGAATGCCCTCTCTCTGGGCCTCGGAGGCTTCCCTGACCCAATTTAGATGCTGCATTTAACTGTGTTGTTCATGTCAAACCTCCCCGATGAGATCTCTATTCCCAGCATGCTCATGAATTTTCTAGGGGTTTAGGAGTGTACAACCTGAGAACGATTTATTAAGAAGATTAACACTCCCCCCACCCCGCCCCCCTGCAACTGGGCTTCCGCATGCTCTACAAAACACGGTGAATTTATTCTCGGGCGTCAGCGAGCTCCCACTGCCCACAGTGGCACAATCACTCAGGGGGTGAAAACTGGAACCCCTGGACCCAGGAGGGAGGGAAGTCATGTGGGGTGCAGGAGAGCCAGCGAAGGTTTAGGGTGAGCGTGGGAAGCTGCGAATACAGTTCCAAGACCTTGAAGCTCAGTCTCCCCCAACACTCATCTTACCTAAGATATCTCTGCTTCCATGGGTCGGGGGGTGGCGGGGAGATGGAGTCCTGGGCTCCCAGCTGAATGCTTTGGGGCTTGGAATCATAGAGGGGCTCCTAATGTCACTCTCTGAGCACCCCTCTTGTGCACCACATCTTCCCACCCCTGGGACCTCCCAGACAGAAAGAACTCAGTCAGATACCACAAAGGTGTCTGAAATATACAAAACTGGGGCATGATCCTTCCTGGGGGGACTACACTTGGGGGGCCAGAGCTGTCCCTTGGCTGAGCGACAGCTAGGCAGAGGACGGGAAGACAGGGGAAGGGGCACCTCCTCAGCTCTCGGGGGCTACANCACAGTCCCTGTCCTCCAGGGGCTGGCAGTCTGGTGGAACGTGTGACCTCCTATAGGGACCCACTGACAAGGGCCCAAGGCAAAAGAAGTGTGAGGAAGGAAGTAACTAGTTCTGACTGACAGGGCACGGAGAAATTGAGGAAGGCTTCATGGAGGAGGCAGCATCTGAGCCATGAATCCTTTGAGAAGGATTCCAACAGGCAGATGGTGTTGGGAAAGGGACAAACCCACTGAGGTTTAGCGGCGACCTGGGAACCACAGAGACTCAACTTGACTTTCATTTTCCCAAATGCCACCGTGGTTAGACCATGGTGAAGACTAGGGCTCAAAGGATGTTGACCCTGTGTGGAATCAACTGGGCAACTTCGGCCAGGCAGGTGGTAAGTCACCCGAGACGGCAGAAGTGGGTGGAGAGGTAGAGCCTGCCAGGCCTTTGTGCTGTGCTGTCTCTTCAGTCACGTCCTCAGTCCTTCAGTCGCTTCAGTCCGACTCTGTGACCCCCACGGACTGTAGCCCGCCAGGCTCCTCCATCCGTGGAATTCTCCAGATGAGAAGACTGGAGTGGGTTGCTGAGCCCTCCTCTGGTCTTAAAATCCCTAAAGAAAAGAGTTCCCTGAACAGCCCATTCCGGGATTTCACACCACCCCACTGTCAGCCAGGAAGTTCGTCCTCCTATCTAACCTACATCTCTCTTGCTGAAATGGACACCCAATTTGCTTTGGAGACACAGGAATAGCAAAGCACAGAGGCTGAAAAGCTTCACCAGGTACTCTGTTGGCAGCCAAAGTGGGAGTGGGGGTGGGTCAGTGGGCACAGACACAGCCAGACACAAGCCCCAGCTCCAACAAGAGAGGACAGGGCCCTGTTTGTGCGCATAATTAATTTACAGACCCGGGGAGGGCCAGGCGAGCGGAATGCCCTCTCTCTGGGCCTCGGAGGCTTCCCTGACCCAATTTAGATGCTGCATTTAACTGTGTTGTTCATGTCAAACCTCCCCGATGAGATCTCTATTCCCAGCATGCTCATGAATTTTCTAGGGGTTTAGGAGTGTACAACCTGAGAACGATTTATTAAGAAGATTAACACTCCCCCCACCCCGCCCCCCTGCAACTGGGCTTCCGCATGCTCTACAAAACACGGTGAATTTATTCTCGGGCGTCAGCGAGCTCCCACTGCCCACAGTGGCACAATCACTCAGGGGGTGAAAACTGGAACCCCTGGACCCAGGAGGGAGGGAAGTCATGTGGGGTGCAGGAGAGCCAGCGAAGGTTTAGGGTGAGCGTGGGAAGCTGCGAATACAGTTCCAAGACCTTGAAGTTCAGTCTCCCCCAACACTCATCTTACCTAAGATATCTCTGCTTCCATGGGTCGGGGGGTGGCGGGGAGATGGAGTCCTGGGCTCCCAGCTGAATGCTTTGGGGCTTGGAATCATAGAGGGGCTCCTAATGTCACTCTCTGAGCACCCCTCTTGTGCACCACATCTTCCCACCCCTGGGACCTCCCAGACAGAAAGAACTCAGTCAGATACCACAAAGGTGTCTGAAATATACAAAACTGGGGCATGATCCTTCCTGGGGGGACTACACTTGGGGGGCCAGAGCTGTCCCTTGGCTGAGCGACAGCTAGGCAGAGGACGGGAAGACAGGGGAAGGGGCACCTCCTCAGCTCTCGGGGGCTACAGGGAAGATGGCACCTGAGCCCAGGCCGGGGCAGTGGACCTGGTCTCAGACGCCGGCTCCCTGGCCTAGGCCTCAGTGCTGATCTGAAATCTCAGACGTGGCCTCTCTTCTCCCTGCGGCCCCTACCACCCAACAGGTCCCCAGGAGAAAGATAACAGCACTTTTTATAGTAACAGCATGTCCACCGCTTCCTCTGTGCACAGCACTGGGCTGGGCTTTAAACATGTCATCTCATGTCCCACTAAGGACAACCCCACCAGGAGGCTGGATTATTACCAAAGGTCTCAGATGAGGAAAGGAAACTTAGAGGGTATAATCGATGTGTCCAAGACCACACAGCCAATAACAGACAGAATGTGTTAGTCACTCAGCTGTGTCTGACTCTGCAACCCCCATGGACCATAGCCCCGGGGCTCTCTGTCTCCAGGCAAGAATACTGCAGTGAGCAGCCATTTCCTTCTTCAGGGGATCTTCCCAACCCAGAGATCAAATCCTGGTCTCTACATTGCAGGCAGATACTTTACCATCTGAGTCACGAGGGAAGCCCAGTAACAGACAGAACCAGGATTCAAACGCTGACTTCAGACTCCAATGCCTGAGGTCTCAGGGGCCTTCCACTCACCTCATCCCACAGCGGGGACAACTTCCACTCTGTTTCCAGGAGACAAGTCAGTTTGGGTTCAGTTCAGGTCTTCACGTGCCCTACCAGGTGACTGCCCAGTCTCCTTGCTGGTCACCCAGCCCCTAGCCCCTCCCCACCATCCATCCACTGGCAGCCAGAGGGACTGCCCTGGACTGCACACCTGACCACGTCTCTCCACTGAAAGCCGTCCTGGGGCTCCCTGGGCCAACAGCCTGGGCACAGGGCTCATTGCCTTGCATTCACCTTCTTTTTTCTCTTTCCCACCACCTCTCTCCTCCTTTACCAGCTGTCCAGTCTCCATGCCTTGGCTCCTGCTCATTCCTCTCCCCATGTCTCTTACTTCAAAATTCTCAAGGCTCAAGTCCAATACCACCTTCTCTACAAAGTCATCCCAAGATCAGGTCCTTCCAGTAGAAATGACTTCTCCTTCCTCTGAATCCCAACAGCGCCAGGTCTCCAGGGCCCCTGGTACAGCCAGTTTAGGTGCAGATCTTGCTCCCCTCCTCCCTGTCCAAGGAGCCCAGGAGCTCCTGGAGGACAAGGCCTTCCCTCACTAGTGCTCCTTCCTGTGCCCAACCCCGTCCAGGGCCCAGCACATGGCTGGGTACACTGGCAGGCTGGTTCAGTGCAGACCAGCCCCTTGGCAACAGGACACCTTGACCAGTGGTTAGGAGCGGACAAGAGTGGCCTGGATGCCCAGCCTGGGAGTGCCTCATCTCATCTTTTTTGGTGCCATGGACTTTTACAGCTTCTAGTAAAGCCTAAGGTCCCCTTCTAAGAAAAATGTTTTTAAATACACATAATAAAACACCAAAGAATACAAAGGAAACTGATTACATTGAAATATGATCAAGGGCTTCCCTGGTAGCTCAGCTGGTAAAGACTCCACCTGCAACGCAGGAGACCCCGGTTCGACTCCTGGGTTGATAAAATCCCTTGAAGAAGCGATAGGCTACCCACTCCAGTATTCCTGGGCTTCCCTGGTGACTCAGTAAAGAATCCACCTGCAATACAGGAGACCTGAGTTCAATGACTGGGTTGGGAAGATCCCCTGGAGGAGGGCATGGCAACTCACTCCAATATTCTTGCCTGGAGAATCCCATGGACAGAGGAGACTGGCAGGTTATGATCTATAGGGTCGCAAAGAATTGGACACGACTGAAGTGACTTACTGTGCACGCATGGCGATTAAAATATTATTAAAAATTTAGCAATATGTGTGCCGCTTTATTAATCCCTTATATTTAAGGGATTAACCACAAGATCCAGTTCTAAGAGCTACTATAATTTTGAGGTAGGAAGAAAAAAGCATTAATTCATGATACCCACAAAACTATATTATTACGTGACAGCTTCTGTGATTTCTATGACTTCTAGAACAGTTAATATCACTGTTAATACCACTGTAGATGTGGTTTATCATCTACATCCATAAACTAAAGAATTACAATTTGGAATTGTAATCAGAGGTTAGTGAGAATGAAGGTGGGATTTTTTTCTCCCATCCAAGTTCACAGACACTCCAGATTCCATCTAGAGACTCCTGGGGTAGCTGGTTAAGAACCCATGGCTTAAGAGGCAGGGGCTTAAGCGAAAAGAGCAAGCTTTGTCCCGGAGTCCAGATGCTAACTCTGCGCTGTCCTGAGTGTCCCTGACCTTCTCGAAGCTCTTTCTCCACCTACCTGTGCGGTCAGATCATGGAGGAACCAAGCCCCATGCCCTCAAGTCTGCTAGGTTCGGCTTATCCTGACGGCCCTCAATGTGGTAGGCTTGGCAGTGGCCCCTGAAGAATAACTCCTTGGAGACGCTATGCCCTCAGACAGCACAGCCAGAGCCTCGGGGACCCTGGCCGCTTCCCAGGGAACTTGTTTTATGTCCCCAAAGAGCAGGGCTGACAGGCGATAAATCGCCAAAGGCGGCTGGAGTGGGCTTAGGCTGTCTGCCCGGCGCCCGCCCAGCCACCCTGCTGTACCCACCACTGCCCTCTTGGTAAGGATGAAAGCATCATTAATTACCCGGGAAGAAAGGGCGCCATGACGACGCGCCCAAAGGCTGCTCAGAGATCATCTCTGGCCTTGTTTTCTGAATGCAGCGTCAAGCCTGGGGGCCGCCGTCAACCTTCACCTCCCTCTGTCAACCTCCCCTCCTCCTGGGATTCCCCAGGGTCACCTTTTAGCCTGGGTCCTGCCCGCAAAGACTCATGAGTGGGTTGCTTTCTGCAGACAGGGCCCCTGAACAGTGTTCCCCGCAGTGGGGAGAGACCCGAGAAGGAAAGGAGGTCAGCTTTCACTTCAGTCACCTGTGTCCGCACGAGTCCATCACGGAGTCCTATGGGCTCCACTTGGGAAGTCTCTGGCCTCACCCAGACCCTACTGCTAACTCTGGTTATCACCCCGCACCCAGGAGACTGACTCACTCGCATGAGACTCTATACCATTACCTTGTGTGGGTCTCTGCTGAGCACTGCCCAGGCAAGAGCTCAGACAATACAAAAGCCAGCCTGTGAATGAGGCCCTATTATCCCATTTCACAGACAAGGTATCTACAGCTCAGAGAGNGCCCCCTGCCTGCCCCCTTCTTGTCCAGAGCAGGAGGGAGTTGGCTTTAACCCCCACATCCTTCTTGCTGCTGCTGGCTGTGCAGGCCAGGCGCTGACCTGTCCAGGCAGAAATCAGTGTACCATCTCCCAGAAGCCTGTCTGTCCTTATCCATCTCTCATGAAACTAGAGGCTTCCAGAAGCTTCCAGCATGCTAGTGTTACATTGGTGGTGTAGTGGTGAGCATAGCTGCCTTCTAGAAGCTAGTGTGTCATACCCTAATGCTTACCAGCCACTGTAGGACCACCTGCTTGGGCTGGGGTTGCTAATGTGTGTGCCTGGTGTAGAGAGTTCAGATAGCTGAGAAAAGGAACCCTGTTCCTGTCTAGCCAATTGCCCATCTGTGTGTACCATCAGAAAAGCTCCTTGGCTCTGGTTTTGTTCTGCGGCTGTCCTGGGAGCTTGAGTGGCAGGCTGAAGAGAAAGGAGTGAAGTTTGGGCTGACTGCAGACAGCTCCTCCTGTTCAGCCAGGCAAATTTGTCTTATACAGAATCCAGGTTTTCCCATCCCTCAAAGCTGCTTGCTGCTCGTTCCTTTGAAAGCTTAAGCTGCCGGAGGCCTCTTTTCCTTCCCTTCTCTCGTTCCCCTGTTTCCTCTGCCCCAATTAAAACTGGGATGGAAAGCATTCGCTGGCTAGCCCCAATTATTGTCCCTTTGCCCAAAGGGAGGGGCCTCTGCCTCCGTGGCCCCTCCAGAAATCTGGCTGGCTGGGCCTCCACCTCTTCCCTACTTCACTCGGCCCCCACCCATCTGGGGTTGCTACTGCTGGCTGCTGGAGGGAGGGCATGGGTCTGGCCGCTGGCCGACGTGCCATGCCGCAACTTGCAGCACCATGTGGGCAGGAGGCCGAGTCCTTCAGTCTGGGAGAGTAGTGCCGCCCTCCCGTCATCCGGTGAAAATGAGAGGGAAAAGGGAACGATGGACTTGGCTCTTAGTGCCCTGGCCCTCTGACCGGGGGTCCAAAGTCCAGCCAGACGTCTAGCCTGTCCTAGAGAAAACCTTAAAACAGTCCCGACCCAGGGGTTTAGGGAAGGCTTGAGCACCATCCAGGAGCTGGTAGGGTGCGGGCCGCGAGGTCCGGGAGGGAGCGCGCCTGGGGCGGAGCGTAGTTCTGGGAGGGTCCGGGCTGCGGGGCCGCCCCCCACTAGCACTCCTCCCGGGCCTCTGCTCTTCGCCGGTGGGGAGGGGGGCTGGGTGGGAAGAGGCATGTGCCAGCGCGCGCGCTCCCGGGAAGGAGAGATCTGAGCGCTAGACCAGCGGCCCCAGTTTGTCGGAAGGGAATATCGGGCCTGTCTGCGAGCTGCTGGCAAGACCGGGCCGAGCGGAGGAAGCGGGCACCATGGCCTCTCTCCTGCTGCTACCCCTGCTGCTGCTGCTGCCGCTGCTGCTGCTGCCACTGCGCCTGTGGTCGCAGTTGCGCTGGCTCGCGGCAGACTTGGCCTTCACGATGCGCGCCCTACGTTGCAAACGGGCCCTTCGAGCGCGCGCCCTGGCCGCGGCTGCCGCTGACCCAGAAGGTCCTGAGGGGGGCTGCAGCCTGGCCTGGCGCCTCGCGCAGCTAGCCCGGCAGCGCCCGGCGCACACCTTTCTCATTCACGGCGCGCAGCGCTTTAGCTACGCGGAGGCCGAGCGCCACAGCAACCGGGCTGCGCGCGCCTTTTTGCGCGCGCGAGGCTGGGACGGGGGACTCGGCGGCGGCGGCGGCACGGGGGACGCCGGGGAAGGCGAGCGGGCGGCACACCGCGCGAGAGGCCAGGCGGCCGGAAGCGGCGCGGCGGGGGCGGTGCGGGAAGGGGATGGCGCGGCCCCTCTGGCCCCTGGGGCCACCGTGGCGCTGCTGCTCCCCGCCTGCCCAGAATTCCTGTGGCTCTGGTTCGGGCTGGCCAAGGCCGGCCTACGCACGGCCTTTGTGCCCACCGCTCTGCGCCGGGGTCCCCTACAGCACTGCCTCCGCAGCTGCGGCGCCCGCGCGCTCGTGCTGGCGCCAGGTAAGGACCGAGCGCCCGCCAGGCGGGGGCGGGGCCAGCCACGGACAAGGGCGTGCCGAGGGCCGAGCCGGAGTGGTCTGGGGAGGAGGCCGCACTCTCTCCAAGGGGTTCGGAAGCGGCGCGGAAAAGAGTTCTTCGGCCTTGTGACAGGAGGCTCCAGGTCCCAGGCCCATGATGGGACGTCGGTTCTGTCCGCTTCAGCCTTCCTTACTCGGGAACTGTGCGAGTCGGGGGTAGGGGCACAAATGGGGAAAAGGGTGGGGAGTCTTCTGGGTCTGGTGGAACTGCGGGGCTGTGCTTTCCCACCCCATCCAGAGTTCTTGGAGTCCCTGGAGCCTGACCTGCCGGCCCTGAGAGGCATGGGGCTTCACCTGTGGGCTGTGGGCTCTGACACCCGTCCTGCTGGAATCAGCGATTTTCTGGCTGAGGCCTCCGCTGAAGTGGATGGGCCAGTGCCCGGGTACCTGTCTGCCCCCCAGAACATGACGGACACGTGCCTGTATATCTTCACCTCCGGCACCACGGGTGAGGATATTTACCTCCCAGAATCTGAAGCCAAGGAAGGCAGGAGCCTGGGAACAGGAACTATGACCGCCTCAGTTGCTAGGCCACTCCTCCACAGCCCCCAGAGAGAAGGGTGATCCCGGGGCGGTATCCCCTGCCTCAGCAATCCTCCCACGCCTCCGCATTTCTCCACGTCCCTGAACGTCCCTCATTTCTGGGACATCCCCGCCTGCCCTCTCAGTTTCAGCCTTGCCTCCGCCTCTTGCTGTGGGAAACCCAGCAGGGGCAAAGCGGGAGACAAGGCTTGGGTTCAGACCCTTCCCTGACCTCCCCCAGCCCCACCCCCAGGCCTCCCCAAGGCTGCCCGGATCAGTCACCTGAAGGTCCTGCAGTGCCAGGGATTCTACCAGCTGTGCGGAGCCCACCAGGAGGATGTGATCTACCTGGCCCTCCCACTCTACCACATGTCTGGCTCCCTGCTGGGCATCGTGGGATGCTTGGGCATCGGTCAGTCTCCCCCACGCAACCCCTCATTCAGCCCTCTGGCAAGTGTTTATGCCAGCAAACCTCCAAGTACCTACTGTGGTGTGCTCACCTGGGGATGCTTCCTGAGCCCTTCAGGGTAGAGAATGGACAGGAAGGAGGCTGGGTCTCCTCTCCAGGAGCTCCTGGTTCAATGGAGAAGCATCACCGGCACAGACCTACAGGCTGAGCAACAAGGGGGGCATGCAGTTCACGGAACTCCAGGCTCCAAAGGCCAGGGGATGGGAGGGCTGTGGAGCCCACGAAGGAGCAAATGGAGAAGAGGGTTGGGACCTGGGGGCAGGGTTCGGAGAGTGGACTGCGTGAGAATGAAAGCGGGGACAGGGCGCTAACCTCCCTAAATTACAGGTGGAAAGGACGAGGGCCAGCTTGGCCTGTGGCGAGTATGAATGTCACAGCCTGGTGTCTCAGGGAATTACACTATAGTGAAGGCTGGTGTCTGGGAAGAAGGGAGTCAGGACCCCACGCCCCCTCCAGCTATAAGCTCGCCTCCTTCCTTCCTCCTCTCCCCCCGACCCTGGCAGGGGCCACAGTGGTGCTGAAGTCCAAGTTCTCAGCCGGCCAGTTCTGGGAGGACTGCCAGGAGCACAGGGTGACGGTGTTCCAGTACATCGGGGAATTGTGCCGGTACCTCGTCAACCAGCCCCCGGTGTGTGGACGCAGGTCCTGGGCAGAGCCACGGCGGCAGGGAGGTGGGCAGTTGGCAGGGGGCACTGAGACCGTTGTCTGAGAGTCAGAGAGAGGAAGCAAAAAGAAGAAAATGGAAGGGCGAGAAGGAGCCTGGGCGGTTGGACCTGAAGGAGGTCGCAGTAAAGGGCATCGAGAATGGGAAACAGGGTTCCAGCCCGGGGAGCTGGCCGGCATCCGAAGGCTGAAGCTCCTGCTGCTCTCCCCACCTGTCTCAGAACAAGGCGGAACGTGGACATAAGGTCCGGCTGGTGGTGGGAAGTGGGCTGCGGCCGGACACCTGGGAGCGCTTTGTGCGGCGCTTCGGGCCCCTGCAGGTGCTGGAGACGTATGGGCTGACCGAGGGCAACGTGGCCACTTTCAACTACACTGGACAGCCAGGTGCTGTGGGGCGCGCCTCCTGGCTTTACAAGGTGAGTTGCAGAAGGAAGCCAGGAAATCTGGGGGACATTGCGTGGGGGGGCCGGTTAGTGGGGAGGGGCTCATGCACCGGAAGTGACCCAGTCCCTGGGTCTCCCTTCCCCCAGCATGTCTTCCCCTTCTCTTTGATTCGCTATGATGTCGCCACAGGGGAGCCAGTTCGGGACACCCAGGGGCACTGTGTGGCCACGTCTCCAGGTTCGTGTCCAGGTGGGGTGGGCGGGGGTGGTGTACATGGAGAGTGGCGTGGGGGGCGGCCACCCCTGACCCCGGTGGCTCTGCCAGGTGAGCCAGGCCTGCTGGTGGCCCCTGTGAGCCAGCAGTCACCATTCCTGGGCTACGCTGGGGGCCCAGAGCTGGCCCGGGGAAAGCTGCTGAAGCACGTCTTCCGGCCTGGGGATGTTTTCTTCAACACCGGGGACCTGTTAGTCTGCGACAACCAGGGCTTTCTTCGCTTCCATGATCGTACTGGAGATACTTTCAGGTACCTGCCCCTCACTTTCTGATTCTTCTCCTGGGCATCTGACTCTCTGGACCTAAACCCTCTAAACCTCTACTGTGCACCAACCCAGCTTCTCACCTAACCTCTCCTCTCCAGCCTCCAACTTCTTCCACGAGACCATCTGGCACCTCACCCTCATCCCAGCCTCTTTCTCTCCTGACCAAGCTCAGGAGGCCCTGCCCCCGACNTCGCAGTTGCGCTGGCTCGCGGCAGACTTGGCCTTCACGATGCGCGCCCTACGCTGCAAACGGGCCCTTCGAGCGCGCGCCCTGGCCGCGGCTGCCGCTGACCCAGAAGGTCCTGAGGGGGGCTGCAGCCTGGCCTGGCGCCTCGCGCAGCTAGCCCGGCAGCGCCCGGCGCACACCTTTCTCATTCACGGCGCGCAGCGCTTTAGCTACGCGGAGGCCGAGCGCCACAGCAACCGGGCTGCGCGCGCCTTTTTGCGAGCGCGAGGCTGGGACGGGGGACTCGGCGGCGGCGGCGGCACGGGGGACGCCGGGGAAGGCGAGCGGGCGGCACACCGCGCGAGAGGCCAGGCGGCCGGAAGCGGCGCGGCTGGGGCGGTGCGGGAAGGGGATGGCGCGGCCCCTCTGGCCCCTGGGGCCACCGTGGCGCTGCTGCTCCCCGCCTGCCCAGAATTCCTGTGGCTCTGGTTCGGGCTGGCCAAGGCCGGCCTACGCACGGCCTTTGTGCCCACCGCTCTGCGCCGGGGTCCCCTACAGCACTGCCTCCGCAGCTGCGGCGCCCGCGCGCTCGTGCTGGCGCCAGGTAAGGACCGAGCGCCCGCCAGGCGGGGGCGGGGCCAGCCACGGACAAGGGCGTGCCGAGGGCCGAGCCGGAGTGGTCTGGGGAGGAGGCCGCACTCTCTCCAAGGGGTTCGGAAGCGGCGCGGAAAAGAGTTCTTCGGCCTTGTGACAGGAGGCTCCAGGTCCCAGGCCCATGATGGGACGTCGGTTCTGTCCGCTTCAGCCTTCCTTACTCGGGAACTGTGCGAGTCGGGGGTAGGGGCACAAATGGGGAAAAGGGTGGGGAGTCTTCTGGGTCTGGTGGAACTGCGGGGCTGTGCTTTCCCACCCCATCCAGAGTTCTTGGAGTCCCTGGAGCCTGACCTGCCGGCCCTGAGAGGCATGGGGCTTCACCTGTGGGCTGTGGGCTCTGACACCCGTCCTGCTGGAATCAGCGATTTTCTGGCTGAGGCCTCCGCTGAAGTGGATGGGCCAGTGCCCGGGTACCTGTCTGCCCCCCAGAACATGACGGACACGTGCCTGTATATCTTCACCTCCGGCACCACGGGTGAGGATATTTACCTCCCAGAATCTGAAGCCAAGGAAGGCAGGAGCCTGGGAACAGGAACTATGACCGCCTCAGTTGCTAGGCCACTCCTCCACAGCCCCCAGAGAGAAGGGTGATCCCGGGGCGGTATCCCCTGCCTCAGCAATCCTCCCACGCCTCCGCATTTCTCCACGTCCCTGAACGTCCCTCATTTCTGGGACATCCCCGCCTGCCCTCTCAGTTTCAGCCTTGCCTCCGCCTCTTGCTGTGGGAAACCCAGCAGGGGCAAAGCGGGAGACAAGGCTTGGGTTCAGACCCTTCCCTGACCCCCCCACCCCCACCCCCAGGCCTCCCCAAGGCTGCCCGGATCAGTCACCTGAAGGTCCTGCAGTGCCAGGGATTCTACCAGCTGTGCGGAGCCCACCAGGAGGATGTGATCTACCTGGCCCTCCCACTCTACCACATGTCTGGCTCCCTGCTGGGCATCGTGGGATGCTTGGGCATCGGTCAGTCTCCCCCACGCAACCCCTCATTCAGCCCTCTGGCAAGTGTTTATGCCAGCAAACCTCCAAGTACCTACTGTGGTGTGCTCACCTGGGGATGCTTCCTGAGCCCTTCAGGGTAGAGAATGGACAGGAAGGAGGCTGGGTCTCCTCTCCAGGAGCTCCTGGTTCAATGGAGAAGCATCACCGGCACAGACCTACAGGCTGAGCAACAAGGGGGGCATGCAGTTCACGGAACTCCAGGCTCCAAAGGCCAGGGGATGGGAGGGCTGTGGAGCCCACGAAGGAGCAAATGGAGAAGAGGGTTGGGACCTGGGGGCAGGGTTCGGAGAGTGGACTGCGTGAGAATGAAAGCGGGGACAGGGCGCTAACCTCCCTAAATTACAGGTGGAAAGGACGAGGGCCAGCTTGGCCTGTGGCGAGTATGAATGTCACAGCCTGGTGTCTCAGGGAATTACACTATAGTGAAGGCTGGTGTCTGGGAAGAAGGGAGTCAGGACCCCACGCCCCCTCCAGCTATAAGCTCGCCTCCTTCCTTCCTCCTCTCCCCCCGACCCTGGCAGGGGCCACAGTGGTGCTGAAGTCCAAGTTCTCAGCCGGCCAGTTCTGGGAGGACTGCCAGGAGCACAGGGTGACGGTGTTCCAGTACATCGGGGAATTGTGCCGGTACCTCGTCAACCAGCCCCCGGTGTGTGGACGCAGGTCCTGGGCAGAGCCACGGCGGCAGGGAGGTGGGCAGTTGGCAGGGGGCACTGAGACCGTTGTCTGAGAGTCAGAGAGAGGAAGCAAAAAGAAGAAAATGGAAGGGCGAGAAGGAGCCTGGGCGGTTGGACCTGAAGGAGGTCGCAGTAAAGGGCATCGAGAATGGGAAACAGGGTTCCAGCCCGGGGAGCTGGCCGGCATCCGAAGGCTGAAGCTCCTGCTGCTCTCCCCACCTGTCTCAGAACAAGGCGGAACGTGGACATAAGGTCCGGCTGGTGGTGGGAAGTGGGCTGCGGCCGGACACCTGGGAGCGCTTTGTGCGGCGCTTCGGGCCCCTGCAGGTGCTGGAGACGTATGGGCTGACCGAGGGCAACGTGGCCACTTTCAACTACACTGGACAGCCAGGTGCTGTGGGGCGCGCCTCCTGGCTTTACAAGGTGAGTTGCAGAAGGAAGCCAGGAAATCTGGGGGACATTGCGTGGGGGGGCCGGTTAGTGGGGAGGGGCTCATGCACCGGAAGTGACCCAGTCCCTGGGTCTCCCTTCCCCCAGCATGTCTTCCCCTTCTCTTTGATTCGCTATGATGTCGCCACAGGGGAGCCAGTTCGGGACACCCAGGGGCACTGTGTGGCCACGTCTCCAGGTTCGTGTCCAGGTGGGGTGGGCGGGGGTGGTGTACATGGAGAGTGGCGTGGGGGGCGGCCACCCCTGACCCCGGTGGCTCTGCCAGGTGAGCCAGGCCTGCTGGTGGCCCCTGTGAGCCAGCAGTCACCATTCCTGGGCTACGCTGGGGGCCCAGAGCTGGCCCGGGGAAAGCTGCTGAAGCACGTCTTCCGGCCTGGGGATGTTTTCTTCAACACCGGGGACCTGTTAGTCTGCGACAACCAGGGCTTTCTTCGCTTCCATGATCGTACTGGAGATACTTTCAGGTACCTGCCCCTCACTTTCTGATTCTTCTCCTGGGCATCTGACTCTCTGGACCTAAACCCTCTAAACCTCTACTGTGCACCAACCCAGCTTCTCACCTAACCTCTCCTCTCCAGCCTCCAACTTCTTCCACGAGACCATCTGGCACCTCACCCTCATCCCAGCCTCTTTCTCTCCTGACCAAGCTCAGGAGGCCCTGCCCCCGACNGAAGAGGCATGTGCCAGCGCGCGCGCTCCCGGGAAGGAGAGATCTGAGCGCTAGACCAGCGGCCCCAGTTTGTCGGAAGGGAATATCGGGCCTGTCTGCGAGCTGCTGGCAAGACCGGGCCGAGCGGAGGAAGCGGGCACCATGGCCTCTCTCCTGCTGCTACCCCTGCTGCTGCTGCTGCCGCTGCTGCTGCTGCCACTGCGCCTGTGGTCGCAGTTGCGCTGGCTCGCGGCAGACTTGGCCTTCACGATGCGCGCCCTACGCTGCAAACGGGCCCTTCGAGCGCGCGCCCTGGCCGCGGCTGCCGCTGACCCAGAAGGTCCTGAGGGGGGCTGCAGCCTGGCCTGGCGCCTCGCGCAGCTAGCCCGGCAGCGCCCGGCGCACACCTTTCTCATTCACGGCGCGCAGCGCTTTAGCTACGCGGAGGCCGAGCGCCACAGCAACCGGGCTGCGCGCGCCTTTTTGCGAGCGCGAGGCTGGGACGGGGGACTCGGCGGCGGCGGCGGCACGGGGGACGCCGGGGAAGGCGAGCGGGCGGCACACCGCGCGAGAGGCCAGGCGGCCGGAAGCGGCGCGGCTGGGGCGGTGCGGGAAGGGGATGGCGCGGCCCCTCTGGCCCCTGGGGCCACCGTGGCGCTGCTGCTCCCCGCCTGCCCAGAATTCCTGTGGCTCTGGTTCGGGCTGGCCAAGGCCGGCCTACGCACGGCCTTTGTGCCCACCGCTCTGCGCCGGGGTCCCCTACAGCACTGCCTCCGCAGCTGCGGCGCCCGCGCGCTCGTGCTGGCGCCAGGTAAGGACCGAGCGCCCGCCAGGCGGGGGCGGGGCCAGCCACGGACAAGGGCGTGCCGAGGGCCGAGCCGGAGTGGTCTGGGGAGGAGGCCGCACTCTCTCCAAGGGGTTCGGAAGCGGCGCGGAAAAGAGTTCTTCGGCCTTGTGACAGGAGGCTCCAGGTCCCAGGCCCATGATGGGACGTCGGTTCTGTCCGCTTCAGCCTTCCTTACTCGGGAACTGTGCGAGTCGGGGGTAGGGGCACAAATGGGGAAAAGGGTGGGGAGTCTTCTGGGTCTGGTGGAACTGCGGGGCTGTGCTTTCCCACCCCATCCAGAGTTCTTGGAGTCCCTGGAGCCTGACCTGCCGGCCCTGAGAGGCATGGGGCTTCACCTGTGGGCTGTGGGCTCTGACACCCGTCCTGCTGGAATCAGCGATTTTCTGGCTGAGGCCTCCGCTGAAGTGGATGGGCCAGTGCCCGGGTACCTGTCTGCCCCCCAGAACATGACGGACACGTGCCTGTATATCTTCACCTCCGGCACCACGGGTGAGGATATTTACCTCCCAGAATCTGAAGCCAAGGAAGGCAGGAGCCTGGGAACAGGAACTATGACCGCCTCAGTTGCTAGGCCACTCCTCCACAGCCCCCAGAGAGAAGGGTGATCCCGGGGCGGTATCCCCTGCCTCAGCAATCCTCCCACGCCTCCGCATTTCTCCACGTCCCTGAACGTCCCTCATTTCTGGGACATCCCCGCCTGCCCTCTCAGTTTCAGCCTTGCCTCCGCCTCTTGCTGTGGGAAACCCAGCAGGGGCAAAGCGGGAGACAAGGCTTGGGTTCAGACCCTTCCCTGACCCCCCCACCCCCACCCCCAGGCCTCCCCAAGGCTGCCCGGATCAGTCACCTGAAGGTCCTGCAGTGCCAGGGATTCTACCAGCTGTGCGGAGCCCACCAGGAGGATGTGATCTACCTGGCCCTCCCACTCTACCACATGTCTGGCTCCCTGCTGGGCATCGTGGGATGCTTGGGCATCGGTCAGTCTCCCCCACGCAACCCCTCATTCAGCCCTCTGGCAAGTGTTTATGCCAGCAAACCTCCAAGTACCTACTGTGGTGTGCTCACCTGGGGATGCTTCCTGAGCCCTTCAGGGTAGAGAATGGACAGGAAGGAGGCTGGGTCTCCTCTCCAGGAGCTCCTGGTTCAATGGAGAAGCATCACCGGCACAGACCTACAGGCTGAGCAACAAGGGGGGCATGCAGTTCACGGAACTCCAGGCTCCAAAGGCCAGGGGATGGGAGGGCTGTGGAGCCCACGAAGGAGCAAATGGAGAAGAGGGTTGGGACCTGGGGGCAGGGTTCGGAGAGTGGACTGCGTGAGAATGAAAGCGGGGACAGGGCGCTAACCTCCCTAAATTACAGGTGGAAAGGACGAGGGCCAGCTTGGCCTGTGGCGAGTATGAATGTCACAGCCTGGTGTCTCAGGGAATTACACTATAGTGAAGGCTGGTGTCTGGGAAGAAGGGAGTCAGGACCCCACGCCCCCTCCAGCTATAAGCTCGCCTCCTTCCTTCCTCCTCTCCCCCCGACCCTGGCAGGGGCCACAGTGGTGCTGAAGTCCAAGTTCTCAGCCGGCCAGTTCTGGGAGGACTGCCAGGAGCACAGGGTGACGGTGTTCCAGTACATCGGGGAATTGTGCCGGTACCTCGTCAACCAGCCCCCGGTGTGTGGACGCAGGTCCTGGGCAGAGCCACTGCGGCAGGGAGGTGGGCAGTTGGCAGGGGGCACTGAGACCGTTGTCTGAGAGTCAGAGAGAGGAAGCAAAAAGAAGAAAATGGAAGGGCGAGAAGGAGCCTGGGCGGTTGGACCTGAAGGAGGTCGCAGTAAAGGGCATCGAGAATGGGAAACAGGGTTCCAGCCCGGGGAGCTGGCCGGCATCCGAAGGCTGAAGCTCCTGCTGCTCTCCCCACCTGTCTCAGAACAAGGCGGAACGTGGACATAAGGTCCGGCTGGTGGTGGGAAGTGGGCTGCGGCCGGACACCTGGGAGCGCTTTGTGCGGCGCTTCGGGCCCCTGCAGGTGCTGGAGACGTATGGGCTGACCGAGGGCAACGTGGCCACTTTCAACTACACTGGACAGCCAGGTGCTGTGGGGCGCGCCTCCTGGCTTTACAAGGTGAGTTGCAGAAGGAAGCCAGGAAATCTGGGGGACATTGCGTGGGGGGGCCGGTTAGTGGGGAGGGGCTCATGCACCGGAAGTGACCCAGTCCCTGGGTCTCCCTTCCCCCAGCATGTCTTCCCCTTCTCTTTGATTCGCTATGATGTCGCCACAGGGGAGCCAGTTCGGGACACCCAGGGGCACTGTGTGGCCACGTCTCCAGGTTCGTGTCCAGGTGGGGTGGGCGGGGGTGGTGTACATGGAGAGTGGCGTGGGGGGCGGCCACCCCTGACCCCGGTGGCTCTGCCAGGTGAGCCAGGCCTGCTGGTGGCCCCTGTGAGCCAGCAGTCACCATTCCTGGGCTACGCTGGGGGCCCAGAGCTGGCCCGGGGAAAGCTGCTGAAGCACGTCTTCCGGCCTGGGGATGTTTTCTTCAACACCGGGGACCTGTTAGTCTGCGACAACCAGGGCTTTCTTCGCTTCCATGATCGTACTGGAGATACTTTCAGGTACCTGCCCCTCACTTTCTGATTCTTCTCCTGGGCATCTGACTCTCTGGACCTAAACCCTCTAAACCTCTACTGTGCACCAACCCAGCTTCTCACCTAACCTCTCCTCTCCAGCCTCCAACTTCTTCCACGAGACCATCTGGCACCTCACCCTCATCCCAGCCTCTTTCTCTCCTGACCAAGCTCAGGAGGCCCTGCCCCCGACCGCCAGTTTTCCATCTCTGGCAGGTGGAAGGGGGAGAATGTGGCCACCACCGAGGTGGCCGAGGCCTTGGAGGCCCTGGACTTTCTTCAGGAGGTGAACGTCTACGGAGTCACTGTGCCAGGTGCCCAGGCAGTGGGGAGGGGCACCAGGCCCACCATGCGGAAGTGGTGTTACGTCGGATACAGGGAGCAGAGGGCCTCGTGGGGGTCAGCTCCCACGGCTGACCCTGCCCCCCACACCCACCAGGGCATGAAGGCCGGGCTGGGATGGCCGCCCTGGCTCTCCGTCCCCCCCACTCTTTGGACCTTGTGCAGCTCTATGCCCATGTTTCTGAGAACTTGCCACCTTATGCCCGCCCTCGATTCCTAAGGCTCCAGGTAAGCAGCCACCCCTGCTCTGACCCTTTACTCACCCCGTATATCTGCAGCAGTCACTGGCTCCCAAACCCCACCAGAGGACCCCCACGTAACATATTCTGTGAAGAGAAAAAGCAGTTCCTGCCCAGACACATGCTTTTCACCTGCTTCGTCCTGCAGGCCTGGCCCCTTCCCTTCCCTGTCACCCCCTCCTCTAAACCTGAGCCTCATCTCCTCTTTCCCCAGACCTACCCCTCCACAAAACTCAGGCAGTTCCCCCGAACCACTGGGGCAGAATACCCCTTCCTTCTGCCTCCTCTGACCTCCCCTCCCCAGGAGTCCCTGGCCACCACAGAGACCTTCAAGCAGCAGAAGGTTCGGATGGCAAAAGAGGGCTTTGACCCAAGCGCGCTGTCCGACCCACTCTACATTCTGGACCAGGCCAGGGGCGCCTACCTGCCGCTCACACCTGCCCGGTACAGTGCCCTCCTGGCCGGGGACCTTCGCATCTGAGCGCCCCCACGCCAGCACACCCGACAGGGGTCCCTGTGGGCTGGGGAACTGCTGTTAGGGATCTTTTCTGTAGCAGATTTGTAATCTTTATTTTGTAATAAACGTGACCGGAGCCCCTCTGGCTCTGTCTTTCTGCTCCGCAGTATCCGCTTTCCCGTCTGTTTGTGGAACTGCTTTTCTCACTGACATTTTCTCCTGGTCGGAGCTGCAGGCGCTCCTGCCCGGACACTGGGCCTGAGCTCAGTGTCTAGACCTCGGTATTTTTCCTCTCCGATGACCCCGGGTGATCCTTGTCCCTGGAAAACCCCTGATGACTGATGTCTGTGCTGTGGGTGTTCTGTCCCAGTTTCACTCCCTGAGCGTGGGGCCCCCACTGCTTCCTCTGGGGAGCTTGAGGTCCCAAGGGGTTCGCTCAGATGGCCTAAGTGGAGAGAGGTTTAGAAACACTGCCCCTCTCAGGCAGCCAAACACCTCCGCGAACTCACCTGTGCTTGGGGCCTGGGGAAGGGTCTTAAATGGGCAAAACAGAGGCTTCATCTTGGGGAAAACGACTCTCCAGACACCCTTCACCCCTCAAAACCGGCTTTGTTATCCATTCCCTGAGGGAGAGGGGAGCAGCCTCTCAGTGCAACTCAGATGTTCCGAATCTTACCCACAGCTAGTCCTGTATTCCCAGAAGTAGCAGTGCAGTTTCTGGGGAGAGTTTGGCTGAAAGCCCTCCTGGGAGCAGGGCTTCAAACACATGTATGCTTGTGGTGGCAGAGGGATGGGGAAACCAAAAGGAAAAGGGCCTCTCCTTAGCCTCTGAATGAGGGGTCAAAAAGGTTAATCATCAGGGAGTTCCCTGGTGGTTAGGAGTCATGCTTTCACTACTGTGGCCTGGGTTCAGTCCCTAGTCGGGGAACTGATATCTCGCAAGTTGCATTGCATCACCAAATTAAAAAAGAAAAACTTTAAATAAATAAAACTGATTCAAAATAGCTTTTAAAAAGTTAATCACCTTAAAAGCTTGAAATGATGAAACTGTTGCTTATCATAGAACTAAACTCCCCTTCTGTTTTAAGCTGTGGGTCCACAAAAAATTCTATACTTTCTTTTGGATTATCTTTCCCCCTCCAAACCTTCTTCCCAATGTGAGAGGTCAAGGGATACACCCATCACCTATCCTGGGTCCTTATGGACCCTCACCCTCCTATTCCAAAACATACACCTTGTCCCACTCTCCACCAACAAACCCAGTTCAGATCATCATCAGACTAGACAGACCAGAGGTGCACCCAATCCTTGTCTCATTTGGTTGAAAGCTGTACTGCACAGTATGGTGGCCACCAGCCAGTGTTTAGTGAGTGCTTGACATGTGGCTGGCCTGCAACGAGATGTGTGAACTACACACCAGGTTGCAAAGACTTAGGACCCAAAATAAAGGTAAAAAAAAATTTCAATAATAACTGTTCTATATTGCTACATGTCAAAATATTGGGTTAAAATATATCAAATGTATTCCACTTGTTTATTTTTACTTTCATAAAGGGGGGTTTCCCTTTTGTAAAGGTGGCTTAGCAGTAAAGAATCTGCCTGCCAATGTAGGAGACATAGGTTTGATCCTTGGTATGGGAAGATCCCCTGGAGAAAAATACCCACTCCAGTATTCTTGCCTGGAGTATCCTATGGACAGAGGAGCCTGGCAGGTACAGTCCACGGGATCTCAAAGAGTCAGGCGTGACTTAGCAACTAAACAACAAAAAAAAGGCTACTAGAAAATGTAGACTTACAGACCAGCCACGTTATATCTCCACCAAATAGAGCTGGCCTAAATGCTGTCCCCACGCCTCCCTCTGCAGACCCACAAATACTGAATGTAATACATCAGCTGTCCCTGTATGACGCCTGCTTTTGAGCTGCTGCACTTTGGAGAGGACAGCCAGTGGAAGGGCTTCTGTTCCAATGGGCTGAGCCAGGTGGCTGAGGTTGGCATGCTGTCCTCCAGACAGAATCGCAGCTCTCTGAACCAGCTTTGTTGCAGAGGCTATATAACCTCTGAAATTGAGACGCTAGAAGAAGGCACACTCTAGATCCAAAACAATTAGGTTTTCCATTTACCACAATCAAATATAAAATAAACGTCAAAAGAATTAAGTTTTCCTACCAAAAAAGTCCAAGGGAATAAAATAAAATGGAATTATGAGAAATTTGCTGACAGGTTGGTCCTCATGGCTCTTGTGGGTGGTGGAATCAGAGAACTGTCTAACCTCATCTTCAGTTAAAGCAATGTTCTCAGCTCTGTGTCAGTGAATTCCCCGGGCTGCTTAGGCCACGAGTCCTCGACAAATACAGAAACCAGTAAGGGGGCACCGGCCTTGGCAAACCACGCTCTTTCACAGCCAGAGGCTAAGAATGTTTTTGTTTTGTTTTTAGATGGCTGAAGAAAGCAAAAGAATATTTCATGACATACATGGGATTCAGACTTCAGAGTCCACGCGTAGTTTTAATGCAACAGGCCACCTGCATTCCTTTACATACTATCTACGGCTGCTTCTTTGCTACAAAACCAGAGTAGCTGTGACAGAGACCATATGGCCTGAAAAGCATAAAATATTTACTATGTGGCCCTTGACAGAAAGACTCCCCTGTTCTAGGGCCCCGTCCCTACCCCGCCGCTAGGCAGCAGTTTTCCCGCGCGCAAGGACAGGGAGTGTCAGGGGGACGGCCCGGCGACGCTTGGCGACTGCTCCCAGTAGAGCTTGGCAAAAAGCACCCGGGATGCGGCGCCGCCTGAGTCGATTATGTGGGGAAAGGCAGTAACACGCCAGGTCCTGCTCGTTGCCGAGCGCCCACGCGCCAGCAAGCTCCAGGGAGCAGCCACGCACACCCGCGGAAACCGAACCTGGGGCGCCAGCGCTGATTGGCGCCGGCCGCTCGCTGCCGCCCACATCCTTGCGCGAGGGAGGCGGGGCAAGCCAGGGGTGGGCGGAGTCATCCTACAGGGGCACGGCGAGCCCCTCCCCTCCTTCCAACAGAGGAAGGCGCCTGCGCACTGTTGTCCCGTCCCCGAGTGTGTGTAAGGCTGTGAGTGTGCGTGTGTGCGTGTGTGTTCAGTCGTGCCCTTGTCACCGCACGGACTGTAGCCTGCCAGGCTTCTATGTCCATGGAATTCCCCAGGCAGAATATTGGAGTGCGTTACCGTTTCCTCCTCCAGGGGATCTTCCCAACCCAGAGATCAAACCCACGTTTCCTGCATTGGCAGGCAGACGTATAACCACTGGGAATTACCCGGGAAGCCTGCAGCTCTGGCTAAAATTAAGAGACAAGTTGGGAAACAGGGTCAAAATAACAGAAGTTTTCTTCTTTGGGCCTGTAGGGAACAAATGTGGGAAGAAAATTGTTTTTGTTTTTAAACTGAGATGTAATCCAGTTCACCCTTTTCAAAAGTTCAGTGTCTCTAGTACATTCATAGATTTGTGCAGCCATAGCCACTACCTTAGAACGTTTTCATCCCCGCCAAGGAAGTCCCTGCCTATCAGCATTCTCCCTGCCACTCCTGTTTCTGGCAGCCGCCAATCTGCATTGTCTCTGTGGATTTATTTGTTCCGAACATTTCATATGCTGCTGCTGCTGCTGCTGCTGCTGCTGCTGAGTCGCTTCAGTCGTGTCCAACTCTGTGCGACCCCATAGATGGCAGCCCACCAGGCTCCCCCGTCCCTGGGATTCTCCAGGCAAGAACACTGGAGTGGGTTGCCATTTTCTTCTCCAATGCATGGAAGTGAAAAGTGAAAGTGAAGTCGCTCAGTCGTGTCCGACTGTTCACGACCCCATGGACTGCAGCCCACCAGGCTTCTCCGTCCATGGGATTTTCCAGGCAAGAGTACTGGAGTGGGGTGCCATTGCCTTCTCCGGAACATTTCATATAAATGGGGTCATATATGTGACATTTTGTGTACCAGTGGCTCTCACTTAGTGTAACATTTTTGAGGTAGAGTCATCTCTGTTGTGGCAGGTACGTCGTTCCTTCGTATGGCCAAATAATCATTCTGTTGGATGTGTATGCCACAATCTGTTTATCCATTCGTCAGTTGATAGAATTTGGGCTGTTTCTACTTTTTTACTATTTGAAAAATATTGCCATAAGCATTTACGTACAAGTGTTTCTGTGGACATGACATCTCCCACTCTTGGGCGCGTATCTAGAAACGGGGTTGCTGGGTCGCAGAGAGGCTGTGCTCAGCTTTGGAAGGAGCTGCCGCCCTGCTGCGCAGTGGGCGCACCATTCTGCAGCCCCGGCGGCGAGGCCGAGGGCTTCAGTTCCTCTGCAGCGGCACCAGCACTTGTTATTATTTGTCTTTTGACTACAGCAGTTACAGTGGGGTGATAGGCATCTTATTGTGGTTTTGATTGGCATTTCCCTGATGGCTAATAACACTGAACATTTTCACACTTGATCTTAGCCAAAAGGCCGAGAAGCGATAACACTGGACATTTTTGCATGTGCCTATAGGCCATTTGAATATTTTCTTTGGAGAAATGTCTATCCAGATTATCTCCTGGCTTTTTAATTGAGTTTTTTTTTTTGCCTTTTTATTGATGAGTTGTGAGATTTCTTTGTTAGCGTTTTTATTTTTTTAATTTTTAAAATATATATTCTGGACTCAAGTTCCTTTTTTTTTTTNGTCTCAGATGAGGAAAGGAAACTTAGAGGGTATAATCGATGTGTCCAAGACCACACAGCCAATAACAGACAGAATGTGTTAGTCACTCAGCTGTGTCTGACTCTGCAACCCCCATGGACCATAGCCCCGGGGCTCTCTGTCTCCAGGCAAGAATACTGCAGTGAGCAGCCATTTCCTTCTTCAGGGGATCTTCCCAACCCAGAGATCAAATCCTGGTCTCTACATTGCAGGCAGATACTTTACCATCTGAGTCACGAGGGAAGTCCAGTAACAGACAGAACCAGGATTCAAACGCTGACTTCAGACTCCAATGCCTGAGGTCTCAGGGGCCTTCCACTCACCTCATCCCACAGCGGGGACAACTTCCACTCTGTTTCCAGGAGACAAGTCAGTTTGGGTTCAGTTCAGGTCTTCACGTGCCCTACCAGGTGACTGCCCAGTCTCCTTGCTGGTCACCCAGCCCCTAGCCCCTCCCCACCATCCATCCACTGGCAGCCAGAGGGACTGCCCTGGACTGCACACCTGACCACGTCTCTCCACTGAAAGCCGTCCTGGGGCTCCCTGGGCCAACAGCCTGGGCACAGGGCTCATTGCCTTGCATTCACCTTCTTTTTTCTCTTTCCCACCACCTCTCTCCTCCTTTACCAGCTGTCCAGTCTCCATGCCTTGGCTCCTGCTCATTCCTCTCCCCATGTCTCTTACTTCAAAATTCTCAAGGCTCAAGTCCAATACCACCTTCTCTACAAAGTCATCCCAAGATCAGGTCCTTCCAGTAGAAATGACTTCTCCTTCCTCTGAATCCCAACAGCGCCAGGTCTCCAGGGCCCCTGGTACAGCCAGTTTAGGTGCAGATCTTGCTCCCCTCCTCCCTGTCCAAGGAGCCCAGGAGCTCCTGGAGGACAAGGCCTTCCCTCACTAGTGCTCCTTCCTGTGCCCAACCCCGTCCAGGGCCCAGCACATGGCTGGGTACACTGGCAGGCTGGTTCAGTGCAGACCAGCCCCTTGGCAACAGGACACCTTGACCAGTGGTTAGGAGCGGACAAGAGTGGCCTGGATGCCCAGCCTGGGAGTGCCTCATCTCATCTTTTTTGGTGCCATGGACTTTTACAGCTTCTAGTAAAGCCTAAGGTCCCCTTCTAAGAAAAATGTTTTTAAATACACATAATAAAACACCAAAGAATACAAAGGAAACTGATTACATTGAAATATGATCAAGGGCTTCCCTGGTAGCTCAGCTGGTAAAGACTCCACCTGCAACGCAGGAGACCCCGGTTCGACTCCTGGGTTGATAAAATCCCTTGAAGAAGCGATAGGCTACCCACTCCAGTATTCCTGGGCTTCCCTGGTGACTCAGTAAAGAATCCACCTGCAATACAGGAGACCTGAGTTCAATGACTGGGTTGGGAAGATCCCCTGGAGGAGGGCATGGCAACTCACTCCAATATTCTTGCCTGGAGAATCCCATGGACAGAGGAGACTGGCAGGTTATGATCTATAGGGTCGCAAAGAATTGGACACGACTGAAGTGACTTACTGTGCACGCATGGCGATTAAAATATTATTAAAAATTTAGCAATATGTGTGCCGCTTTATTAATCCCTTATATTTAAGGGATTAACCACAAGATCCAGTTCTAAGAGCTACTATAATTTTGAGGTAGGAAGAAAAAAGCATTAATTCATGATACCCACAAAACTATATTATTACGTGACAGCTTCTGTGATTTCTATGACTTCTAGAACAGTTAATATCACTGTTAATACCACTGTAGATGTGGTTTATCATCTACATCCATAAACTAAAGAATTACAATTTGGAATTGTAATCAGAGGTTAGTGAGAATGAAGGTGGGATTTTTTTCTCCCATCCAAGTTCACAGACACTCCAGATTCCATCTAGAGACTCCTGGGGTAGCTGGTTAAGAACCCATGGCTTAAGAGGCAGGGGCTTAAGCGAAAAGAGCAAGCTTTGTCCCGGAGTCCAGATGCTAACTCTGCGCTGTCCTGAGTGTCCCTGACCTTCTCGAAGCTCTTTCTCCACCTACCTGTGCGGTCAGATCATGGAGGAACCAAGCCCCATGCCCTCAAGTCTGCTAGGTTCGGCTTATCCTGACGGCCCTCAATGTGGTAGGCTTGGCAGTGGCCCCTGAAGAATAACTCCTTGGAGACGCTGTGCCCTCAGACAGCACAGCCAGAGCCTCGGGGACCCTGGCCGCTTCCCAGGGAACTTGTTTTATGTCCCCAAAGAGCAGGGCTGACAGGCGATAAATCGCCAAAGGCGGCTGGAGTGGGCTTAGGCTGTCTGCCCGGCGCCCGCCCAGCCACCCTGCTGTACCCACCACTGCCCTCTTGGTAAGGATGAAAGCATCATTAATTACCCGGGAAGAAAGGGCGCCATGACGACGCGCCCAAAGGCTGCTCAGAGATCATCTCTGGCCTTGTTTTCTGAATGCAGCGTCAAGCCTGGGGGCCGCCGTCAACCTTCACCTCCCTCTGTCAACCTCCCCTCCTCCTGGGATTCCCCAGGGTCACCTTTTAGCCTGGGTCCTGCCCGCAAAGACTCATGAGTGGGTTGCTTTCTGCAGACAGGGCCCCTGAACAGTGTTCCCCGCAGTGGGGAGAGACCCGAGAAGGAAAGGAGGTCAGCTTTCACTTCAGTCACCTGTGCCCGCACGAGTCCATCACGGAGTCCTATGGGCTCCACTTGGGAAGTCTCTGGCCTCACCCAGACCCTACTGCTAACTCTGGTTATCACCCCGCACCCAGGAGACTGACTCACTCGCATGAGACTCTATACCATTACCTTGTGTGGGTCTCTGCTGAGCACTGCCCAGGCAAGAGCTCAGACAATACAAAAGCCAGCCTGTGAATGAGGCCCTATTATCCCATTTCACAGACAAGGTATCTACAGCTCAGAGAGCTTAAGTGACTGCACAGGCGGAAAATGACAGAGCCAGAGTCTGAGCTCTAGTCTGTCTACCTCCAAATCCCCCTTTATCAGCTCTCCAGCCTCTGAGGGGTCCCTTCATTCTCTCTAAAGAATGTCTCTAAAGGAGGTTTGTCAGGCCCTTCCACATGCCCCTCCCTGCCCTTCCTGTCCTGCCCAGGGGCTCTCTCAGAGGTCAGAGATTCATCGCCAAGTCCTACTGGCCCCAAAACCACCTCCTCTAGGAAGCCTTCCCTGATTGCAGGGCCAGAAGGCTTCCAGTGCCACTGAGCCCTTAGCAGAAACTGCTGGGGATGGAGACTAGCACAGCCCATAAGTAGGGGCTGAACAAGTCTTTTCCCTCATCACCTCCACCACCAAGCTCTCAGCCAGACCCAGACACACCACAGGGCTCTTCCCAGAGGAAAGATGAGGAAAGTCATACTGGCAGATGAATAAGTGAGCTCCTGGCTCAATGCTCCTGCCAATTTCCCATCAGAGGCAGGTCTGTTTACCCACAGGCAGGGGGTGGTTGCCCCAAGATCACCAGAATGGGTGATGGACCAGTCAACCAGGCTGGCTAAGGGAGATAGGAATTGGCACTGCAGCAACTCCATGAGCAGAGGAGAGTACTGTACCGAAGGAACTAAGTCAGCAGAAGCCCTGGACTCATCCATTGCTCGAGAAGAACACAGAGAGGGGCCAGACCCAAGTTCAAGGCCAAAGCAGAACCAAGACTTTCGCTCTGAGCTCACAGTGGGGAAAAACAGAAGTGTTGTTTCCAGCAACAACCATTTTCTCTAGACAGAAGGGATGCTGGCACCTGGGCCTGTTGAAGTCCACAAAGGATGCTCCCTGCAACACCCCAGGGGGCCTCAGACACCTGAGGAGGGGGCCTAAATCAACCATCTCACCCTGAACTGCAGAATGTTCTATGTAGCACATAGAAAGAGTGAGGGAGAGATTCATGTCTTAACTAGGAAAACCTTTCCAAAACATCTTAGTGAAAAAAAAAAAAGCAATTTGCAGAATGATCGATGATTTTTAAAAAACTGTTGAACAGCATCATAGATTTTCCATAGATACATATGTATAAATGAGAGCTCCAAACAACACTGAGAAAAACACACTCCAAAGACCACCTGAGGGTCTCCCTCACTTCTGGCTGGGTCCTGTCCCCCAAAGCCCATCTAGACTCTACCCCAGCTCCACTCCTGCCACAGAAGCTCACGACCACATCATCTCTCACCCGTTATAAGCAGGAGTGTAAATGATCCCAATCTGTGTGGAGGGCACCTTGTCAAAGTGTATCAAGAACTAAAATCCATAAAATGTCCACTTTAAATTCATCTAATCTCTTTCTCCATCCCATCCCTCAGATAAACTCTCACAAGCGTGCAAGAGCAGATGAACAAGGATGTTTCTGTACCCTTTTTTGCAGCAGAAAAAAAAAAAACCTGAAAACCATATCTATGTCCATCACTGGGGGGCTGGCTGAATAAATGATGGTCCCCTCTGAAGATGGAAGCCTGCGGTACCCTCTTGCAGCAGGAGCTAGAGATGCACGTGCTGACAGGAGGGACTGTGGGGTGAGGTGCAGGATACGTGGGATGACCCCCTGGATGGATAGGTCCATGGAAGCATGGAAACTGATTTCTGCACATTCTTCCAAAAACAAACAGTGGTTACTTTGGTGAGTGAGTGTGTGTGTGTGTGTGTGTGTGTGTGAGTCTGGGTCAAGCAAGGGGAGAGAGAGGTTTAGTTTTCACTTTATGCCCTTCTGGAATGATTTCATTTTAAATCATGGAATAAGCTGTTCTTATATATTGGAAAAAAGAAAAAAAAAAACCCAGATCCTGGTGCACAATGTTGATCGTGGAGGAGCCTGTGCATGTGAGGAGCAGAGAACACAGAACTCTGCACTTCCCGCTCAATTTTGCTGTGAACTAAGACTGCTCTAAAAAATACAGTCACTTTTAAAAAGAGAATTCGAGATTAAAAGCCTTCAGACATTTGAAAACACACAGAACTATGTTCTCCCAAGTCAGTACTGCTCCTGGTTGAATCTGCCTGCGCCTTCATCATTCTTGGGCAAGTCCTAAGCTCCAGCCTGGCTCCCAGGCGGGGAGGGACTGGAAGGGGGACTTGGACAATTAAAGCTCAGACTGCGGAGCCCTGTTGAGGTCCCAGCTCTGAACTCTGATTCATGCTACTTTCTCTGCCTAGAATGCCGCTGCACTTTCATTTTGTCAGTTCAAACACCATCCTCTGTGAAAGCCCATTCTAGGCACCTTCATGCCCTGAGGCGTAGACTCTCCCAGAACAGTCTGTGTCCCCAGCATCTCGTTGCAGCCTCCAGTGTTGGCCAGCGCCTGGCACCGAGTTCATTAAGCACATGCCCTACTGGACACATTTCTAAAAGCCCCGAGCCCCATCTGGACATTTCTCCAGGGCCACTCATTTTGCCTCGAATTATGACTCTACCTTCCCTGAGCAGCAGGGAGCTCTCTGGAGGGCTCCGAGGCTCATTCTTGGTGCCTGCTCAGCCCTCTAGCTCACCCAGCTCAGGAATCTCGAGGGCTAATGCGAGTGGGAGCCAGGGAAGGAGGAGAATGAGGTAGGCAGGCTGGCCAGAGGCATTTGTGCCCCAGCCCACAGCAGGGCTGCCGGAAAGCAGGCATACAACGGCCAGAAGAGCTCGTCAAGAACAGCTACCAGATTTTAGTGTAAAAACCTGCTGATACAGAAGCGACTAACTCACATTTTAAAACAATCACCATACAGGTCATATCAAATAGGGCTGCAGGCCAAACTCAGCCCAGTCCGCCTGCCTTGAGTGGCCTCAGGGAGCAGCAGCTCAGAATTTGGAGCATTCACAATTAAAATAGAAGAGAAAAGGAAAGAAAGCAAAACAACCCTCCTAGATCCTGCCATCCCAGCAGCCCAAACAGCCCCAGAGCCCATACCCAAACCTCACCACCAAGCGGACTCAAAGACCAGCCATCCTGAAGGCTGCCCAGTTGGCTCTGTAGCCGCCAGCTGTGTGACCTGGAGCAAATGACTTTACCTTTTTGAGCTTCTGCTTTCTCCTCTGCATAGTAATACAAGTACCTGCCTCCCAGGGCATTGTGTAGATGCTGGGCTGTCGTAAGGGAGAGATCTGGGGACCTAAGAAAGGTCCTGTAGCCTGTAAGGGCTCATTCTGATTGTGACCATCAGTGACAGTTAAGCCTAGAGGAGGTGAGGGACATAGACCCATCACAGAGGGGATGGGTGGCAAAGTCAGGAACCCCCAACCTCCTCCCCCAGCCCCAAACCATGCCCTTGATGGAAAAATGATAGCCACAGAGCTGGCCAGAAAGGCCTTTTACAGAGGCACACTCTTCACCCAACCGCTAGGTCCCCACATAACAGAAATTAACAGGCACAGAGCACTTAGGACACGACTGGCACCACATCAGTTCAGCTCAGTCGCTTAATCATATCCGACTCTGCAACCCCATGGGCTGCAGCACGCCAGGCCTCCCTGTCCATCACCAGCTCCCAGAGTCCACCCAAATTCATCTCCATTGAGTCGGTGGTGCCACCCAACCATCTCATTCTCTGTCATCCCCTTCTCCTCCCGCCTTCAATCTTTCCCAAGCATCAGGGTCTTTTCCAATGAGTCAGCTCTTAGCATCAGGTGGCCAAAGTGTTGGAGTTTCAGCCTCAACATCAGTCTTTCCAATGAGCGTCCAAGACTGATCTCCTTTAGGATGGACTGGTTGGATCTCTTTGCAGTCCAGAGGACTCTCAAGAGTCTTCTCCAACACCACAGTTCAAAAGCATCAATTCTTCAGTGCTCAGCTTTTTTGTATAGTCCAATTCATATCCACATGAAACCCTTCAAATGTGTTCCTGTCTCTTCACTTTCTCAACAACTGTATTACCTCTCCATCTTACAGATGAATAACAGGGCTCAGAGAAGTGCCCTGACTTGTCCAAGGTCACCTAGAACGCGGTATAGCTTTGGCTGTAGACAATTTATTCCAGCACCCTCGGCAGCCACACTAGCCCGCTCCTCACGCACCTTCCTTCCGTGTCTCCTCAAACCCTGTGCATCCTACAGTGTGTCAGATTGCGGCCGGGTCCTGGAGCCACCAGGGGCAAGACTCTTCCTCGGGACAGGCTAGCTGTGGCAGGAGCAGGGAGCCCACCTAGCCTAGAAGAGCTGCTCCAAGGAGGAGGAGATGCTGAGGTGAGCAGGAGGCTGGAGGTACCAGAAGGGACACCCCTCCAAGCTTTGAGACCAGGATCTGGGACTGCAGTCCAGACAAAAACCAACCTGCTTTGGCCCCAAGCAGGTGAAAGAACTGTGGTGGTTTCTCTCTTGAGTGAATACACAAACGTGGAAGAAATGGAAAGAAGCTGTGCAGAGGTGAGGCAAACAGAATTTTCAAATGGAAAATCCACCCTTGGGCTCCTCCAGCCCCCAGGAAGAGGAAGGCTCTTGTCCAGGGTGAAGCTCCTCCAGCCTGACACCACCGCCCTCGAGGTCGTATTTGGGAGGGGTCACTCAGGCTGAGGGTGGTCTTATGGGCTAATGTGTGTTCCCTTAAAATTCACATGTGAAATCCCAACTTCCAGTATCTCAGAATGCTACTGTGTTTAGAAATGAGGATTTTTTCAAAGGTAACTAGGTTGAAATAAGGCCATCTAGGTGGGGCCTAGTCCAATCTGACTGGTGTCCTTCTAAGAGGAAACGGGACACCAGGAGCCCAAGTGCAGAGAGAACAAGCAGGTGAAAAGACAGCAAGAGGGGGCAGCCACCTGCAAGCCTAGGAGAGAGGCCTCAGGAGAAACAAACCCTGCCCACACCTTGATCATGGACTGCTAGCTTCCAGAACTATGAGGAAATAAATTTCTAGTGTTTAGGCCACACTGTTGGTGGTATTTTTTCTGGCACCCCTAGCAAACTAATACATGTGGGATCCAGCCCTGCTGTTAGAGAGGGCCCCGGCCTGGCCACTGCAGCTGGCCTTGGGCATGTCAAGTCAGCCTCATCTGCCAAGATGGGGTGAGGGGAGCTGGCCACACGCTAAACAGGAATGGCATGAGGCTCAGCTGAGGCCCGTAGCAGCCAGGCGGGGAGTGGCAGCCCACCTGCCCAGCACCCCCTGTGCACACCCCCAGGCTTCCACGCAGCATCCTTAGGAACGCATCTGCCCTGGTCTCCTTCTAAAGACTATGAATATTAAAAAGCATGCGGACCTCGAAAATCACAGTCCTCCAGGGAAGGGGACTGGGACAGGGCCAGGGTGTCAGCTCATCTCGGTTTTCCTGCAACTGTCTTGGTTTTAAAACTGAAAATCCCAAGCCCCAGGAACCATTTCCCTGCCATTCCTGGACAAATCAAGACGACTGGTCGCCCTAGGCAACAGCCTGCCTCTCTTGAGGTCTCTACTTACCCATCATGCCTTCATCTGACAAATATTTACTGAGGACCTACTATGTACTGGTGGCTTCCCTGGTGGCTCAGATGGTAAAGAATCTGCATGTAATGCAGGAGACCTGGGTTCAATCCCCAGGTTGGGAAGATCCCCTGGAGAAGTGAATGGCTACTCACTGCAGTATTCTGGCCTGGAACATTCCATAGACTGTACAGTCCATGGGGTCACAAAGAGTCAGATATGACTGAGCAACTTTTCCTTACTATGTACCAGAAACTGCCAGAGAGCCTGTCCTCTTGGGCTTTCTGTCCTGGGAAACACACAAAAATAAGCATTAAGAAACTATAAATAGACACACGCGGGCATGGGTATACACACGTGTCAGTTAACTGTGATGTCTGTGAGAAAGGAAATAACAGGCAATGAGACAGAGACTAACGGGGTGAGGGAGGGGTCACCCTCGACGAGACACACGGCTCCAGAGAAGGGTCATTTCCGGTGAGCACTGAAGTGGCACCTTTCAAGGAGGAGAGGGGACCAGAGGTGGACAAAACCGAAGGGAAGGCCAGTGGGGCTGAAGAGCAGTGAGGAAGACGGGGAAGGGGAGGTGAGCCGGGACAGGTCAGCAAGACCTGGGAGCCCAGGGCAGGTTACCCGTGGCTCCGAGAGCAGTGGGAGCTGAAAGCAGCTTGAACCAGTCTACCTTAAATCAGAAAAGTGCACACACACCGCAAAGATGAGACTGCAAGGAGAGCAAACGGGAGTTCAGTGAGAAGTGTCAGCCAGGAGAGAGAATGGCAGCCCGGGTCTGGATCAAGCCGGGGAGCCGCAACTCTGACAGATTCACGGTTCTCCCTAATTGCCTCTTTGATCGTCCTCTTTTTTCCCTTTGGCACTCCTTTCGAATGCAGGATCTTAGTTCCCTAACCAGGGATGAAGCCGCACTCCCCAAAGCGGAAGTGCGCAGTCCTCATCACTGGACCACCAGTCCCTCAGTTCAGTTCAGTCCTACTCTTTGCAACCACATGGACTGCAGCACGCCAGGCTTCCCTGTCCACCACAAACTCCCAGGGCTTGCTCAGACTCATGTCCATCCAGTCAGTGATGCCATCCAACCATCTCACCCTGTCATCCGCTTCTCCTGAGCTTCCTCTTTAATTCAGCAGCCACTCTCTTCATCCGAAGAAAAGCTCTGGGAAGTGCAGTAAGTCAAAGCCCAGGGGCCTTGGCAACGGCACTTACCCAGCCCCTCCTTTCCCCCACACACCCCACAGTACCTGTCACGTTCTCCACCAAACCTGTCCCAAGCTGGCTGGGAATCAATCGCTCCCAAGGGGCCAAGCGACAGGGTGCTTCTCTTCCCTCGTCAGAGGAGGGAGGTGCAGCGCTGGTGGTATTTTTAAGCAATTCACAATTGACATCTGTTAATTATTAGTTTGTCCACCTCTGTTTTGCTTTCAACCCACACCATTGCTCAATCCTCCAGCAGCCCTGGCCCTGAGAAGTGGAAATATCACCTCCAAGCAGAGAGATGGGAAGCAGAGGCCCCTGGCACAGAGGGAACGACTCCATCAGATCAGGGTTTAGAAAGGTCCCCTGGAGGCAGCATGCAGGGGAGGTTGGGCATCGGGAGGCTGTGACCGGTGTGTCCCCTAGTGGACAGTATGGGCGGGGATGGAGGTAAGAACCTGGAGCCAAGGGAGCTCCTGGTCTTTCACGAAGGAGGAAGGAGGGAAGGGAGGTGAAGCACCAGGCAAGGCTTCCCTGGCTCCAGGGCTGCTGGTCAGCACAGCCTTCACCTGAAAGGGGGAGGTCAGGGTGGGGACGGGTGATGAGAGTGGGAGGAAGTGGTTTTAGTGGAAAGGAAAGGACTCCCTCACTGGGCTAATTGATGCCCCTCTAGAGCATCTGGTAAAATCACTTCTCCATCGGGAACTTGGGGAGGAGCCCCCCCTAAAACTCGGGGAGGATTACAGTAAGAAACTTACCATCAGGGATGGACCCTAGTCCAGGTTCAGGGGTAGTGGACACTGTGGGCAAAACCGGTGAGAGGGCTCCCCGGTGAGAGCTGGTAGCTGAGAAGAGGAGGTATCCAGGGTAGGACCTTCTAAGAGTCAGAAGGGCCAGGAGGTGTGTGTTTGGGATGGCAGCTGGAGGCCGGTGCCCACCCTGGGAAGGCTGGCTGAGGCCCCAAGCACTAATAATATTATGATCATCAAAGACCCCACATATCGGGTTTCTTTTACATGCATGCCAGGCCTTAAACTAGGGATGTGATCANGAGGCCGGTGCCCACCCCGGGAAGGCTGGCTGAGGCCCCAAGCACTAATAATATTATGATCATCAAAGACCCCACATATCGGGTTTCTTTTACATGCATGCCAGGCCTTAAACTAGGGATGTGATCATCTATCTTAATGACATTTCCATAAATCCTTTGGGGTTAGTACTGTTATCCCATTTTATTGCAGTCTGTATAGTCACTCAGCTGGTCTTAAACCTAGGCAGACTCCAGAGCGCACAGATGTTTAAACCACTGTATGGGGTCGGGGTCGGGGGGTGGAGGGTGTTCCCAGGTGACTCAGTAGTAAGGAATCCGCCTGCCAGTGCAGGAGATGCAGGAGACTCAGGTTCTATCCTTGGGTAGGGAAGATCCCTTGGAGAAAGAAATGGCAACCCACTCCAATATTCTTGCCTGGTAAATTCCATGGACAGAGGAACTTGGCGGGCTACAGTCCACAAGGTCACAAAGAGCTGGACACAACTTAGCAACTAGAACAACAACAGTGGGGTCGGAGGAAGGTCAACGTTTGCTGACTGGTCAGTGGTGAATACTGTCATCGGGGAAGGGGTCCCTAGGGGCCAGAAGGTGACCAGGTAGGGGCGGACAACTGTTCTTCCAGCTGGGAAGAGTGGGAGGGCGGTTCCAGCAACTTCCTCTAGCAGCTGGCTGGGGCAGCCACAGTAGGAGCGGCCCATCTGAGCGGAAAGATCTGGAAGAGCAGAAGGGACCAGAGGCGGGAAGGACCTTCAGTTCTCATTCTGCCCTTAGGATCCAAACTTGGAAAACAATGGTCACTAAAAACGATTTGATGACTTAAATTTTTGACTGCTGCTAAGTTTAGCACTCAGGGTGGGGTAGGCATAGTGACAAATGCCGTGCAAATCTTGACTTCCACCACCAGCCCGATGTCATGTCCTGGTCCCCTGTTTACTTTCTCTATCTCCACATTTCCAAATAATAACTTCCAGCTCAGAGAGGGCTTAGAGAAAATGAGATCCCCACTCAGCATCCCCTCAGTAGCTAACACCTAAGCTAGAAAGGGCAATGTTTAACCCCCCAAAATCAATCTCTAATGGTGGAATTTCAGGCACAAGCTTTTCTGGTTTAGAAAAGCTCCTGAAATCACACCAGTTCTCAAGCTGGTAAATAGTAGGCACTCAAACTAAATCAGTGCCTGGCAGTCAATAAATATGTGTCCCTCTAGGCAGAGGCTTGCAGCTCACTATGTCATGGTCAAAGGACAAGAAGGCCCCCCTGGAGCCACGGAGTGTTGGGAGCAACACTTTCCGACGATCACCCTTCATCTCCTCCCATCACATGTAATTTATCTGTTGGCTCTGTAAGATAGCATTATATGCGGCCAGAAAGGGCTCCAAGGACTTGTATTTGGACCTTTAAAGTTTGCAGGAGTCTTTCAACATGATATAGTTTCAGCCTAGTTGTTCTCAAGCCTTAAAAACAGCTGTAACACCGAAGCTCAGACCCAATAAGGCATGGCACCAGGTGGTCAGGGCACATACAGCCCAGCCTCCTCCAGCAAGGCACAGGCATCTCTCACTAACTGATCGTGCTGTTTTTTTGGCTGAAGGTCGGAGGAGGGTCAACGTCTGCTGACTGGTCAGTGGTGGATATTGTCATCGGGAAAGGGGTCCCTAGGGGCCAGAGGGGCTGGCTGAGGCTGGCTGAGGCCCCAAGCACTAATAATATTATGATCATCAAAGACCCCACATATCGGGCTTCAGATCCCTGGCAATGCCCAGGGTCTGCTTGGTTTTGTTATAGGAGATGATGGGCCTTGATGTAAATTCCTTCTCTGGAGGGAAAAAAGTGCCTACAAAACTCCATTGAACTTACTAACCATTCATGACATGGGCATCGTGCTTCTGGGCTTGTTGTTGGTTTTGCCTGTGTTTCTTCCCTCTTCTTCTGGGGCCAGTGCCCCAATTTTTCCTGGAGACCCTCTTCCCTGACTCCCATTGCAGCAGGGAAGCAGAGCACCGCCCCCTCGTCAAAGCCCCTGGGTGAGAAAAACCTGAGTAACCTTCTAGTCCAGGCTAGAATTCAAATTTCAACTCATTTGAAATTGGGCCTTTTCTGGGTATTTGCTGGGGCCATTTCCGGGAGGAAGTCCCCCACACTTGCCTTTTTCATCCACTGAGCAGATAACACTGAGGTCCTCCCTTCATGCCCTTCTCAGCACCCCCACAAAGCGGGCGCCCTGACCTGCCCTCCCCGCCCAGGGGACAGCGGTGCCCTAGGCACCAGGGTCCAGAGTCAGCAGCACCTCAGGCCACCCAGAGGAAAGGTCAGGCCAAGTCACAGCAGCTGCTCTCCTTCAAGTTTCTCCTAGGAGTCGCGCTACCTTCCTGACCCCCCAGGACACCACAGGATGACAGTCAGCGTCAGGGTCAGGCTGGGGCCAGTGCCCAGGACTACACCCCTACGGTGAGGGGTGACCAAACCTGACATTTGCCTCTCAGCTCATTTCCTACAGTAAACCTGCCCCAGTTTCCACAGTCAAGCGACTTCCCGTGCAACCCACGTACCTTCAACACAAGACGGGACAAATTCAAAGGCAAGAACCACATTATCTGCCGTCTCTGCCCCACCCCCATCACAGCCATCACCAGCAGTTCTCCGCTGGCCGCCCACGCCTTCCTGGGCATCCCCCTGCCTCTGTGCAGGCACCCTCTCCTAAAACAATATTCAGCACCTCTGAATTACCAAAATCAATTGCTCCAAGAAGGAATTTCAGCAGACAGGCACTAGAATAAAGACAGCAGATAATTCCCACTGTCAGGTAATTGCTCCCCTGAGAATCTCTGATAATAAAAGAGGACTAGAAAAGAAAGTATTTTTCCCCCAGAATGGAAGGGGGCAGCGTGCATTGGTAAACAGAAGGCTCTTCTCTTCCTTGCTGGCTCCTCTCCCCTTCCTCGACTGTGCCCACTCGGGACTAGAGCGCAATGGAGTCCTGGTGGTTGAGGTGGGAGACAGTGTGGCTGAGTCCCGGGATCCCAGCGCTGGGGACACTGCTAGGTTCTCAGAGGACATTTGACTCTCATGCCCTTCCTTAGCCAAGATCCAGACAGGCCAGCACCAGCAGCTCAGGGATGCATGGTTTGGCAGTTAACCTCTCTCTAGTTCACGTGTCCATCACACCCTTTCAACGAGGCTAAAAGGCCCTTGAGAGCAGGTCACAGTCAGCCCTCCCTTGCCACTTGGCCCTGAACACCCACATAAAGAACCTCACTACTTGATCCAGGGCGTGAGGGAGAGGCACACGGGCTTAGCTGGGACCAGTTACTTGGCTTCCTTGACTGTAAAATGGGAGGATTGCATCAAACTGGACTTTCCTGGTGGCTCAGACAGTAAAGCGTCTGTCTACAATGCAGAAGACCTGGGTTCAAGCCCTGGGTTGGGAAGATCCCCTCGAGAAGGAAATGGCAATCCACTCCAGTACTATTGCCTGGAAAATCCCATGGACAGAGGAGTCTATGGGGTGGAAAAGAGTCAGACACGACTGAGCAACTTTTAGATGTCTACAACAACAGGCCAGATCCCCTGAGGAGGTCACAAAGCTTGGTCAACAGGTATTCCGAGAAGAAAGTATCCTAGGGTTTCCCTGGTGGCTCAGTGGTGAAGAATTTGCCTGCCAATGCAGAAGACACAGGTTCGATCCCTGACCCGAGAAGATCCCACGTGCTGCGGAACAACTAATCCCGTGCACCGCAACTATTGAGCCTGGGCTCTAGGGCCTGGGAGCCACAGCTCCTGGAGCCCGTGCACCCTAGAGCCTGTGCTCAACAGCAAGAAAAGCCATCGCAATGGGAAGCCTGTGCACCGCAACTAGAGAGGAGCCCCTTCTCTCCGCAGCCAGAGGAAAGTCCATCCAGCAACAAAGACCCAGCACAGATGAAAATAAATAAATAAATAAATATTTTTTTTAAAAAAAAGAAGAAGAAAGTGTCCTAAGGTCAGAGGTTTGGAGAATTCTGGGGCAAGCAAAGTTCAGCAGGTTTCTGCATTGCAGAACTTCTCAGAGCCTTTAAAATTGCTAGTGTGGATTGGTACTGTACGAATGGGCATCAAGTATGCAGCTTTTTCCAAAACTCGTTTTCTACAAAGTATCTTCCAGACTGCCTTTCCAAGAAACATACCTGGGTCAATGACAGCTGCAGATAAAAGGCATAACAAGGATGTAGTAGGGCATTTAAGGGGGACTGGTTGGGGACCTCTAGGAAAATGCCATGTAGGCACAGTACTTGAGATGTCTTGAAGGAACAAGGAAGGGCAAGGACAAGGACATTTTAAATAGAGGGGACCTCCCGGCAGGAGCCTAGAGGTAGGGAGACTAGAGGTAGGGAGAGCCTCAGGCCTGCTGGTTATGGTTATTACCTGGAGAAGAACAAGGTAAGACAAATCGGGAGGGTCTTGGGGTAAAGAACATGGTACAGTTTTTTTAAGATCCTTGAATATACCATCTTTCTCGTATGAATACTTACATGTGCCAGCACTGTGGGTAGAATGATTCTTACACCTCCTATGAGATGGGATTTATGGTACCCTCACCTTAGGGCCAAGGATGAGTTAAGCAGCTGTGCCATTTCACGCAGCTACCAAGTGGCAGGGCAGGGACTGGAAGCCCCCAGCACATCAAGTTCAGATCCCATGCCCTTGGAAATCCCCTGGTGGGCCAGTGGTTAGGACTCGGCACGTTTCCTGCTGGGGACCAGGTTCAAACTCTGATCGGGGAACTAAGATCCTGCAAGCTGCATGGCACAGCCAAAACAAACAAACAAAAAATGACTTTAATCACTGTACTTCCCCACCCCAGAGCCACTAGGGGCAGGGCAGAATCCAACGCCACCAATATCAGCAGGAGTGAATATTCAGCGATTCCTTGCCACGGGACACATTCTCCCCCGGCCTTGGTTTTGATGCATACTCCATCAGCCAGTCCTCCCCAAATATGTACATAGGTCATTAGTTCTGAATATTTTTAAAAAGCTGTCTTATCAACTATCCCTCTTGGAACGGGCAAGAAGGTGCCAAAACAGCTTGCTGGCACCCAAAGAAACAGCGGCCAAACCCACCAACATCCTCAGCAAGATGTATGCCTCCCAAGCACGTGGCTACAGCTTGATTTACAGGGCCAAGAAGCTATTCTAAGAGGGAGAGGACCTCTCAGGGGGGGAAAGGCGTCACCATCATCATCAAATACTTCAATAATCGTCTCAATCACAGAAAAGAAGGCACCGGCCGCTTCCTGCACTTCCACAGGAAAGGAAGCGAAGCAAAATTGTTTGCCTTCATTCAATTAGGTAATTAACTAGACAATGCAAAGAGAAATTCCAGCAAGGATATAAATACTTAAAATCCCTCAGCTAGATGGTGAGGAGGATGTCAACAACAGGAACTCAGTGGAGGGGAGAGGCGAGGGTGGAGAGGTGTGTCCTGTGCTAAAAACAACAGCAGGCAGACAGCAGCTTTTAATGACAGGCACTTACCCTGCGCCAGCTCCGTGATAAGCACTTTACCTGCATGACCTCACTGATCCACAAAACAACTTGGTTACCTGAGGGTCACTATTATCCTCATAAGACAGATGGGGAAACTGAGGCAAAGGCAGCGAAATGACTTGCCTGAGGGCACACAGTGGAAGTGACAAATATAGGTCTGATTTCAGACCAGAATCTTCATGCATAAGCCTCCGCTATCTCTCTACTGGCATGCCCAAGACAAAGGGGCTCTACGGATGGATAGGTCTAAACAGGGAAAGAGAAGGGACTGGACGTCTTCTTGCTCCTCAACTGTTCTGACTGCCAGGCCTGGGACCTCCTAGCTGACCTGGCTGCAGGGNAGCCTTTAAAATTGCTAGTGTGGATTGGTACTGTACGAATGGGCATCAAGTATGCAGCTTTTTCCAAAACTCGTTTTCTACAAAGTATCTTCCAGACTGCCTTTCCAAGAAACATACCTGGGTCAATGACAGCTGCAGATAAAAGGCATAACAAGGATGTAGTAGGGCATTTAAGGGGGACTGGTTGGGGACCTCTAGGAAAATGCCATGTAGGCACAGTACTTGAGATGTCTTGAAGGAACAAGGAAGGGCAAGGACAAGGACATTTTAAATAGAGGGGACCTCCCGGCAGGAGCCTAGAGGTAGGGAGACTAGAGGTAGGGAGAGCCTCAGGCCTGCTGGTTATGGTTATTACCTGGAGAAGAACAAGGTAAGACAAATCGGGAGGGTCTTGGGGTAAAGAACATGGTACAGTTTTTTTAAGATCCTTGAATATACCATCTTTCTCGTATGAATACTTACATGTGCCAGCACTGTGGGTAGAATGATTCTTACACCTCCTATGAGATGGGATTTATGGTACCCTCACCTTAGGGCCAAGGATGAGTTAAGCAGCTGTGCCATTTCACGCAGCTACCAAGTGGCAGGGCAGGGACTGGAAGCCCCCAGCACATCAAGTTCAGATCCCATGCCCTTGGAAATCCCCTGGTGGGCCAGTGGTTAGGACTCGGCACGTTTCCTGCTGGGGACCAGGTTCAAACTCTGATCGGGGAACTAAGATCCTGCAAGCTGCATGGCACAGCCAAAACAAACAAACAAAAAATGACTTTAATCACTGTACTTCCCCACCCCAGAGCCACTAGGGGCAGGGCAGAATCCAACGCCACCAACATCAGCAGGAGTGAATAGTCAGCGATTCCTTGCCACGGGACACATTCTCCCCCGGCCTTGGTTTTGATGCATACTCCATCAGCCAGTCCTCCCCAAATATGTACATAGGTCATTAGTTCTGAATATTTTTAAAAAGCTGTCTTATCAACTATCCCTCTTGGAACGGGCAAGAAGGTGCCAAAACAGCTTGCTGGCACCCAAAGAAACAGCGGCCAAACCCACCAACATCCTCAGCAAGATGTATGCCTCCCAAGCACGTGGCTACAGCTTGATTTACAGGGCCAAGAAGCTATTCTAAGAGGGAGAGGACCTCTCAGGGGGGGAAAGGCGTCACCATCATCATCAAATACTTCAATAATCGTCTCAATCACAGAAAAGAAGGCACCGGCCGCTTCCTGCACTTCCACAGGAAAGGAAGCGAAGCAAAATTGTTTGCCTTCATTCAATTAGGTAATTAACTAGACAATGCAAAGAGAAATTCCAGCAAGGATATAAATACTTAAAATCCCTCAGCTAGATGGTGAGGAGGATGTCAACAACAGGAACTCAGTGGAGGGGAGAGGCGAGGGTGGAGAGGTGTGTCCTGTGCTAAAAACAACAGCAGGCAGACAGCAGCTTTTAATGACAGGCACTTACCCTGCGCCAGCTCCGTGATAAGCACTTTACCTGCATGACCTCACTGATCCACAAAACAACTTGGTTACCTGAGGGTCACTATTATCCTCATAAGACAGATGGGGAAACTGAGGCAAAGGCAGCGAAATGACTTGCCTGAGGGCACACAGTGGAAGTGACAAATATAGGTCTGATTTCAGACCAGAATCTTCATGCATAAGCCTCCGCTATCTCTCTACTGGCATGCCCAAGACAAAGGGGCTCTACGGATGGATAGGTCTAAACAGGGAAAGAGAAGGGACTGGACGTCTTCTTGCTCCTCAACTGTTCTGACTGCCAGGCCTGGGACCTCCTAGCTGACCTGGCTGCAGGGTTGTCTTAGAGAACCGGGCAAGCCTGGGAGAAGTGATTTTGCAATTCTGTTTACAGAAACCAGTGCAGCTGCCTCCAGCACCATTTCCTCCAGAAAGCCCTCCTGATATCTCACCCTCCCCACACCAACCTGTGGCCTCTCCAAAGACTAGGCATGCTTTCTCCCTAGGAACAGACCAAGAGGCTCTCAGAAGGGAGGGAGGAGCTGAACCTCACACTGATTTGAATCACCCCACCCACCCCCGGAGTTTCCTAGATGGCGCTAGTGGAAAAGAATCCACCTGCAAATGCAGGAGACACAAGAGATACCAGAGACACAGGTTCGATCCCTGGGTTGGGAAGATCCCCTGGAGAAGGAAATGGCAACCCACTCCAGTATTCTTGTCTGAGAAATCCCATGGACAGAGGAGCCTGTCAGGCTACAGTCCATGGCCTCACAA
>SJYW01034429.1:817665-849783 GCA_006410735.1 Raphicerus campestris | reverse complement strand
CACACACACACAGCCTCCTCACCCAGCAGAGCTCCTTCGACACTCACCTTAGTGACTTGACCAGCAAAAACAAGCTCGAGTGTAATGTGAATGCCGTGCAAGGCAGACTTTCAGCACTTTAAAGAGCTATTTCCCCCATCATCCCCTTTCTCTAATCATCCCTGTGTCGCACTTAAAAACACACATTCAAAAACCTTTTTGTTTGGCCAATTTGTCACTCTGTACCTTTAAAAGAAAAAACAAATAAGTAATTCATATAGTCATTTTAAATCAGACTTCTCCATACTCAGAATTGCCTTGACCAGAGTCACTAAGTTCCTGAAAAGGGGATTAGCCAGAGTTTCCCAAGACCAACGCAAAGCTGACTGAGAAGGTCCCCAGTCCCAAGGCTAATATGAATACTGATAAGAGCAAAAACACTAGCAGTGGGCTTCCCCGGTGGTCTGGGGATGAAGAATCCTTCTTGCAATGCAGGGGACACGGGTTCGATTACTGATCTAGGAAGATCCTTCATGCTGCAGGACAAATAAACCCCTGCCCACAACTACTGAGCCCACACCCCCCAGCTACTGAAATCCACGCACCCCAGAGCCTGTGCTCCACAAGAGGAGCCACCGCAATGAGAAGCTGGAGCACCACAGCTACAGAGGGGCCCCCGCTCGCACAACCAGAGAAAGCCCGTGTGTAGCAATGAAGACCCAGAGCAACCAAAAGCAATTAATAAATAAATAACACTAGCATTTATTAAGTGTTTACAAGGTACAGACATTGTACTGTGTTCTCTAGCTTCAAGTCTAGTTTTAGCCCAACAACAACCCTAGGAGATAGAGATTATTGTTCCCAATGTACAGATGAGAATACTGAAGATCAGAGAAGTGAGCCAACTTTGTCCAAGGCCACTCAGCTGGTAGGTGAAGCGGCCAGGACTCCAACCCAGGACTGTTTAATGGACTCTAGACTAACCCCTACCCTTAGTCTCTCCACAATACCAGGCTCCTGTGGGGTGGGAACAAGCTGCTTGGCTCTTTCTCCACTTCCCACCCCAAGCCCCAAGGATTTAGCATCCAATAATAGACCTCTATTCCAAATCTGAATCCACATAGCCTCAGTCATTCCACTCAAAGGGAAATGCCCCCCAGCAACCATCTTGCCGTAAAGGCACCTTCTGGAGGAGGATGGCAAAGGAATTAACATTAACACTGAAAAAGCCAACAGCTACAGGGGGTGAAAAGAGACAGGCCCAGGACTGGTTGTCTGTGGGCCCATGGTTTCTAACATGCCCGTCCCTCCTGGAGCTTGGATACAGCCATACCTGCTCTCCTCTGTTTCTCATCTCTGACAGCTTGAGGCCAGTGCTGGAAGAGGAATATGGTGGATGATGTCAGTCTAGGACTCCTCATTCATTCACCCCCTTCCTGCTCCTTGCCTGCTGATCACACCTAATTTCTCTGAATTTATGCTTTCACAGGAGTTCGCCTCACAGCTAGAAGGCGCAGGAGCACAGTGACTGACACCTCAAGCTACGAAGAGGAACAGACTTTCATTCGAACTCCAGCTCGTCCGTTCCCAGCGGGGTGAGCTCAGGCAAGTCACTTCTCCTCTCTGGGCCTCAGTTTTCTCATCTGCAAAATGGAGATGATAACAGGACCTCCCAGGTCTCTTGTGAGAATCAGAGGGGCTGACACTTGGAAAGCCTTGAGCCCAGATCCTGGCTCACAGGAAGTACTCATACAAAGCGTGAGCTGCTAGGAATGATTACTACAGCCCATGAAGGTGCTGCCCCTCACATACAGCTAGGATGGGGCAGAACGAACACTAACACTGGGTTCAAGCTCTGGACACAGATCCAGTCTCCTGGAATCTGAGAGATGGCACAGCCCAGAAACTGTAGTTCATGGGCCAAGTACAAAGTCCAAGCCCACAGGTTTGTTTTTCTTACACATATACACACAGAAAATCGACAAGTGGCTCAGAGTGAAAGTTCCCAAACCTTGGCATCCTCCCCCATCCCGAGGTGAGCAGTGATCTCATTTGTGTGACTCAGCCGACGCCGACGCCAAGAGCCCTCTCCGGGAACCCGTAGGCTCAGCACAGCTGGCTCCCAGCCCCGGGAGGAGCCCAGGCTGCAGAACCAAGATTCATGGAGAGCTGGGAACCCCTGCGCTTGGAACCAAGAAGCAGAGTGGCTCTGAAAAAAGCAGGGCAGTGTTGCAGCCAGGACAGGGCTGGAGATCTGCGTTCAAGTCCCAACAAACCCAGGCCTCTGTCTGCCCAACTCTAAAATGGGCGGATGAGGGGTTTCCACCGCTCTGAGAGATCTGGTTTACCTCCCATCCTGCCCGTCAGGATCTCCCTCTACCTGAGAAAGAAGCAAAGAGCCAATAGAGGTATGGGTTAGAGGACAAAAGGCACTAAAATGTGTGGAAGGAGAGCCTGGTGGTCTGGGAGCTTGCCAGGGGCCGGGAGGCACTCGCCCAGCCTGTAAAAGTTTCAATGAATCAGGCCAGGACAGAAGCGCCTTCCACCGACTTCAGTCACCGCCTCCTCCCTCTCCCTTAATTCCTCCCACCACAGCGAGGACAGACAGACAGACAAGCAGGAGAACGAGATTAAAAACAGGAGGAAGCCAAGAAGCCCAGACAGACTTTACCCTGGAACCCAGAGGCAGCAGAACATGGGGGCCCCCTCCTCTATAGCACCAGGTTCCAGACGGAGAGCTGGGGAGGGGCAGGGTGTCTTCTGGATAAAGAAGGATCAAAATAAAAATCTTCTCTACCGGGACTTCCCTGGTTCTCTAGTGATTAAGACTCTACGCTTTCACTGCAGGGAGCGCGGGTTCCATCCCTGGCCAGGTGAACTAAGACCCTGCTTGCCAGATGGTGTGGCCAAAAACCAAAATCCCCCTTCCCCAAATCTGCTCTACCAAACACCATAAAAGGACGCAGGGAGCAAAGCCAGAGTGGCACACCACTGCACTGCGCTTTTGATAAAGCAGCAGCTGCTGTGCTCTGGAATCCTCGATGGCTCCCCACTGCCTGCAGCATCAGGCTCACACCCTTCATTATGACTTGCAAGGGGTTCGATCTCAGGTCCTGAGGATGCTTTTCTGCCTCACTCTCATCGCTACCCCACCGCCCCCCACACCCCTGCTTCAGCACTTACAGCCTCCCACTGCTACCCAACCCTTCGGCCTTGATCCATCCCCCACTGCTCCCCAGCGCCTGGGGCCTTGATCCATCTTGAGTCTTCCTTGCTGCTTCACTTAGCTGTTGTTGCTTAATTGCTAGGCTGTGTCGACTCTTGCGATCCCGGGGACTACAGCCCGCCAAGCTCCCCTGTCCATGGGATTTCCCAGGTAAGACTACTGCAGTGGGTTGCCATTTCCTTCTCCAGGGCAGGGGATCTTCCTGACCCAGGGATCAAACTTGTATCTGCTGTTTGGCAGCCGGATTCGTTACTGTTGAGCCATCAGGGAAGCATCTCTTAATAACCTATCCCTATTGTTTCAACCAGCCCCTGCCCTCCTGCTGCCTGTTGGCTTTAGACTTCAGCAGGGTTCCTGGCAAGAATAAAGAAAGCAGGCATGAGGGGGCCAGGGAACAGACCTAGGTTCTGCCACCAAACACTGGGCTCAGCCTCAAGCAGAACTCGGGTGCACGCCTTCACGTGCTCCTTTATAAAGCGGGCAGTGCGACCTCTACCCACATCAGCGGCTGCCAAGCCACTCGAGTGAGATAATGGAGCCAAAGGGCCCTGCACAGCCTCAAGTCTGACACGAACCCAGGGGATTAGGAGGCCTATTTTTAACTCCCCACATCCTGACCAAAAAACAAATCCCTCACATATACCCGGCAGATCCCTATCAGGGGGCCTGGCGGAGCCTTTGGGAATTCTCTCCTCCCGGAAGCAGCACCAGCTTTGATGGACGGGAAAGGCTCCCAGATCCCGACTCCAGCCAGCGCCAGCTTCCATTACGTCTGGCTGGGTCCCCCTGCCCCCTGTCAGACAGCCGTTTCCTGGTGGACTCAGTTGTCACATCTTCTCCAGCCGGTGACAGACAGGGTCACCAAAGCTGCTGAGAAAGGCATTCATGTACCCATTCATTTACCCCTACCCTCCCACCGCACCCTCTCTGAGGAGGTGGGGCCTAGGACGGCCTAGATAAGAGTCAGCTCCAAGGCACCCGTGCTAGGATGCTCAGTCCAGGGGTAGAGGAAGGGGTGGAGACCAGTGAATAGAGAAAACAAAAGGGACAGGACACTTGGTAACAAAGGCACGCTGGGAGAGACAGGACTTCAAGGGCCCTTGCCGGCTTCTAACCGGACAAGGGACTTGGGCAGCATCTGAACCTAAAGGCAGACCATCATCAAGCTCGCTTCTCTCCCTCCAGCACTATCAGCATCCCTTGGACCTTACTCCAAGACGGGTCTTTAATAGCCACTGTGACCTACAAGGAGATGAAGACTTCGCACTTGGGGACACAGAGCTCCTTCCTGGTCATGTGGCCCAGCTGTGTGGGTGTTAACCAAAGTCTCTTCCCCTGGGGCCCACCTTGCCTACCTCCCACCACCTATGACCATGTTCAGCAAATGATGCTAGCAGGGAAGCAGGAGTTTTGAAGGAAAAAAGCCNGCTTTCACTGCAGGGAGCGCGGGTTCCATCCCTGGCCAGGTGAACTAAGACCCTGCTTGCCAGATGGTGTGGCCAAAAACCAAAATCCCCCTTCCCCAAATCTGCTCTACCAAACACCATAAAAGGACGCAGGGAGCAAAGCCAGAGTGGCACACCACTGCACTGCGCTTTTGATAAAGCAGCAGCTGCTGTGCTCTGGAATCCTCGATGGCTCCCCACTGCCTGCAGCATCAGGCTCACACCCTTTATTATGACTTGCAAGGGGTTCGATCTCAGGTCCTGAGGGTGCTTTTCTGCCTCACTCTCATCGCTACCCCACCGCCCCCCACACCCCTGCTTCAGCACTTACAGCCTCCCACTGCTACCCAACCCTTCGGCCTTGATCCATCCCCCACTGCTCCCCAGCGCCTGGGGCCTTGATCCATCTTGAGTCTTCCTTGCTGCTTCACTTAGCTGTTGTTGCTTAATTGCTAGGCTGTGTCGACTCTTGCGATCCCGGGGACTACAGCCCGCCAAGCTCCCCTGTCCATGGGATTTCCCAGGTAAGACTACTGCAGTGGGTTGCCATTTCCTTCTCCAGGGCAGGGGATCTTCCTGACCCAGGGATCAAACTTGTATCTGCTGTTTGGCAGCCGGATTCGTTACTGTTGAGCCATCAGGGAAGCATCTCTTAATAACCTATCCCTATTGTTTCAACCAGCCCCTGCCCTCCTGCTGCCTGTTGGCTTTAGACTTCAGCAGGGTTCCTGGCAAGAATAAAGAAAGCAGGCATGAGGGGGCCAGGGAACAGACCTAGGTTCTGCCACCAAACACTGGGCTCAGCCTCAAGCAGAACTCGGGTGCACGCCTTCACGTGCTCCTTTATAAAGCGGGCAGTGCGACCTCTACCCACATCAGCGGCTGCCAAGCCACTCGAGTGAGATAATGGAGCCAAAGGGCCCTGCACAGCCTCAAGTCTGACACGAACCCAGGGGATTAGGAGGCCTATTTTTAACTCCCCACATCCTGACCAAAAAACAAATCCCTCACATATACCCGGCAGATCCCTATCAGGGGGCCTGGCGGAGCCTTTGGGAATTCTCTCCTCCCGGAAGCAGCACCAGCTTTGATGGACGGGAAAGGCTCCCAGATCCCGACTCCAGCCAGCGCCAGCTTCCATTACGTCTGGCTGGGTCCCCCTGCCCCCTGTCAGACAGCCGTTTCCTGGTGGACTCAGTTGTCACATCTTCTCCAGCCGGTGACAGACAGGGTCACCAAAGCTGCTGAGAAAGGCATTCATGTACCCATTCATTTACCCCTACCCTCCCACCGCACCCTCTCTGAGGAGGTGGGGCCTAGGACGGCCTAGATAAGAGTCAGCTCCAAGGCACCCGTGCTAGGATGCTCAGTCCAGGGGTAGAGGAAGGGGTGGAGACCAGTGAATAGAGAAAACAAAAGGGAGAGGACACTTGGTAACAAAGGCACGCTGGGAGAGACAGGACTTCAAGGGCCCTTGCCGGCTTCTAACCGGACAAGGGACTTGGGCAGCATCTGAACCTAAAGGCAGACCATCATCAAGCTCGCTTCTCTCCCTCCAGCACTATCAGCATCCCTTGGACCTTACTCCAAGACGGGTCTTTAATAGCCACTGTGACCTACAAGGAGATGAAGACTTCGCACTTGGGGACACAGAGCTCCTTCCTGGTCATGTGGCCCAGCTGTGTGGGTGTTAACCAAAGTCTCTTCCCCTGGGGCCCACCTTGCCTACCTCCCACCACCTATGACCATGTTCAGCAAATGATGCTAGCAGGGAAGCAGGAGTTTTGAAGGAAAAAAGCCTCATTCTGAATGAGGACCTGTCATCATTGACCTGGCTCAATGACCTTTGCTAAACACAAAGACAGTCTCTGCCGCCGTAAAAAAGTCACGGGATCCCCAGGTGCCTCTGGAACCGTGTCTCAGGACCCCCAAAACAATCCCCAGGACCTCACAGACCCTTTGGAAATACCTGACAAACTCTTCTGAGTTCTAGAGAATCAGGTGCATCTTGGCTATATGCCTCTGAGACCTGTAGTTCAGCCTTGCAGGTGGGGGTGCTGACAAGGTACCCTTTTCAGGCCTGGTTCCAGGCCTCTCTGTCTTTGATGCCACAAAGCCAGAATAGACTTTCTTAAATAGCAGATCAAGAATGAGCCAAAGGAGGCAGAAAAGCCTCTCCAAAAAGCCTCTGTGCCTCTCTTGGCTGGAGCCAGCTTAGCCCAGAGCACAGACAGACAGGACTCCTACCTGTTCGCACCAGGGAGTAGGATGTAGGCAAAAGCTCTGAGCCAAGAGCATAAAAACCAAGCCCAATTACAAGCCAGTGTCCGACTCTACAAGGCTTTGTGAGCATTTACCAGACCAAGAGAGGCCCTTGTTGAGCCCCACCCACTCCGTGGGCACCTAGATGAGAGATAGAGCTGGGCCTTGCCGCAAGAAGTTCAGAACTCATCTCGGGAGACAGACAAGCTGATGGCAATGTGTAAAGCAAGGCAGCTGATCAGAGCTGCAAGCCAAGTCTGCACAGGGGGATGGCTACCCCTTAGTGATGAGACCGAGTGGAAGTGACATTTGTGCCAGATCCCGAGGGGCAGTTAGAATTTGGGCAATGAAGCAGTGGCCAAAAGAGAAGACCATGCAGGAGTCACAGACGGAGACCGGGAAGCAGACAGCTTGAAGAACAGAGGAAGAAGAGGCAGGGAGGGAAGCTGGAGTGGGCGTGGAGATTGATGGCCAGGCCAGAGAGTTACGGGTTTGATCTCGTGGGTGGGGGACAGGGATCCACCCCCAGGAAGGGAAGAAGATGCACGATGCAGGAGAAGCTGAGAGCAGGAAGCTGGCAGAGGCTGCAGTTGACAAGGGCCTGCTTTAGGAAGCCAGAATGCGGGGAGTGGTAGATGGCTCTGGGCATGGAGAGCAGGCAATTGGAAACCCCACAGTCCCAATACAGACACCAGCTGAGAGGGGCTGGACTCAAGGGAAGGCTGGGGATGTCCCATGGAGAGATGGCAGTGGCTCAGGAGGAGGACAAGAGGCTACGATGCTCTCAGAGACTTCCCTAGTGGCCCAGTGGTTAAGACTCTGTGTTTCCAATGCAGGGGGCATGGGTTCAATCCCTGGTGGGGGAACTAAGATCCCATATACCTTGTGTCACAGCCAAAAAAAGAGAAACAGAGAGACTACGATCTTCTCTTGGTCTCTCGGTCAAGGTTGTCCTGGGCTGAGAGAGGGATGCTGCTGGATCAATCTCAGAGCCCCGTGCTCCCCCTCAGCTCCCATCCACAATCCCCAGTCATTCCCACCATCACCCTCCTGCACTGTTCAGAGTCAGCCACCTCACCTAGCCCTGAGCATCTTCCTGCTGCCCCACCCCCAGCCCAGCTCCCTGAAGGCCCTGGACACTGAGCCCACAAAAGCCCTTTTGACTGGTTTCATAACAAACTCCAGTGCAGCACTCTGCCCTCCAACCCCACCCAACAACTCACCCACACCCTGAGCCCATCATGAGCAACCCCCAAGTCTGCCCCCAAGAAATGCAGAAAAAAAGTGTTACCTGTGAATGTCAAGGTTGGGAGGAATCGTAGAGATCTAGCTAAACATACCCCCACCCACCCATTACAGACAAGGAAACCAAAGCTTTAAGGGATGACCAGCCCTACCCAGGATCACACAGCCCCATGGTGGCCCAGTCAAAGACTCTGGCACCAAGGTCCCAAACAGGTAGGGCAGAAAATAATGAGGCATGGGATACAGTGCAGAAAACACATGTGCTATCGTTAAGGAGCCTGGGTTCAAGTTCGGACCTTACCACCTCCGCCCCCACACACACAGACATGAGAGCTTTGGACCCGTCACTGCAGCTTCCTGGACTCCAATGACCTCGTCCATAAAATGTGTGTTTACTAATTCAGTGTTTTCAGGAGATCAAAAAGGATCAAGTGGAACAAGGGCTCTGTGTACAGCAGAGCTAGGAGGCTGGGACAGGGACTCAGCCAAAGCCCAGGCAGGCGGTTCCTTTACCCCTCACCCCTCCTGGCCCCAGCCCTGTCCAGCCAGCAGCAGGTCAGCTATTTCTCTGCAGGTCAGCAGACCTTCCCACCGACCAGCAGAGTAGCCCTCCAGGGGAAAGGATGGATCTCCAGTGAATTTAAAACCCCAATGCAGGGCTTTCCCAGTGGCCCAGTGGTTAAGGCTCTGCCTTCCAAAGCAGGAGGTGGAAGTTCAACCCCTGGTCTGGGAACTAAGGTTTAACATACTGCAGGGTATGGCCAAAGAACTTTTTATTAAAATAATAATTTAAAAAACACCAATGAACACATGGCGCCCCACCCCCATGCCCTCCTCCAGAAGTTAGAGAACAGCACCTCCTCTATGAGAGATCAGAGGCCATTGTGGGGCCATGGAGGAGGAAGAGGGTGTGTGTGGAGCAGGTCCTACCCACCTGTCCAGGGTCCCCACCACCCAGGCTGAGAAATCTGCACACCTGGGCTTCATCCAACATCTTACAATCCTTTTAGAAAGCAGAGGCTCAATGTCTGGAGGGATAGGGGTGGGAGTAGGGTTGGGAATGGCACTCAGGGCCTCCTGGGAGCCAAGGGCACATGGCCATGCACATCCACTGTGGTGGGAGAGGCCTTATCAGGGTGCTGCTGTCCTCTGAGAGCCTGCCCCATAGTGCGTGACATCCACCCAGGAGACTTCCACAGCCCTTCACAGAGAGCAGTCATCCTCCCCACTCCCCGCCCCAGTGGGTATAACATCATGTTCCAGGAAGGGAAAGTAACCAGCTCAAGGGAGTGACGTGTTTGTTATATCTCTTAACCTCTCTAAACATGTTTCTTCATTTGCAAAATGAGGATAAGAAAACATGTGAAGCCAAGACGTGAATTCAGGGAACTTCCCTGGTAGTCCAATGGCTAAGGCTCCGTGATCCCAATGCGGGGGGCTGGAGTTTGATCTCTGGTCAGGGAACTAGATCCCCCATGTTGCAACTGAAGAAAACTTGCATCCCGCAAAAAAAAAAGTTTGAAGATCCCACGTGCCTCAACTAAGACCCAGTGCAGACAAATAAATAATAATTAATTTTTTAAAAAAAGACTTGAAATCAGATCTCTTGAAACCCATACCCCACATTCTCTCCCTAAGTATACCTTAGGGCTGTGGGTCTCAAACTATGGTGTGTTCAAGAATGGTCTGGGGAATTTTAAAAGTGTAGATTCCTGGGTCTGGAGCAGAGGTGACAGATCTGCATTTTTAACAGGGACCCCAGGTGAGTTAAAAGATGCTAGGAGATCAAACCAGTCAATTCTAAAGGAAATAAACTCTGAATATTCATTTGAAGGTCTGATGCTGAAGCTGAAGCTCCAACACTTTGGCCACCTGACTCGAAGAGCTGAGTCATTGGAAAAGACCCTGATGCTGGGAAAGATTGAGGGTAGGAGGACAAGGGGACAACAGAGGATGAGATGGTTGGATGGCATCACCAACTCAATGAGCATGAGTTAGAGCAAACTCCGGGAGATGGTGAAGGACAGGGAAGCCTGGTGTGCTGCAGTCCATGGGGTCGCAAAGAGTCAGGCATGACTTAGTGACTAAACAACAACAAGTAAGTGAGTGGGAGAAACGCACTGCCAGCAAACACCAGACTGAGACACACACACACACACGCTCGTGGGCACACAGGCGGCACAGGACAGAAACAGAGGTGGAGGCGCGGGTCCTCAAGGCAGATGCTGCCTTTGGGATGTAGCCCAGCTCCTTATGGGTTGCGTGACCTTGGGTGGATCTCTTAACCTCTCTAAACGTGTTTCTTCATTTGCAAAATGAGGATAAGAAAAGAATCCACCTCATGGGGCTGTCTTATATGGAAGTAATATGTGTGAAGTGCTCAGTACTGGGTCCAGCATATAACAAACACTCAATAAATGGTGTTATGATAATTGCCAGATTCAGTTCGGTGTGTTGAACGCCTCGGGGAAGGAACAGAATGCAGGCACCAGGGGACCACAGTGAATAATTGAGCCAATAAGAGATGCCTGAAGGGCTATACTAGAACCAGTGGGTAGAAGTAACAGAGACACAGACTTCTACTCCAAACAGGAAGAATTTTTGAACAGACTGGAGTTGCCCAATCATGAAACCAGCTGCCTGCTGGGCTGCCACTCAAGGAGCCCAGCAAAAAAGACTAGCTGCTCACCAGGTGGAGATGCAGCTTGGAGCAAGAAGAATGGGGATGGAGCAGGTGGATGATCTTGAAGGTGACTTTGGCCAGATTCTGCACGTCAACCCCTGTCCCCATGTGCTGGTTAATTAGTGCATTTGCACTTCCCTGATATTTACAGCCGCTACCATCAAGCATTCAAGAAGGGTGGGAGGAGATTGTGGTAGACAGAAGGCCTTATATCTTCCAAATAATTCATGACAAGGATGGGGATGGATGGGGCTGTCTTAAATCTGAAGCCTACAAACCCATTGAGATCATATGCATTGGAGGGGAGGGTATATGCATCTGTGTACTTTTCTCAAAAGGACTAGCTAAGAGCGGCTGAGAAAGCAGTCCACCCTGACTTTTGAGAGAAGAGGAAACTGAGTCACAAAGGATCTGGATCACTCTGGCAGCAAGAAGGCCCAAGTTCCAGGACGCAGACTGGCGATCCAAAGCTGTTGTCCTTTAAGTCAGATACCTTCCATGCCTAACCTCACAAAAGCCTCACCACACCCTCCAGGAGTGGAAACTTTGAGCTCAGAGAGTTAGGAAGCCAGCCTGAAGACACACAGCGGATGAATGGCCAGGCTGGGGTCTGAACCCAGGTTCTTTGGGCTCCAAAGCTTGTGTCTAGTATGTTTTTTTAACACTCAAGTGGACCATCTCAGGTCAAGAAAATAGAAAGGCATTTGGCTTTGACATTGAGAAGCAATAATGATGATTATTAAAAAGGATGACCCTCATAGGTGACAAGCGACCTACCTAGTCATCCTCAGTCAAAATTAAATTCAAATCAAAATTAATTTCTCCTTTACATAAAGGAAGAGGGCAGGAGAGGAGAAGCACAGTATTCATATGACTCAAGCCAGACAGCTTGACACCTGGAGAGAACAGACCGTTCAGAAACCAGAAAAGCCCACAGTGATTCCCACCAGGCTGGGGACTGGATCCTAGATGGCTTTGGTCCCTGTTCCTACTCTGCTTGCTCAAGATATTTTCTGGAGGGTGGTGTTCCAAGGCAGCCCAGGAAACAGAGGAGAAATCTCACTTCAATAACTCCGCCCCCCTCCCCTGAAAACTGAGGAGTGGCTACTGGTTGAACAAAACAACACCCCACACTTGGGTGCCCCGGGGTGCCTGGCTCTGGGCAGAGAGGAGTGGCTGTCCAGTCATCAGCCTCCAGAGGGGAACTGAAGAAGGGCCAAGGTTTGGGGTGACCACTTGGAAGCGTTGGAGTTGGGAGGCTGCAGAAACCCCCGTCAACCCCCGCCAGCTGGGGTGCTTTCCTTGCAACAACCCTTGTTAACACTGCGCGGTACTCTCCCAAGGACCCAGCACTCTAGGCAGGCGCACTGAAAAGTTTATAAAGACCTTTGCACCACGCAAAGGTCCTCGCGGCATAGGGGGCTGTAGCGTGGAAGAGGGGTAGGAAAAGCAAAGCCGCAGCCCACTCCTCAGTCAGGCACCACAACACCTCCCATCAGGGTCCCCGGATCCCTTCCAAGCCCTGATCCCTCTAGGACCCCGGAAACCCCCCTCATACCGATTTGGGGGTGCCTAGCTCTTACCTCTACTCGCCGGCCTGGGCGCTGGGCTCTGCCATCCCAAAGGCACTGGAGCCGGAGCAGTGCAGAGTGGAGTCGCGAGGGGGCGAGGTCGCGGGGTCTCGGAGCCCAGGAAAGTTTCCGTAGCGTTGGCCAGGCCGAGAGGAGCGGAGCCGGCCAGGCAGGCGGCGGGCCCCGCGATAGCGCGCTCCGGCCGGCCCCGCGCCTCCGCCTGCACCGCGGTGCTCTGACTCCTGGGCTCCCCCGGCCACTCGGCCGGCCCAGCCCCGCCAATCGCAGGCCCCGCCACCCGCAGCTCCGCCCGCCCGGCCGGGACCCAGCGGAGGCGGGGAAGGGAGGGGCGGGGGCGCACCTGTTTGGCCAATCGACCCCGCTACTACCACCCGGCCCGGCCGGACTGGGCAGGGCCGATCCCCTCTGCTCTCCGCATAAGTCCCCAGTCCCCACTTTGGCCCGGGATCGAGGCCGGGCCACACGCCCCCTGCCATCCCACACCACCTCGCACCCGCGATCTGGGTCTGGCCACACCCCCTACTCCCCTCCCCCGGCTCAGGCTAGCCTCCGGAGGCCCTCTGTGTGGCCGGTGTTCCCGGGAATTAATCCCAGCTTTAGCCAGAGAACCATGCGGATACCAGACTGAGGAGTGGGGTGGGCTGCGACCCACCCCTCTTTTACTCTTCACCCTCCTCTCCCGCCAAGATCTTTGCGCCTCGGTTGACCCCTTAAACTCTGCGGTGCGCCTCCCTTCGATCTCCACCCGCAGTGGTCCTAGTGCGGTGAGGTCCACTAGGTCCAGAGGTCCGGGAGAGGCGGGGTGGGGTCGGGGTAGGCAGGGGGTTGTGTCAATGGGAAGGGACGTCCAGCCCTCCCACCAACAAATTCTCAACCCCAGCAGAGTTGGGGCAAACATCTCCAGAATGTGCTTGCGATTCGTTTCAGCAGGTTCCCCAACTTCCTTTGGGGTCACCGTCAAATTTAAAGCGGAACGGTTTTATTGTCCCATTTTCCAGATAGGAAGACTGAGGCCAAAGGGAGGGAAGAACTTTTCGAACGTGGTGGCGAGACTGCGACTGTTTTCAAATCAAAGGTGAGTTTGCAGAGAGCGCCTGATTCTTCTCCCCAGGCCCTGCTCGGGTTCCGACGCCTGTTTTCGCCGCCCCCCCTTCCCCCCGCGCCGGCTCCTTGTCCCCCTCCGCGGATCCGGGTAGGGAAAGAGAAAGAGGCGCCAACAAGTGCCAGGGAAGAGCGAGGGGCGCGCCGGCAGCCGGCCCGGTCTTACCTCGGCAGCAAAGCGTGTCCTCGCAGAGGGCGCCGGCGGGAGGCCCCAGCAGCGGCAGCGAGGCCCAGGCGAGCGAGTGGGAGGCCGCGCCGCCGGCTCCCATCCCGGACGGCTTCGGCAGCTCCTCGGCCCGCGGGCCTTCCACCCTCCGCGGCACCTGTAGGGACAGCGCTGTGCCCCGGGGCCTCGGCCTCGGCTTCGGGGGTGGGACCTGGGCCAGGCCCCAGGGTAGGAACTCCTGGTGCGGGGCTCCCCGGGCTCCTGGGACTGTCGCGGCCGGGCTGCCGGCGAGCGCAGGTCGCGTTGGGCAGGGCGCTATTTTTAGCAAGAGCCGCTCTCCCAGTTGGACAGACAGAACCAGTTAATTCGACAGCTCAGGAAAGGCCTGCACCGGGAGCTCCCCGGAACGGCAGCCGCTGCTCGGCTGAAAGCTGATCCTTCGCATTCCTGCCTCGGGAGGCGGGAGGGCGGGAGGAAGCCTCTAATTCCTGGGAGAAGCCAGCGAGCGTCCTCTTCGAAGGCGGCTCCCGGGTCCCAAGGGCACGCCCAGGGAAACGGCTGTCTACTAGATGGACTCCGAAACCCCGCCGGTCTTCTTTCCTGCAGACTCCAGGCCTCAGACTTCCCAGAAAATGCCCACCCTAGGTCACACTCTCCCTGCTGGTCTCCAGTGCTGGGAAGAGCCTCCGGAAGTGGGATTTCGCGGGGGCGCGCGCGCACAGACAGACACAGACACACACACAGACACAGACACACACACAGACACAGACACAGACACACACAGACACAGACACACACAGACACACAGACACACACACAGACACACACACACACACACACATCACTCTGGATCGACTAGCTGAGAAAGGAAAGAAAAGTGAAAATCCTGCCCCAGATGAGCTGAGCTGGAGGATCAGGTAGAGGTCTTCAGAGCCTGGGCAAAATGGGATGGATGGATGGACAGGGCGGCTCNTTCTTCTCCCCAGGCCCTGCTCGGGTTCCGACGCCTGTTTTCGCCGCCCCCCCTTCCCCCCGCGCCGGCTCCTTGTCCCCCTCCGCGGATCCGGGTAGGGAAAGAGAAAGAGGCGCCAACAAGTGCCAGGGAAGAGCGAGGGGCGCGCCGGCAGCCGGCCCGGTCTTACCTCGGCAGCAAAGCGTGTCCTCGCAGAGGGCGCCGGCGGGAGGCCCCAGCAGCGGCAGAGAGGCCCAGGCGAGCGAGTGGGAGGCCGCGCCGCCGGCTCCCATCCCGGACGGCTTCGGCAGCTCCTCGGCCCGCGGGCCTTCCACCCTCCGCGGCACCTGTAGGGACAGCGCTGTGCCCCGGGGCCTCGGCCTCGGCTTCGGGGGTGGGACCTGGGCCAGGCCCCAGGGTAGGAACTCCTGGTGCGGGGCTCCCCGGGCTCCTGGGACTGTCGCGGCCGGGCTGCCGGCGAGCGCAGGTCGCGTTGGGCAGGGCGCTATTTTTAGCAAGAGCCGCTCTCCCAGTTGGACAGACAGAACCAGTTAATTCGACAGCTCAGGAAAGGCCTGCACCGGGAGCTCCCCGGAACGGCAGCCGCTGCTCGGCTGAAAGCTGATCCTTCGCATTCCTGCCTCGGGAGGCGGGAGGGCGGGAGGAAGCCTCTAATTCCTGGGAGAAGCCAGCGAGCGTCCTCTTCGAAGGCGGCTCCCGGGTCCCAAGGGCACGCCCAGGGAAACGGCTGTCTACTAGATGGACTCCGAAACCCCGCCGGTCTTCTTTCCTGCAGACTCCAGGCCTCAGACTTCCCAGAAAATGCCCACCCTAGGTCACACTCTCCCTGCTGGTCTCCAGTGCTGGGAAGAGCCTCCGGAAGTGGGATTTCGCGGGGGCGCGCGCGCACAGACAGACACAGACACACACACAGACACAGACACACACACAGACACAGACACAGACACACACAGACACAGACACACACAGACACACAGACACACACACAGACACACACACACACACACACATCACTCTGGATCGACTAGCTGAGAAAGGAAAGAAAAGTGAAAATCCTGCCCCAGATGAGCTGAGCTGGAGGATCAGGTAGAGGTCTTCAGAGCCTGGGCAAAATGGGATGGATGGATGGACAGGGCGGCTCCGCAGTCCTACAAGAACATCTTCTGGCTGTGTGACCTTGGCAGATCTTCATCTCTATACCTCGGTTTCCTCTTCTGCATAAGGGGAGCCCAAGAGATTGAGTGTAAGAAGGCCTTTGCAAACAAAAGCGTGATGTGGATGTTTATGTAATGAATGATGAGAGAGAGATAAAGATAAATAAGACACGGATCTGTTCAGGGGAAGCCACTAGCTCTTTGAATTCAAGGAGGTGCTAAGGGTCTAAAAAGATACAACTAGACTGTGGCTGCAAACATAGATACATGAATGGAACTTCATCTGCGGCAGAGTGGTACTGCAAGCCCCTGGGGAAAGGGTAGACTTTTGTATAAATGTTTTTTATGGAGCGATTGGACATCCATGATGCAAGAAAATTAGATGGAATCCCTACCTCACACCATCCATAAAACAAGATCAATTCCAGGTGGATTAAAAACTTAAATGCAAAAACGTTTTAGTAGGGAAAGATTTCTTAAAGATTCAAAAAGATATCAAGAAAAAGATACATTTAATTAGAGCATAACTTCTGTTTATCAAAAGAAGACATGCGAAACGTGATAACTAGAGATCTACAAGTCAGTTTTCAAAAGAGACAAGAGAAAACTGAATCCAAAACATAAACAGGGAGTTATAAGAAGGGGAAACACGAATATCTAATATCAGAAGACATTCAGCCTCACTCAATCAAGGAAATGGAAAATAGAACCACAGGAAGTGCCTTTCCACATTGGTGAGACTGGCAAAAAGTGAAGGGGAGGATGGCAGAAAGTGTTGATGAAGATGTTGTACAGCACAGACAACTCTGATATACTGCCATTAGAGGGGAATGGGTACCACCTCTCTGGAGGACAATGTGTCTGTATCTAGAAATGATGCTCCAACCCCAGTGACCCAGAGACTTGGCTCCTGGGATAAATCTGGGGAACTTCTTGCTCACTGCAACCACATTATCCTAGAAAGAAATCTAAAACAGCCTCATCAGTGGACAAAATGCTTAAACAAATTGTAGACAGGGCAGTGAAAATCTACACTGCAGTGAAAATGACTAGAAATTTCTTTATGAATCATCATAAGTAGGGGAATAGGAAGCAAGTTGCAGAAGATCAAGTTGTGTAATTCACTCATGTAGAGTTCTAAAACATTAAAGACAAAATGATACTCTCTGTTGCTAGGAATGCATACATGTGCTAAACGTATAAGGAAATTCAGATTAATGACACAGAAACCATTCAGTTCAGTTCAGTTCACTCGCTCAGTTGTGTCCAGCTCTTTGCGACCCCATGAACCGCAGCACGCCAGGCCTCCCTGTCCATCATCACCTCCCGGAGTTTACCCAAACTCATGTCCATTGAGTCGGTGATCCCATCCAACCATCTCATCCTCTGTCGTCCCCTTCTCCTCCTGCCCTCAATCTTTCCCAGCATCAGGGTCTTTTCAAATGAGTCAGCTCTTCGCATCAGGTGGCCAAAGTATTGGAGTTTCAGCTTTAGCATCAGTCCTTCCAATGAACACCCAGGACTGATCTCCTTTAGGATGGACTGGTTGGATCTCCTTGCAGTCTAAGGAACTCTCAAGAGTCTTCAACACCACAGTTCAAAAGCATCAGTTCTTTGGCACCCAGCTTTCTTTATAGTCCAACTCTCACATCCATACATGACCACTGGAAAAACCATAGCCTTGACTAGACGGACCTTTGTTGACAAAGTAATGTCTCTGCTTTTTAATATGCAGTCTAGGTTGGTCATAACTTTCCTTCCAAGGAGTAAGTGTCTTTTAATTTCATGCCTGCAATCACCATCTGCAGTGACTTTGGAGCCCAGAAAAATAAAGTCAGCCACTGTTTCCACTGTTTCCCCATCTATTTGCCATGAAGTGATAGGACCAGATGCCATGATCTTACCATTCAGGAAGTGTTTACCTCTTGGGGACAAGGGAGATGTGAAGGATGACGGGAAAAGCCATCACCTCGATTGGTTAGATTTTATTTCTTGATCTGAGTGAAGAGGAACATGTGTTTCCTCGACTTTTCAGAACATTTTCAAAGATACAGAGCAAGCACGATGATATAAAGTACAAAATCCACTCCAGCTCTGGACTTCAATTTCCTTATTTAAGTGACGTGGTCATCATGTCTGTGAAGTGCTCAGCACGAGGCTAAGTCATGGTGACGTGCTCAGTAAAGCTTAAGAACACGAATAGCCTGCCCCCCAGTCTCCAGTGGGGCCCTTCACACCCTAGTTCCAGCCAGCTGAGACTCCTTCACTCAAGTATCACCGTGCAATCAGGTCTCCCAAACCCCCAACCTCTGACATGCCTTCATAAACTGTTCACTGTTCCTGGAATGCCTAGTCCTCCCCCATCTCTGTTGGGACAAGGTCTATTTCTCCTATTATAATCCAGTTCTGGGCATTTCAGGGCTCCCAGGCAGAGAGTTCCCAGGCCACGCACGCACCCACCCACCCACGCACCCCACTATCCCTGTTAATCACATTGTGGATTGTTGCTCCTGTGTATGGATCCATCTCCTTCAGCTGTCTATGAACTCCTCAGGGTTATTATTCCTGTCTAAGCAACCACTGCAGCCCTCCCACCCAGGCTCAGAAACATCTGTTGAATGTTACCAGGGGTAAGTGGATCCAGATACTCAGAAATAAAAGAGGTCATGCTAAACTATCAGAAGGAAAGCAATCCCAATATTATAGATTGACTCTTTGGTCTTCATGGAGTGTCCTTGGAGGTTTTGTGACTTTTGGGGTCAGAGAGAGAGGGTTCATATCCAGGCTGAGCCATTTGCCAGCTGTGTGAGCAAGGGTAGGCTATTACATCCCTCTGAGCTCAGTTTCTGCACAACCAGGATAGGACTAAGGCTTATTGCAAGGGATTCTTGCAAAGATTCAGTGAGATGTCGTTCACTTGCTCAGTCGTGTCCAGCTCTTTGTAACCCCAAGGACTGCAGCACACAAGGCTCCGCTTTCCTCTACTATCTCACCGAGTTTGCTCAGATTCCTGTCCATTGAGTCAGTGATGCTATTTGACCATCTCATCCTCTGCTGCTCCCCATTCTCCTCCTGGCCTCAATCTTTCTCAGCATCAGAGTCTTTTCCAATAAGTCGGCTCTTTGCATCAGGTGGCTGAAGTATTGGAGCTTCAGCTTCAGTGCTTCCAGTGAATATTCAGGGTTGATTTCATTTAAAACTGACCGAGGTAATAGAGGCCACTTGCATGGCCCCAATTTTGGAACAGGTAGTGATTATGGGAATATTGACCAAGAAGGAGAAGTTTGGAGGGGAGAGTGGAAGGGATCGTGTTCCTAGGAAAGTGGGGAGCTGGTAAAAGAAATACCTGGATGATGTTCTCCAGTTCTGAACAAAAACATCCACCTGGAGGCTGACCCAGAAGAAGGAAGAGTCAGACGGATGCTCTGAGTCAGTGCCTCGCGTGGTCCTTCCTTCTATCCTTTGTCCTACCTCTGGGTATGGGTCTGTGCAGCATATCAGAACCACTCCCCCCTCCCTGGTCCCCCCACATCCACTCCGACCCCCTCCAATCTGTTTTCACACATAGCCCAGGGATCCCAATCTGGACCTGTCTTTTCCTTGCCAGCTTCCATCTGTAGGGGCGACGGAGCCTGTAGCACCTTCCCCAGGGACGCGTCTAAGGCGATTTACCAAATGTGTCTTTACTCTGTATGCAAAACCCACATATGTCCACTTGTCGGGCACTTCCATCAAGGCAAAGTACAGGCTGGCAGATTGCTTATAGTCCAGACTCCAGAAGACGAGTTGGCCGGTGTTAACATGTTGTACAAGCAAACAAATATATGAAGTCAACAGGACTATGTGGTCACCGGAAAAGAGCAATGCTGTGCATTTCATGGGTTCAGATGAGATTTTCTGAACTAATGAGCCGATCCTTTTTGATCCAGATCACACTAGACAGTATCATGTTATCCTGATGACATGGACATTAGCCGTTGTTGGCGCTTAGTCCCATGAAAATGGCCACATGAGGCAGGAATCCCATCTGGCTCAAGGTCTGCCATCCTGGTGCTTCTCAGGGAGGTCACTGATGACCTCCTTGATGATGACTCCGAAAGACACTCGTCTATCTTGATCTCACCTGATCTCTTGGCCAGACTCCACCCTCGGGTCCCTTCCATCTCCCCATCCTCTCCCAGCTTTTCTCCTAGCTGTTTGGTCATGTCTTCCTCTCCTTGGCTGCCTCACGTTACTAGGCTACACAAGCTGCAGTTGGAGATTGTTTGCTTCCCTCTTATCCTTCCAGACTCTTTCATGGGCAATTTCAGCTGCATCCAGGCCCCTGGCTTCAGCTGCTGTCCTTGTGCTGGTGATTCCCAGATAGTTATTTCCAGGCTAGCCAAGGTACTGGCTGTCATCTCTTGCCTGAGCTTTGGAAAGAACTGAACTGGTTCCCTTCTTCCACCTGGGCCCTCTCCCCATTGCCCCCTCCCTACAGGTGTGCCCTCTGAGGTTTTTAAAGCTCAGATCCAATCCTATCCACCACCATCCCACCTCTGCTTGAAAGCTTTCAGTGATTTCCTGATGCCTTCTTGTGGCCTACCAGGCCCTGGGTGGTCTGGCCCTGCTCATTCCTCTATCTCCCTCCTTGCTGTCTCCCCTCTCCCTCTCTGCCTTTAGCCCCCTAGTCGGCTTCCGAGTCCCCAGATATGTGATGTTCCTTCCCATTAGGCAGCCTTTATACACCTAAGGCTCCTGGCTGCAGACCACTTTCCTCTGTCCCCTCCCATCCTAGCCTCAGTTATTTCTTCCCATGGCAGCCTTGGTTCCCCAGCCTCAGGAAGCCTTTTCAGGTTCTGCACACTATACTTTCGTGGCACAAGTCACTGTCCTTCATGGTGCTTATTGCGTTTGGTGACTGTACCTCCATTATGTGACCACTGGATGAGTATATCGTCCTCCCAGGGCCGACGTCCCTGAGCACAGGGATCACACCTAGGTTTATTCATTATTGTATCCCTCTGTAGCTCAGCTGGTAAAGAACTGCCTGCAGTGCAGGAGACCCCACTTAAATTCCTGGGTCGGGAAGATCCACTGGAGAAGGAATAGCCTGCCCACTCCAGTATTCTTGGGCTTCCCCAGTGGCTCAGCTGGTAAAGAATCTTCCTGCAATGCGGGAGACCTGGGTTCGATCCCTGGGTTGGGAAGATACCCTGGAGAAGGGAAAGGCTACCCACTCCAGTATTCTGGGCTGGAGAATTCCATGGACTGTATAGTCCATGAGGTCATAAAGAGTCGGACACGACTAAGCAAACTTCACTCACTCCCCACCTCTAGCAAAGGCCCTGGCACATAGTAGGTGCTCCATGAGCGTTTGTTGAATGAATGAGTGAACCCGAGTCTGCTTGTACACCTCCAGCACTGGACTCTGTTTATCATTGTTGGGCACTGTTCACTGTCAGAAGTTTCTACACCTCTGCACACTGATATGCACACAAGTGGGAGTACAGCCACCTCTGAGCATGCTCAGAGAGGTTAAGCAACTGGCAGAACATCACACAGCATGGAAATACAATCCCTGTCCTTAAACTCGCGTTTGTCTCGCTCCAAATCTCCACAGGCTTCCCTGATGGCTCAGTGGTAAAGAATCCACTTGCAATGCAGGAGACATAAGAGAAGCGGGTTCGACCCCTGGGTCGGGGAGATCATTCTGGAGGAGGAAATGTCAATCTGCTCTATTATTCTTGCCTGACAAATCCCATGGACAGAGGAGCCTGGCGGGCTACACCTCCAAAGGGTCACAAAGCTCACTGAGCAGACAGAGCCTATGAGCCCACACCACCACTTTATAGCCGAGCAAACTGACCGATGACAATTGCCTCCTGGGGTGATGGGACCCCACTCAGTGATGGAAGTGAGACTCAAAACCACGGAGACGGAGGTTTCACTAGAATGAACACCCAGGTCCACAGGCACCCCCAGGGCAAGGATGTCATGAACGGAGAGGGACAGAAGGGAGCAGAGCAAAGCTCTGATCCAGTGTGTGCAGGGCCCTGAGGGTCACGGAAGATTAACAGTAAAACGTGCAAACCTTGCTTCAAGCTCAGAGGTGTCTGCAAATCGAATAGCAGAGAGAATGCAGCTGCAGTCAGGCACTGAATTACACTGAACAGGAGGAGCTCCCGTTCCCAGGACAAGCCTGTCTAGGGCGTGGGGTGGGTGCAGCCCCGCCTGAGTTTAATCAGCCCCCAATGCTGTGATTCTGCCTTTGATTCTGGCAGTTTCCTCACAGTCACCCCTGCAGATCTCAGACTCCTTGGGCGCCAGAGTCCATGTGACTTGGTCTCCCTCTGTGCCTGGCTCTGGGCTTGGTGCTGAGGGCACAGATCAACAGAACAGTGGGCTGCTCTCGTGTGCAGTGGAACAGGCAACAACACTGCCTGGGCCTGGGGAGCACCCCTGGGTGCTGAGCCACGTGCTCATGACTGAGGCAGGTGGGTGATTGTCAGGTCCAGCCTCATGGGCCAGAGAGGAGGCCAGGGGAAAGTCTTCCAAGGAGATGACTTCTGAGAGTGTCTTGATGGAGCAGAGAGAAAAGTTAACAGGTGGAGAGGAAACAGCTTCTGCCAAAGCATGGCCGTCTGAGCCGGCCTGGCCCAGCAAGCCAGGGGTTCTGATCAAGCAGCTTGGAAGGGGGCAAGAAAAAGGGTGGAGCTGGGTCGGGGGAGCCTCGAGCACCACACCCAGAAGCAGTGACTTCAGGCAGCTCCTGGGAGGTCTTAAGTAGGAGTTGTTCCGTCACAGAGTCGTGTCCAATTCTTTGTGACCTCATGGATGGAAGCACGCTGGGCTTCCCTGTCCTCACCATCTCCCATTAAGCAGGGGAGGGACAGCCAATGCTTGAATTTTACAAAAATCCCTCCATCTGGGGGAGGAAGGTAGATTTAAAGGGCGCAGCCTGGAGGCTGCGAAGAGCATAGTCAGAGGAGGGTTGACTGGGAGTGAGGAACGGGGTAGATATCTATTCAGAGGGAAGACAGGAGATAGGGTGACTGCAAAGAGGAACAGTTTGGGTTGGGTGGGGGTGGACGCTATGATTTGCAACATACCCACCCTTGGAGAAGAGAAGTCTCACTCCCCCAGGTGTAATGAGGCTGCTGCAAGGGGGCCCTCTTTGGGGGTGGCCTCTGCTGAAAAGAGCCACCACCCTGGAGGTGATGCCCCCTCCCAAGTGCCCTTCCTTCCTGTCTAGTGGCCAGTCACCCCAGGTACATAAACTCCCAGCCCCTTGACACTACTCAGGACAGTTCTGGAAGGCCAGCCCTGCTCCAGGGCCTTCCCAGCCCTCCAGAGGGGGTGCTGAGATCTGCTCTCAGACTGTGTAGTCACTCAGCTTCTCCCTCTCCCGCCCTGCTTAGGCCCTTCCACCAGCAGGCCCTGCTGGACCCGCTATACCCTAATATGTCTCAGAGCCTGCTGCCTGGGGAACCCACCCTGTGCCTAGGAGAACTTGCTGTGTGTCCCGGCTGGTGGGAATGACCTGGAAGAGACTTTGAAGCCACCAGTGAGAAAGGTGAACAAGGAGGGTCTTGGGAGCCGAGGCCAACTCCTCCTGAGACAGAAGTGGAGATTAGAGGCAATTTGGGGTGGGGAGAGTGTCAGGATCTAGATAGAGTCCTGGCTTTTTTTTTCTCTTATGCAGTCAGAAGTAAGGCTGGCTGCTGAGAGGAAAGACAGATATTAGAACGATGACATAAGAAAGTAACGATAATAGGGTCTGATAAATGTTGCCACAGCAGTGATTGGGAACGCAGGGCCTCAAAGGGTGCATAGGAGTTTGCCAGGCTGTGTGTCCAGTGGGGAAAATCATGCCGGGAAGAGGAAACATCTGGTGCCCAGAACCCAGCTGGGGATAGGATTGCCAGATGAACTACAAAACAGTCAATTAAATGTGACTTTCAAATAAACAATGAATAATTTTTTAGTATGTGTCCTATACTGTATTTGTGATATACTAAAACATTATCTGTTATTTACCTCATCCCCTTCTGACCCCCTCTCTACCAGCAGCTCACGGAGGGGTCCCCCATGCTCTGGCCCAGGTACTTCTCAGAGTCCACATTATCCCCCCCTCGCTCAAACACCTGCTGTGCCTGCCCATTGTCCAACCATCAGTGGGTCATTTGGGACCCTCTCTTGTCTGATCTTCAGTGACTCTCCCAACCCCATCTCCCAGCCTTGAACACACCCGCCCCCCCTTTAATCTCCCACCTCTGGGGGTTTTGATCAGCTGTTTCTCTGCCTACAATTCCCTCCCCTGTGTACCGTGTCCACACTTCAGAAAGCCCTCAGACCCCTCTGGTCATCTCTGGTTAACAGCAGTAGCACCTCTGGTGCGTCATTGCTTGTCTCTGAGCTTCTGTTCCTTTGTCTGTAAAGTGGGGACAATACTGCCCCTCTTAAGTGGCTAACGGGACCAGAGATTGTGTTCAGAAAACACCAGACATTCCGTGCCTAGATCATGCCAGGGCACCAACGCACATGTGTGAGTCGAATTAACACAAAAGTCCCGAGCTTTCATCGTTTAAATTGCTTCTTGGAATTGTCATGCCCACCAGTGGAACTTAGATAAATTCAGTTTCTCATATGAAGATGACCTGAAAAGAGGCGGACAATGAAGTCACTGCCTTCTTGACTGTGTTCCAATCGACAAGGAGCCAAACCAGCTCCCCAGAAAGGACCAGTTTTGGAACCAAGCGTGACTCCCAACCTCTCCAGCTTGGAGCATGTAATATCCGCCACACATGCTTCTGTCTCCAGCCCTCCCAATCCCAGACCACAAAAGGTGATTTCTTATAGCCATTAGCATAATTACCCGACTGTGACGCTATGGAGAAGCAATTAGACGAGCCTGTGATTTTTGCACACTTATTTGTCGCAAGTAAGTCACCTGAAGTTCATCTGCCATCAGGATTCATAGCTGCATTCTCTAATCGCAGGGAATTATTTTGCTAATAACAGAGGTACCTTGATCTAATTTAGTTTTAATGCCAGGAGGTGCCCTCCTAGAATAATCAGCTCCAGGGCAATTCCAATTTCCAGCTTTGTTACACGTTCTGGAGAGAAGATTCGATTCAAGGAGGCTGAAGTTACTTCTTTATCACCCAAAGTCATCTAGGGGCGAAATGGAATCTACCTCTGCCTGCTTGCAGAAAAATGCAGGGAGAGGCCCAGAGAGAGGGAGCCAGAGAGGGAGGAGTAGGGGGGCTCCCAGATAAGAGGAACCACTGGAAGACACCACTGATGGGTGAGGGCTGGGCTGAATTAGGACCACAAGGGAGAACCCAGATTTTCCTTGCATCCATTCATTATCTTCTTCATTCTGGTATTCCATTTCTGGGATCTCTCCTCTGCAAGATCTCTGCTGTTACTTGAGCACAAATATTGATAATAAACCCTTAGGCAGCCCTACTTGGTGTTTTACACGTATTAACTCATTACATCCTGTAAGGCAGGCAGGTGCTACTCTTATTGCCATTTATGGGTGGGAAAGCCAAGACACAGAGGCTACAAAATTTGCCCCAAGTCGCCCAGCTAGTAAAGGGNTCTGGTGCCCAGAACCCAGCTGGGGATAGGATTGCCAGATGAACTACAAAACAGTCAATTAAATGTGACTTTCAAATAAACAATGAATAATTTTTTAGTATGTGTCCTATACTGTATTTGTGATATACTAAAACATTATCTGTTATTTACCTCATCCCCTTCTGACCCCCTCTCTACCAGCAGCTCACGGAGGGGTCCCCCATGCTCTGGCCCAGGTACTTCTCAGAGTCCACATTATCCCCCCCTCGCTCAAACACCTGCTGTGCCTGCCCATTGTCCAACCATCAGTGGGTCATTTGGGACCCTCTCTTGTCTGATCTTCAGTGACTCTCCCAACCCCATCTCCCAGCCTTGAACACACCCGCCCCCCCTTTAATCTCCCACCTCTGGGGGTTTTGATCAGCTGTTTCTCTGCCTACAATTCCCTCCCCTGTGTACCGTGTCCACACTTCAGAAAGCCCTCAGACCCCTCTGGTCATCTCTGGTTAACAGCAGTAGCACCTCTGGTGCGTCATTGCTTGTCTCTGAGCTTCTGTTCCTTTGTCTGTAAAGTGGGGACAATACTGCCCCTCTTAAGTGGCTAACGGGACCAGAGATTGTGTTCAGAAAACACCAGACATTCCGTGCCTAGATCATGCCAGGGCACCAACGCACATGTGTGAGTCAAATTAACACAAAAGTCCCGAGCTTTCATCGTTTAAATTGCTTCTTGGAATTGTCATGCCCACCAGTGGAACTTAGATAAATTCAGTTTCTCATATGAAGATGACCTGAAAAGAGGCGGACAATGAAGTCACTGCCTTCTTGACTGTGTTCCAATCGACAAGGAGCCAAACCAGCTCCCCAGAAAGGACCAGTTTTGGAACCAAGCGTGACTCCCAACCTCTCCAGCTTGGAGCATGTAATATCCGCCACACATGCTTCTGTCTCCAGCCCTCCCAATCCCAGACCACAAAAGGTGATTTCTTATAGCCATTAGCATAATTACCCGACTGTGACGCTATGGAGAAGCGATTAGACGAGCCTGTGATTTTTGCACACTTATTTGTCGCAAGTAAGTCACCTGAAGTTCATCTGCCATCAGGATTCATAGCTGCATTCTCTAATCGCAGGGAATTATTTTGCTAATAACAGAGGTACCTTGATCTAATTTAGTTTTAATGCCAGGAGGTGCCCTCCTAGAATAATCAGCTCCAGGGCAATTCCAATTTCCAGCTTTGTTACACGTTCTGGAGAGAAGATTCGATTCAAGGAGGCTGAAGTTACTTCTTTATCACCCAAAGTCATCTAGGGGCGAAATGGAATCTACCTCTGCCTGCTTGCAGAAAAATGCAGGGAGAGGCCCAGAGAGAGGGAGCCAGAGAGGGAGGAGTAGGGGGGCTCCCAGATAAGAGGAACCACTGGAAGACACCACTGATGGGTGAGGGCTGGGCTGAATTAGGACCACAAGGGAGAACCCAGATTTTCCTTGCATCCATTCATTATCTTCTTCATTCTGGTATTCCATTTCTGGGATCTCTCCTCTGCAAGATCTCTGCTGTTACTTGAGCACAAATATTGATAATAAACCCTTAGGCAGCCCTACTTGGTGTTTTACACGTATTAACTCATTACATCCTGTAAGGCAGGCAGGTGCTACTCTTATTGCCATTTATGGGTGGGAAAGCCAAGACACAGAGGCTACAAAATTTGCCCCAAGTCGCCCAGCTAGTAAAGGGCATAGGTGGGATGCAGACCTTAGATGGTGAACTTCCTCACATTAAGAGATAAGGAAGAATCTGAGCCCCNAGGAAACATCTGGTGCCCAGAACCCAGCTGGGGATAGGATTGCCAGATGAACTACAAAACAGTCAATTAAATGTGACTTTCAAATAAACAATGAATAATTTTTTAGTATGTGTCCTATACTGTATTTGTGATATACTAAAACATTATCTGTTATTTACCTCATCCCCTTCTGACCCCCTCTCTACCAGCAGCTCACGGAGGGGTCCCCCATGCTCTGGCCCAGGTACTTCTCAGAGTCCACATTATCCCCCCCTCGCTCAAACACCTGCTGTGCCTGCCCATTGTCCAACCATCAGTGGGTCATTTGGGACCCTCTCTTGTCTGATCTTCAGTGACTCTCCCAACCCCATCTCCCAGCCTTGAACACACCCGCCCCCCCTTTAATCTCCCACCTCTGGGGGTTTTGATCAGCTGTTTCTCTGCCTACAATTCCCTCCCCTGTGTACCGTGTCCACACTTCAGAAAGCCCTCAGACCCCTCTGGTCATCTCTGGTTAACAGCAGTAGCACCTCTGGTGCGTCATTGCTTGTCTCTGAGCTTTTGTTCCTTTGTCTGTAAAGTGGGGACAATACTGCCCCTCTTAAGTGGCTAACGGGACCAGAGATTGTGTTCAGAAAACACCAGACATTCCGTGCCTAGATCATGCCAGGGCACCAACGCACATGTGTGAGTCAAATTAACACAAAAGTCCCGAGCTTTCATCGTTTAAATTGCTTCTTGGAATTGTCATGCCCACCAGTGGAACTTAGATAAATTCAGTTTCTCATATGAAGATGACCTGAAAAGAGGCGGACAATGAAGTCACTGCCTTCTTGACTGTGTTCCAATCGACAAGGAGCCAAACCAGCTCCCCAGAAAGGACCAGTTTTGGAACCAAGCGTGACTCCCAACCTCTCCAGCTTGGAGCATGTAATATCCGCCACACATGCTTCTGTCTCCAGCCCTCCCAATCCCAGACCACAAAAGGTGATTTCTTATAGCCATTAGCATAATTACCCGACTGTGACGCTATGGAGAAGCGATTAGACGAGCCTGTGATTTTTGCACACTTATTTGTCGCAAGTAAGTCACCTGAAGTTCATCTGCCATCAGGATTCATAGCTGCATTCTCTAATCGCAGGGAATTATTTTGCTAATAACAGAGGTACCTTGATCTAATTTAGTTTTAATGCCAGGAGGTGCCCTCCTAGAATAATCAGCTCCAGGGCAATTCCAATTTCCAGCTTTGTTACACGTTCTGGAGAGAAGATTCGATTCAAGGAGGCTGAAGTTACTTCTTTATCACCCAAAGTCATCTAGGGGCGAAATGGAATCTACCTCTGCCTGCTTGCAGAAAAATGCAGGGAGAGGCCCAGAGAGAGGGAGCCAGAGAGGGAGGAGTAGGGGGGCTCCCAGATAAGAGGAACCACTGGAAGACACCACTGATGGGTGAGGGCTGGGCTGAATTAGGACCACAAGGGAGAACCCAGATTTTCCTTGCATCCATTCATTATCTTCTTCATTCTGGTATTCCATTTCTGGGATCTCTCCTCTGCAAGATCTCTGCTGTTACTTGAGCACAAATATTGATAATAAACCCTTAGGCAGCCCTACTTGGTGTTTTACACGTATTAACTCATTACATCCTGTAAGGCAGGCAGGTGCTACTCTTATTGCCATTTATGGGTGGGAAAGCCAAGACACAGAGGCTACAAAATTTGCCCCAAGTCGCCCAGCTAGTAAAGGGCATAGGTGGGATGCAGACCTTAGATGGTGAACTTCCTCACATTAAGAGATAAGGAAGAATCTGAGCCCCCCCCCCCAGACAGTGTTCAACCTCGGCTCTATGCTCTCATTTACCCCTCATACAACAGGGGGGCAGGGGAGTGTTGTCAGTCGCATTTTGTTGAGGAAGAAAACGAGTCCCAAGAGAGGGTTGATTTGGCCAAGGTCAACACAGTAAGTGGAGGCACTGGGGCTTGAACCGTGAGATTCCAGTTCTTTACCCAGTGCCACTCTGGCTAAAACCAGAACTCTGTGCAGTGTCTTTGAACAGCTCCAGATGCAGGCTGGTATCATGAGGAGTAAGTTCACAGTAATGGGCCACCCAGCTCTGCTTCCCGCTTTGGGGAAGTTCCTCTTCCCCGTCCCCCACCCCTTGCCCCAGAAACCAAGTGTCCTTTGCTGTCATCCCACATTACCAAACAAAGCCTGCTTCCAGATTCCTGTTCATTCACTCATATGTTTATGCTTTCAGCAGAGGGCCCTGTGGTTCTGCGGTGGGAAGGGCCAGGAAATCGACATGGCCCTGTCCCTGCACTCCTCTCTGAGCGCTCCCTGGCCTTATCTGCTCCAGGAGGAGGAGGATTCTTTCTAAACTGCCTGAGCTGCAGAACCTTCATTTCAAATGAAAAATAAAAGTCAGGTAAACCCCACATTTTACACCAGGTGAAAACAAGCTGCTCTGGGCAGAGCTGTGTCAGGGCAACTGGGGTCTCTCCTGTTCGGCACCCTATGGGCATCTTCTCAGACACAGCTGGAAAACCACTGGCCTGGACAGAGTGTCTCAGCTCTGAGGTTATAACCAAGGAATCTGGGATCCACTGATGGCTGGTGATACCCAAAATGCTGGGTGGGCCGCAAAATGCCCTCCTGCAAGCTCCCCACCCCCTGAACCCCTGTCCTGCCTCATTGGTAGCATCAAGGGACAAATCAAAAAGGCACCCTCAGCAAAGCCAGGCTGTGCCCAAGCCCCTGCCTCTTGGGGAAGCTTTCCAGGAGTCTCAGTGCAGAGAAATGTTCCTGGCTTCTCCCCAGAGGCCCGTGGGGTCAGTCTGTCCTGACACATCAGCCAGAAGGACAGGCTACTCCTCTCTCACCCCAGCTCTGCCCATCGTTTCCTCTCTTGGTTTTCTGAAAACATGTTATTTTTAATCCCTCCCCCACTCCCTCCTTCCTTCAACAAATGCTCACCAGTCACCAGCTTTCTGTTCTGGGCCTGAGGCTTCCAGGGGAATGGCCCGACTTCACACACAGAGTCAGCTACGCCCTGGAGTGACAGATGCCTCCAGTGCCCTTGGGCACTCAGTTGCTGGAGCCAGGAAGGCTTCCTGGAGGCTGTGGCGACCAAAGGGGCAGCAGTGCATGAATAGGAGGTAGAGCAGCCTGGAAGCCACCGCCAGCGGGCAGGAGATGGGCGTTCCAGGCCCAGAAGAGAGCTGGATTTGGGAGTCATGGGAGGTGGGGTGAGATTGGTGTCCTGGAAGGGCTGACCAGGGACTGTAGCCTTGATCCCGAGGGTCACGGGGAGCCAGGGGAGCAGTGAAGCAGGCCAGAGAGGGAGGCCAGACATGCATTATAGCAGCTCGTCTGGCTGCTCACGGTTGAGGGTGTGTGTGCACACTGCCCTCTCCTTTGTCTCCTTCCCAGCCCCGCCCTCCCTCAACACACTCCCCATATCCTGGGATCCCTCAGAGACAGAGCACGCGGACAGAAGGGAGGAGAGGCTTTGGGCTGTTCGGCCCTGCCCTCGCCCCCACCTGGGAGGGCAGCCCTTGACCCCTTCACCCCCACTGGACCAAGGGTCAGGATGAGTTTCGATCCCATCTCCACTGGCTGGGATGCTTTGATTTCAGGGCCTGTTTGTGAACAAGAACTCACGCAGGTCAGCTTCCCCTCCCCGACCCAGCACCTTCTACCCAGATCCCAGCTCAGGCAAGCCCCTGGCCCAGCCTAGCAGCCCCTCGTGGCCTGATCACACCGAGATGGGAGAGCGGGAGGAGTTCTCTTCCCCAAACACATGCTGTTTTGTTCCACCACTCAGCTAGAAACTCAGCCCTGCACCGCCTTGGTGGAGGTTTTCCTGGCACTCCGGGAGCCCAGGTCAGGGGAAGGGAGAGGCGTGGAGAGGGCAGGGAGAGGCTGGTGACTGGGCTGGAGGACAGTTTCCGACAGCAGCTTTGGGCCCTGTGCCGCCCTTCCTCGGCTCCTGCTTGTTCGGGGCCTGTGCTGTGTGGCTGTGTTTAGTCGCTCAGTTGTGTTCAGCTCTTTGCGAGCCCACGGACTGCAGCCCACCGGGTTCCTCTGTGCATTCGGATTCTCCAGGTGAGAATACTGGAGCGGGCTGCCACGCCCTCCTCCAGGGGATCTTCCCAACCCAGGTCTCCTGCATTGCAGGCGGATTCTTTACCAGCTGAGCCACCAGGGAAGCCCAAGAATACTGGAGTGGGTAGCCTATCCCCTTCTCCAGGGGATCTTCCTGACTCAAGAATTGAACTAGGGTCTCCTGCATTGCAGGTGGATTCTTCACCAACTGAGCCACCAGAGCTTACAGGACAGTGGTTCTTAACTGGAGGCAGCTTTATCCCGCAGGGAACATTTTGCAATGTCTGGAGACATTTCTGGTGATCATGACATGGGCTGGGGGTTGGGGGCGGATGTGCTGTTGGCACCTGGCGGGTGGAGGCCAGGGATGCTGCTGAACACCTGCCAACGCACAAGTCAGTCCCCACGACAAAGAGTTCTCGGGCCCCACAGATCGACAGTGCTGGGTTGAGAAACCCCACCTGAGGATACAGCCTCCTCCCCCTCTGTCCTCAGCTGCGACTCAGCCTTCCAGCCAGTCACACCCCCAGGCTGAGGCTGGATGACTCCAGACACCCATTTCCATCTCTGAACCCTTGCTCAGTCTGTTCCTGTTGCTGGAGCATCCTCCCTGCTGACCTCTACTCACCTAAATCTCATTTCTTTCCAGCCCCTCCCACCTGTTGGGACCCTTCTTTGCTGCCTGCACCAGCCCCCCGCTTCTCCTACACCCCATGCTGCCCCCTCCCAATAGCCAGCTCTGACTCCCTCATCCCAGTTCCTCCCTTCCCTGATTGGCAGCCACTGCCAGCTTTGGTCCTCAGTTTGCACATCCATGAAATGGGGGGGGGGGG
>SJYW01034429.1:794904-817588 GCA_006410735.1 Raphicerus campestris | reverse complement strand
TCTGGCTGCTCACGGTTGAGGGTGTGTGTGCACACTGCCCTCTCCTTTGTCTCCTTCCCAGCCCCGCCCTCCCTCAACACACTCCCCATATCCTGGGATCCCTCAGAGACAGAGCACGCGGACAGAAGGGAGGAGAGGCTTTGGGCTGTTTGGCCCTGCCCTCGCCCCCACCTGGGAGGGCAGCCCTTGACCCCTTCACCCCCACTGGACCAAGGGTCAGGATGAGTTTCGATCCCATCTCCACTGGCTGGGATGCTTTGATTTCAGGGCCTGTTTGTGAACAAGAACTCACGCAGGTCAGCTTCCCCTCCCCGACCCAGCACCTTCTACCCAGATCCCAGCTCAGGCAAGCCCCTGGCCCAGCCTAGCAGCCCCTCGTGGCCTGATCACACCGAGATGCAAGAGCGGGAGGAGTTCTCTTCCCCAAACACATGCTGTTTTGTTCCACCACTCAGCTAGAACCTCAGCCCTGCACCGCCTTGGTGGAGGTTTTCCTGGCACTCCGGGAGCCCAGGTCAGGGGAAGGGAGAGGCGTGGAGAGGGCAGGGAGAGGCTGGTGACTGGGCTGGAGGACAGTTTCCGACAGCAGCTTTGGGCCCTGTGCCACCCTTCCTCGGCTCCTGCTTGTTCGGGGCCTGTGCTGTGTGGCTGTGTTTAGTCGCTCAGTTGTGTTCAGCTCTTTGCGAGCCCACGGACTGCAGCCCACCGGGTTCCTCTGTGCATTCGGATTCTCCAGGTGAGAATACTGGAGTGGGCTGCCACGCCCTCCTCCAGGGGATCTTCCCAACCCAGGTCTCCTGCATTGCAGGCGGATTCTTTACCAGCTGAGCCACCAGGGAAGCCCAAGAATACTGGAGTGGGTAGCCTATCCCCTTCTCCAGGGGATCTTCCTGACTCAAGAATTGAACTAGGGTCTCCTGCATTGCAGGTGGATTCTTCACCAACTGAGCCACCAGAGCTTACAGGACAGTGGTTCTTAACTGGAGGCAGCTTTATCCCGCAGGGAACATTTTGCAATGTCTGGAGACATTTCTGGTGATCATGACATGGGCTGGGGGTTGGGGGCGGATGTGCTGTTGGCACCTGGCGGGTGGAGGCCAGGGATGCTGCTGAACACCTGCCAACGCACAAGTCAGTCCCCACGACAAAGAGTTCTCGGGCCCCACAGATCGACAGTGCTGGGTTGAGAAACCCCACCTGAGGATACAGCCTCCTCCCCCTCTGTCCTCAGCTGCGACTCAGCCTTCCAGCCAGTCACACCCCCAGGCTGAGGCTGGATGACTCCAGACACCCATTTCCATCTCTGAACCCTTGCTCAGTCTGTTCCTGTTGCTGGAGCATCCTCCCTGCTGACCTCTACTCACCTAAATCTCATTTCTTTCCAGCCCCTCCCACCTGTTGGGACCCTTCTTTGCTGCCTGCACCAGCCTCCCGCTTCTCCTACACCCCATGCTGCCCCCTCCCAATAGCCAGCTCTGACTCCCTCATCCCAGTTCCTCCCTTCCCTGATTGGCAGCCACTGCCAGCTTTGGTCCTCAGTTTGCACATCCATGAAATGGGGGGNCACCAGCCCCCCGCTTCTCCTACACCCCATGCTGCCCCCTCCCAATAGCCAGCTCTGACTCCCTCATCCCAGTTCCTCCCTTCCCTGATTGGCAGCCACTGCCAGCTTTGGTCCTCAGTTTGCACATCCATGAAATGGGGGGGGGGGGTGCTTCCCAGGTGGCGTTAGTGGTAAAGAACTAACTTGACCTGCCGGCCAATGCACGACATGTATGAGACCTGGGTTCAATCCCTGAGTTGGGAAGATCCCCTGGAGGAGGGCGTGGCAACCCATTCCAGTATTCTGGCCTGGAGAATCCGGTGGACAGAGGAGGCTGGCCAGCTATAGTCCATGGGGTTGCAAAGAGTCGAAGACGACTGAAGCGACTTAACATGCACACACATGCGCGCGTGCACACACACACACACACACACACACACGCAACGGAGCAGGCCAGGTGAATAGGGACCCCAGGCCCCTTCCCTTCTGCCTCTTCCCGGCACAGGACTAGGTAACCTGGGACTCAGTGCAGACTCACGATGGGATGCATAGTGGCTTCTGAGCCAGCAAAACCAGGGATCCAATCTTGCTCTGCTATTTCCTAGCAGTGTGACCAAGGGTCAAATTGTGAAACATCTCAGGGCCTCAGTTTCCCCCTCTGTAAGATGGGGGTAGGTTTTCCAGCAAGAGCTCGAGGAGCTGTATACTTGCCCTCCCATCCCTTGTTCCCTTTCTGGCTGATTTAACTAGTCGAAGTTCCCACCAATCTGGCCAGTCTCAGGCGGAGAACCATCTACTCTTGGGGCCAAGAAGAACAGGCTTAGATTGTCTTCTGACTTTTTCCTAGAAGTTGAGCTCACACTGAGCTGCTGAGGACCTCGGGAAGGGAGACCTCTGAAGCTGGAGGTTTCGGAAACCAGAGGCTAAGTAGACCTGTTTAGGAAACCCGGGAGGCCTGTTTAGGCGGCCCTCTTGGTTCCTGGCCTTCTTGGCCTCTTTCTCCCGCTGGGGGCTCTTCCCAGCTTCTCAACCCCCCACTTCTCCTGCTGGAAAAGGATTTGTTGTTGTTCAGTCACTAAGTCATGTCTGACTGTTGCGACCCCACAGACTGTAGCCTACCAGGCTCCTCTGTCCATGGGATTTCCCAGGCAAGAATACTGAAGTGGGTTGCCATTTCCTTCTCCAGGGGATATTCCCGACCTGGGGATCGAACCCATGTCTCCTGCATTGCAGGCAGCTTCTTTACCACTGAAGCAGGCTTCTTTACCCCTGAACTAGGCTTCTCCTACTGGGGCTGTGACCTCCTGAGTAGACAGTCAGCCAAACTCAGCTGAGCTGGCTCAGGGGCGGGCACTGAGTGGAGCAGAGATGTGGTTTGGGTTCTTAGAAATTCAAGGGGACAACACAACTGCATCCCTCCTGTGCTGGAACTCATTCATGGCTCCCTGGGATGTAGGATGAAACCAAGCCCCTGAGCCTGGACCCCTAACCTCTCCAGGCTACTCCCCTACCCCTCTCATCTGGATTTGGGGGCCCAGCCTCACCAAATTGCTCAAAAGTCTCCAGTGGACTCATCCCCAGCCTGCTCACTACCTCCTTCATAGGCCAATCCCTGGTTACCTTTAAGCTCAGCCTTTCCCCTGCTGGCCTCTCCAGCCTGCCTGCCCTGGGACGTCACTGTAGCTTTGGGCCCCTATCCTGAGCTCTTCCTTGAAGCCAGGGACTCAGCCTTCTGCCTTCCTGGACCTCCAGGGCCTGACGGTGAGCTAGCCTAGAGGAAGTGCCCAGCTTGAATTAAGAGACACAAACATGGGCAGGGGTTTCCCAGGTGGCACTAATGGTGAAGAACCTTCCTGCCAGTGCAGGAGACTTAAGAGATGCAGTTTCAATCCCTGGGTCGGGAAGATCCCCTGAAAGAGGAAATGGCAATCCACTCCAGTATTCTTGTCTGAGGAATCGCATGGACAGAGAACCTGGCAGGCTACCGTCCGTGGGGTTGCTAAAGAGCTGGACACGACTGAAGTGGCTTAGCATGCACATAGGCAAGCATGTGCAGAGAAAGAAGACCCCCAGGCTCCAGCGCCTTCCTCCCCCAGTCTCAGTGGTTGCCCCTTAGGATCACCTGGTGGGGGCGGGGGGTGGAGGAGAGGAGGAAGGGAGGGGAAAAGTTTAAATACTCTGATGCCCAGGTCTCGCTGTAGACAGAAAAAGTGAAAAAAGTGTAAGTGAAAGTTGCTTAGTCATGTCCGACCCCATGAACTGTAGCCTGTCAGGTTCCTCTGTCCATGGAACTCTCCAGGCAAGAATACTGGAGTGGGTAGCTGTTCCCTCCTCCGGGGGATCTTCGCAACACAGGAATCAAACCCCTCTAGACTAACTGAGTCCAAATCCATAGAGGTGAGGCTGGTGCAATGCCAACCCAGAGGGATTAGAACCCTCCGGATGATCGCAATCAGCCCATGTCTCCTCCCTCTTCCTGGGGGCAAGAGGACACCCCGGGAGAGTGAGCTCCGATGCTCTTTAATACCCACCATGTGTTGCATTGATCAGAAGAGCCCCCTATGGCTTATATGAAGTCATTCATTTAACAACCATAAACAAAATGTGCTGGGGCTCAGCGACAGGCTGACACCCATGTGACAGGGAGCAGAGGAAGATGAGGGGTGCTGGGAGCACTTTGCAGAGAGTCTCCTGGTCTGAGGGTAAGGCAGGAGGCCCGGGTGGGGCTGGCTATGGAGATGAGGGTAGGGGCGTGAACCAGGCTACAAGTGGGCAGGGGTGGGGGCAGATGGAGACCACAGATGTGAGGAAGGGGTGGGGACTATGCTGGGAGGGAGGAGGAGTCGTGGTTGGGTGTCTGGGTGGCTTGGCCACAGGAGGAAGAGGAGGCGCCTGTACAGAAGACTGAGAAGAGACCAGAGCGGTGGGTGGGGAGGGGCATGATGGTCACGTGCTTGCTGGTAGCGAAAGATCCAATCACTCACAAACCCAGTAATAATAACTCTGCCTGAACGTGTCGAAGGACTGTTTTTTTAAGTATTTACTCTTCCCTGTAACCTGTAGACAGGGCTGGCGTAATCAGCCCATCTCACAGACAGGGAAAACTGAAGCTGGGGGAAGTTATGCAATTTTCCTGAAGCCACATACCGCCTGGTAAGGGTCAGGGATCTGACTCAGACAGGCTGCCAGTCGAGCGACCCTGCCCCGAGCAACCCGCCCCCCACCCAACACTCAGAGCAGGCACCCTCCTAGGTGCCTCGGCTTCTAGGGCATCGAGTTAATACAGCCGCTTGGTCAAGGACAGCCTCACCAGGACAGAAGTGTCTCTACTCTGCCTTCCCAGGCAAGTGTGGGGGAAGTGGGGGAAGGGGGTACCAGGTACCAGGAAGAAAACCAGGGACGGACCTGGGACAGCCCCACAGGGCTCCTGAGTAAGACCCTGAATTGGGCAGCCTGAGCTTCAAGAGGCCAGAGCACACGGTGCCTCTGCCAGGCCTGTCCTGCCACCTCCTGGTTCAGCCGCATGCCGTGCTCTGGGTCCCCTCCCTCCACTGCCCTGTTCTCCATGCCTCACATTCTAAGGCAGGGGAGGCCATTTATCTGAGATTTGGGTNGCCTGGCCTGGCCCAGCCCATGAGGCTGTGAGCACTCATTTCCTAAAGTGCATGTTAGGCTTCAACCCCGTTAGCTGCGTTCACTGCTTTTTTGCAAAAGTAGCCGATAGTTACTGTTTTCATGGCGGGATGTGCTTTTTTTTTGCATTCAGGAACCACACTTGGGCGTTTCTCTGTTCAGACTTTCTGGATTTTCCTTGTGAAATGGCATGCTCGTGCACCTGGCACCTGCGTGTCATCTTCTGAATTGCGTCCTTGTGTTGCATTGCAGCTGGCTTGATGCTTGCTGCCCACCTGCTTCCAGAAGGTTCTGAGATGTGTATAAGAGACAGGTGTGGGGTCCGTAGCTTCATAAGCTCACTCACAGCCAGCCGAGAGGCAGGCGCTCTATCCTATTGGCGAGGTGCTCGTGTCCTCTACACGCATTCCTGTGCATGTACACACACATGCACACGGACACACACGCACGCATGCACAGAGGCACGCTGGGATGTAGGTCACCGGCTGGAATGCCTCAGGCCCGGGGTTGCGAAGACCCAGCCATTCAGGCAGACACTTCCAGATTGGACAGAAATGTACCCTCCCCTTGCCTGCCTCCCCACTGCTGCCTGTGTCAATCTGACCTGAAGCTCTCTAGGCTTGTTTGGTTTTCCCAGAATCTGCCTGGCTGAGACTGCGGGGAACCTGACTCCGTCCAGGGGAGGGGGCGGGCTCCTGGCCACACTGGCGTTGTCTCCGTGTGTCAATCCTTATTGGGGGGCGGGGCGGTACGTGAAGTCTACAAGAGACAAGGGGGTGTGGCCAGTCCTTGAAGACTTCCGAGACACAGCCTGCGAGATGTCCTGGGACTAGAGGACCAGGAGGGGACAGTCAAGGAAAGAACAGAGCAGCCTAAGCCGGGTTGGTCAGGGCTGGCTTCCTGGAGGAGGTGGGAGCACCTTGTCTGGGAAGGTGAGTGAAGATTTCAGAGAGCCTAAAGAAAGGGAGTGGGACTGTTGCAGCTGGGAAAGCCCCCGACGCTGCCGTCCTCCGCCCTAGAGCTGACGCCTCTGTGGAGGTCACATCTGTAAAGACCATCACAGACTCTTCTACAGAAAACCCGGGATGGCCCTGCAGACCCTTCAGATACAGCAAGCCCGGAACATCACTCGCCCTCCGGCCCAGAATCTGCTCTTCCACACACGTCCCCCTCTCCGCGTGGACAGCAACATTCCTGCCACACAGGCTAGACACAGGCCACCCTGCCCTCTTTTCTCACGCCACCCTTTCAGCCTCCAACTTTTCAGTCTGGTGCATGGAGCAGCTCACAGCTGAGAGGTGACGACAGGCAGGGAAGCAAAGGCACTGTACTATTCTGTCAGCACATGGGTGCCTGGGAGGTCAAGCAAGATGGTCAGGGAAGGCTTCCTGGAGGAGGTGACACCCAGGTCACCCAGACTGAGACCTCAGGCTGAGTAAGAGCGGCCAGTCTGGGGGAGAAGAGAAGTCATGGGAAGAGTTGAGATAGAGCAGGGTTCCAGGCAAGGGGCATGGACAAATGCAAAGGTGAGGGAGGAGCTGGGGGATGGCCCATACAGAGGGAGATGAATCGATCATGAGCGAGTGGAGAGAATGAGGGGTGTGCTGGAGACTAGGGCAGAGGTGTTACCCAAGTGTCAGGTGGTGGACGGCCTTGACACCACGGTAACGAGTCCAGATGCTCTCCTGCTGCAGTGGAGTGGCCCGTGTGATTGTCAGATGCCTGAGAGTGGCCCCTTTAGCTGCACACAGAGGATGAGTTTGGGGGACAGGTGGAGATGGGGAGCCCCAGGAGGGGATGAGGCAGCTATCCAAGAGTCCCAAATGGGGCATGGCCTGAGATGGGGGCAGAAGGTGGAGGGTCAGGGCAGAGCTCAGGACCACTTAGGAAGTAGAATGGCCCTTGAGGGGTTCTGGTTCCTCCTCTCCGAGGCCCTCATCTCTGTACCATGTTGGGGGGTGGACAGGAGGACCCCCAAAGACCCTCTCCTGAGCCTCCTTCCACTTGGGGCCATTTTCTGTTTGCTCTAGTCTCCCAGGGCTTCTGAAATGACCTCTTGGAAGGAAATCCAGCTGGGAGGAGCATAGCTCTAGCTTCTGGAGGCCTAGGGTGGGGTCAGGAGCCCAGGGCATACCCACTCAGTAGAAAGAACGGGCTGGGCAGTGGGAACCAAAGTGGGGGGGGGGGTCTCAGAGCACCCAGGGGTCCATTTGGGAGAACAGCCAGTGTGAGGGTGCTGGGATACACTGGGCCTCATGGAAAAGGTCCACCAGCTTTCTCGGTATGAGGGGGGCCCGGAGCCTGGGTCCAGCAGCCTGGGGATAAGTTAGGGCCCATTACTCACAAGACTGACACTTGGGTTAGTGACCTCACCTCTTTGTTCCTGTTTCTTCATCCATAAAATGGAAGTTAACACGTTCCAGGAAATAATATACCAGGTGGGAGGGAAGCTTAGGGGAACGGTCCCTGCTGATGAGTGATTCAATGAGGATCTGTACCCGGGTACCACAAGGCACCACCTGGACACCACCCTCGTCCTCCCGCATGAGCCACGCGGCCCAGACCTGGGGGAGGTGCAGCAGGATGGAAGCCCGGGCCTGTTCGGGGGGTCCAGGGTGAAATGTCTGCTTCCTAAAAACCTAGAGTCAGCCTCTCCCCCCTTCTCCCACCAGGAGCCCCTCCCCATGCAGACAGCAGCTCCTCTTTCCTGGGCTTCCTCCTGCTCTGCCGGCCTGACTCCTCACCCTCCTTAGGCCACTCCCCCTGGCCTTCTTGTGAAGCCAGCTGCTGTGATGTGGGGGAGTCCAAGATTTAAGCCCCTCCCTGTCTGGCCTCATTGTTCTTCTTTTATTGACTCTTCTTCCTGATTTTTCCTCTTCCCAGCATCCTCTGGGGAAAGAAGGGGGGCTTCTCCCCTCTTCCACCTGCGCCACTGGAGAAGGTCAGACGCCCAGGCGAGGCTGGCCAGCAGGACTGAGGCTCCTCTGGACACAGAGAAGGGCTGAGGACCAGGGCCAGGATACCCAAGAGGCACCCCAGAGTAATGGGCAAAGCACAGGCATCTAGGACCCCTGGGTTTGAATTGTGAGTACTTCCACTAACTTGTGGCCTTGGGCTCTTCAAAACCTCAATTGCCACATCTGAGCAATGGGGCTATTCCTTCCTGTGTGAGGAACCAATGATTGCATGTGGACTCTTAGCACAGAGTTGGACACGTAGCCAGAGCTCAGGAAATGGGATCCCCACTCTGCCTCTCTGGCCCGACTCCTTCACCTGTGAAAGGACCTCAAGTGGGGATGCAGCCTCTCCTGTTCCTTCCTCGTCCCTGAGGCCCAGTCAGCCAGTGCACAGCAGAGCCGTAGGGCAAGATGGAAGGAATCCGGTGTTGGTCTCCCTTCCCCACCCCAGGGAGTCTGGGTGGCCAGACAGCTGGGGAAACTGAGGCTCGCTGTTGAGTGAGCTGAGTGTCAGAACCAGGAGGAGGCCCCAGGCCCTCCCTTGCCCGTGAGAGGTGGAACACAGGTCTGAACAGCACCCATCTTCCCAAGGATCCACCCACACAGAAGCCTCAGAGAAGGTTCCAGTGGGTACTGCTCCAGAGCATGGGCTCTGCATGGGACAAACCCACAGGACTCTCAGCTCTGCCACTCACTCGCTGTGTGATTCTGGGTGAGTCACTCAGCCTCTCTGAACTCATTGCCTTATCCTGAACATGAGAAGGACAACACCAGCCTCGCAGGGTCAGGGGAAGGGGAAGCGAGATGATGAATGTGAGGCACGCCGGCTATAGCTGCTGTTTTATGGTTATTTTCTATTTGCTACCAGCTGAGGCCTGTCTCTTATGACATCTTCAGCTTCCCCCTCTTACAGGGAAGGGCCAGGGAGCGGTGACATCAGCCCTCTGACAGCTTCCAGCCCAAAATAGCCCTCTCTGTAGACGGACCCTCTCCTGTTACAGTGGCTCCTGTGCTCACTGTCCCCAGCTGAGCTGACAACACCTTCGGTGGTGGCTCGTACCCTGTCACGCTCCTCCCCTGAACAGCTCTAACAAACACTCCTGGGTAGACAGGATTTGGGGTGGCAGCTTTGGCATAGAGACGGCTCTTGGAAAGTGCAGCAAAATGAAGCCCCCAGGCTCTGTGGCAACCTGGGTTAAATCACTGAACTTGTTCTTAGGTCTTAGTGTCACATTCCTTCCCTGAGCCTCAGTTTCCTCATCTGGATAATGGAGCTATAATATCAGCCTACTGTTGTGAGGATTCAAGTAGTCAGTGTACCTAAAGGACCTTGCCTGGGGAGGGGGGATGGCATGCAGTAGGTGCTCAATAAATGGGACTGGTTATGGTACCTGCAGTACCTGGAAGTTTACAAAATCACCCCCATCTGCCTCTTTGCAGGGCCCCCAGCTGGAGCTGAAGTCCTTTGGCGGTTATCATCAGAAGAAACTGAAGGTTCTGAGCTGTCTGTTCCACCCCCAGGGTTGCCAGAGCAACCAGCCCCTTCCTGAGCTTTTATCCTGACCGTCTGTCTGAGCCCAGCTCCCTCACCCATGAATCATAAACTCCCCCCCAACAGGTGTCCAGCCTCTTGTAGTTTCATCTCAATCACCCCTCTGGAGACCCCAGTCAACCCAGGACACAGGCAGGGCTGCGCTGAGTCTGTCCATTTGTCGGACAAAGAAGCTGAGTTTGAACAAGGAGCAGGGACTCAGTCCAGGCCACCCCCCCAGGATGGATGTGGCTCAGGCCACAGGGAGGCAAGAGGGTGCCAAGTGCTGAGTCGGAATTAGACTCTTAGATGGTCAGAGCTGGGAACAGTCGGGGGTGTGGAGGACAGTACCCTCATTGGGCAGTTAAGGAGCCAGAAGCCCAGAGAGGAGGAAGATGCCTGAGGGCACGATCAAGCTAAGGGCAGCATCCAGCTCACTCACTCACTCATTCATCATCCCGTGAATGCATATGCAACACCTCAGGGGCAGGCACTGTGCAGGACCCTAGAGATACAGTGGCAAATAAGACACAGCGCCTGCCCGCAAGGGTCTCAGGGTCTTGAGTGGGAGTCAGTGACTGGGTGACCCTCTCGTCTCCTTCCTCGGCTATCAGAGGACACGAGAGGGAAGCACTGTGCTTTGCTGCTCTAGGTTGGCCTTTCCATGCAGCTCGGAAAGGCCCTTGCCAGAGGAGCCAGTCAGATCTTGTCTGGTCCTCAACCCGATTTCCACTTGAGGAGACCGAGCCCCTCCGTGAAGGGCTCTGCTAGGCTTAGTGTGCAGGCTCTAAGCCCTTGCCTTCCTGCCGCTGACTGTTGTGTAGAAGAAAGCTCTGCTCCTGTGTGTGCCACTCGCGCCAGCTGTGGTCTGAGCCCTTAATGACTTTGTTCTAAGGACATCGTTCTAAGGACCTTGTTCTAAGGTCCTGTGTCTCAGGACACCCTATGGGGCTCTACTCAGCCCTGTCTGCTCAGATACCCTGAATGTGCCGAGGCCTCCAGAACATCAGAGTCAGCGGCTAGGGATGCAGCCAAACTCCTCTCAGCCCCTGAGCACCTGGTGAATGGAGTCAGAGCTCAGGATATCCACCAAATGGCAGAAAGTCTTGCTCTCCTTGAAGAAGAGAAGGGCAGCCCAGAGCCCTTCCTCCAGCTGTACCTCTCCTCACCCTGTCTCCATCCTGGGTCCCCAAGGAGCTCAACTCACCATCCCTTGACCGGGCATCACCCAGTCAAGAAGCCTCACTGTCACCCGAAGTGTCAGAGAACCCCTTGAGGTTCTCTCTGCCTGGAATGCCTTTTCTCACCTCCTTGGCTGAGCCAACCGAATCGTCTGCTCACTCGCTCGTTCACAAGCATTTGTTGGACTCTCACTACAGGCCAGGCAGAGAGCCATGCTCTGGGGATAACAGTTGTCAGGACACTTAGAGATGAACGGGGGACAGAGGTTAAACACATACATGTACCATAATGGGTGACTAGGGGACTGAAAATGAAGGTGTAAGTCGCTCAGTCGTGTTTGACTCTTTGCGACCCCATGGACCATACAGTCCACGGAATTCTCCAGGCCAGAATACTGGAGTGGGTAGTCTTTCCCTGCTCCAGTTCGATCTTCCCAGGAATCGAACCAGGGTCTCCTGCGTTGCAGGCGGATTCTTTACCAGCTGAGCCATAAAGAAAGCCCATGTGTGACTAGGAACCGGTCCTATAAAGGAAAAGAGAGGGTAGGAGAGTGGGCTCTAATTTGCCAGAGTAATGTGATCTAAGGAGGGCATCTCTGAGGAAGTGACTTTGACTGGAGCCTGGGAGGAGGAGGAGGAATTTAGCTCAATGAAGAAAGAGAGGGAAAGTATTCCAGGCAAAGGAAATAGCTTATGCAAAGGCCCTGAGGACATTAACTAGTTTGGTGAGTGTGAGGAAGGACAGAGCAGTGTGACTGGAGCCTACAGAGCCAGGGGATGAGGACAGAAGAGTCAGATCACAGAGGGAGGCAGAAAAGATCAACCTTGCTGAAAGGACCTTATGGTTAACAGGGAGAGTGAGGGGTCCAAGAGAAGGAACCAGAAAAAAAGACTGGGAGATAGATGGGAGAAAATCAGGAGGGTGGCCTATTCCAGAAGCCAGGTGAAAAAATTGTTTCACAAAAGAAGGAGTCATCCATTTCTTTGGTGGGGGAGTCACCTCCTCCAGGAAGCCTTCCTGGACTCCAAGTGTGGGGTTAAGGATTCTACGGGGCCTTGGCCTTCCCTTCAGTGCTTACCTGTCTCCCAGACTAGCCTGGGAGTGTCACAAAGGCAGAGACAAGGTTTGACTTGTCTCTCCAACCCCAAAACTTAGTTCAGGATCTGAAAGTAGTATTTGTTAGATGAATAACTGTAGGGACCTGGCCAGGATGGCCCCTTCAGCTTGGGGCCACTCCCAAGGACTTCCTGGGCTCCCCTCCATTCCTGCTCATCACTTTCTTGAGGAACTGTCCCCTGTCCCCTTGTCTTTTCCCCTCAGATCCCAGGCACCTCACTGCTGCCTGCCCAGCTTCCAGAGGGCCAACCATAGGCTCCCACAACAAGGGAGGACAAGGAGCTGATGCATGGGCCCTTCAGTTACGGCACAAGCAGTCTCCGTTTCCAGGGGCCCCGCACTTACCCTGCCCCAAGACTGCTGCTAGCAAGCCTGTGGGACAGCAGGGGGAGGCTGTGGGTTCCTGAGACACCAGTGAGTTCCAGGTAGGGAGACAGAGGGATTTGGAGCCCTGCTTGGCTCTGGGTTGGTCCCCCAGACACAGGTCTGTGCCCTCCATGGGGTAGTATCTAGATGTCCCCCTGCCAAGTTCAGGTGGACACCTCTGCAGACAGGCAGGCCTGTCCCACACTCCAGACTGTCTGCCCCCACCTCCCTCCCAGGAACTCATCACTCAGAATCCAGTCTCATATCCTCTGTCTCCCATTGGAGGCCAGGAGCTCTTTCAGGGCCAAGGCTCCATTTCCCTTTTCTCCCTCCCTTGCTCCCTCCCTCTCTCTTTCCTGTCTCCATTCACTAATCACAAACTGTTCCTTAGGTTTGAGTTCTCTCATCCTGCACCCCTGACCCTGACACAGAGCCTGGCACGTGGAGGTTACTTGGCAGGCATCCACTGGCCACCCGACCTCCCAAAGATGCCAGGCTCGCGGGCTAGGCTAGGCTAGGTGGCGCCAAGCTCCCTTGAGGGGTGCAGCTCCAAACGTGTCAAGAGCCCCTCTCCTTGGAAAGAACTGGAGCCAGTAGGAGGGAGGAAATTTGGCCTTGAATCTGTCCCCTGCAGCCAGGCATGGCCGGGGTGGGGGTGGGGGTCCAGGGGGAGAAGCACACAGTTTTCTTACCAGGAACGGTAGGCCCAGGACGATCTAGGTCCCCAAAAGGCTGATCCTAGCTGGAGTGATGCCTCCCTTGACTAGCTCTCCTCTCCGAGGCCAACAGGGCCCCCTCCTTTCAGAGCCTTAAAACCTACGTCCCCCCAGCCCAGCCCTCCTCAGTCCCTCAGCCACCCTCCGGCCCTCTTGCTTCCCATCTTCCCACATCACAGAGATGGCCAGAGTGCCCCTCCAACCACCACCCCCACCCCCGACATCCTAACAAAAAGTGCACAGCCTGGCCGGGCTGAGCAATCTGGGTCTTAGACCCCTGCAACCCTGGAGCCCCCAGTCTGCAGAAACTGCCAAGGCTGATCCACTGTTCCTCACAAGTTCCTCGCCACCGCCACCGGCTCAGACAAGGGCTCTGTCCCAAGCAACTTTCGCCCAACAATCTGCCCAGGGTTTGCAGGGAGGCTGCGGCAGGGGCGCTCCCCGGAGGCAGCCCCTGGGGCCCTGCAGAAGGGGGAATGCTTGCAGCCTGGCTTTAATTACAGACTGCGTTCCTCTTGCCTGGTCCATCTATATTTATCTGCAGGATCTCACTAATTAAATCCCCCACCGCAGCCAGCAGGCCTGGGGACAACCGCGAGTGAGGCAGACAGGCAGGGGGCTGCAAACTTCCTTCCTTTCCTTCTGGTCCAGGAGCAAAACAGAAGCAGCAGAAACTCCCGCTCCCTCCCCTGACCCCACCGATGCTTGGTCCCAAGGAACGCCGGCTCCAGGGACCCTTCAGCTCTGTGCCCCGCAACCCCCGGCACCCATGACCCACAGGTCCCCACACCAGGCAGTGCCCATCTTCCTCCCCGCTTCAACTCGCATTCCTGAATTCCCGCAGCAAACAGAGAAAGTCTCCCTGAGCAGCATTCTGCCACTTTGCCGGCGCTCTGGTCTTATGGTCTTACCGAAGGAGTCGTCTTGGTCCAAGAGGGAGTCGGGCTCCATGGCGAATGGGCCCCCAGCCCCTGGCCCCACCTGATTTATGAACCGAGGCTGTCTCCATGAGCGTCTGGGTTTCTCCTTTTGTATTCCATCTGGCGGCTTTTCCAACTAGATGACTGGGTATTCCTGCACGCAGGCCCCTTTCCAGCCCTTGCCTTCATACAGTACATTTAAAGTAGCAGTAACCTCTTTTTCCTCCCCCCGCAGCCTGGCTGGAAACATTAGAAGGGACTGAGGCAGCAGAGATGTCTAAAATAGGAAGACGCCTGGACGATTGGCCAGGCTGCCCGCGACGCTGGCTGCGGGGATCTGGCCGGCCTGCGCAAATGGAAAAGCTAAGAGGTAAGGGTGAGCCTGGGCTGAGCATCTGGAAGCTGGCTCTGGGGGACCCCAGGGTCTGTGGGAAAGAGGGAAGCTGACCCACCCACAGGAGGGGGTGGGGGTCCGCTCTGTTCACAGCCCAGTGCCCAAACCCCAGGGGCTTCTCCCAGGCCCTGCTGGAGCCTCCCACTCAAATCTGTTCTACAGACATTTCCTGCAGTGTGGGGGATGCAGAAATTGACTCATCCATCCATTCAGTCAGACACTAGATTTTTTTTTTTGAGCATCTACTCGGCGCCAGACACCGTGCCAGGTGCTGGCTTTTGCAGGAGGGAGCAAGTCTCAGCATCTGGTCTCTTGGAGCTCACAGGTAATTAGGCCTGTGCAATGCAGTGTGTGCGCTAAGAGCTGTGGGAACTTGGGGGAAAAAAAAAAGGGCTGCCTCACCCAGACAGGGGAAGGTGGTCAGGGAAGGCTTCCTGGAGGACTGGGCACTTAAGCTGGGGCCTTATGGGTGAGTAGCAATTAGCCAGCTGAAGAAGGAGGGAGTGAGGGGGAGGGTGTGCTGGGGAGAGGGAGCGTCCTGTGCAGAAGTCCTGAAGTGAGATGGCACTTGGGGTGTTCAGTGACCTCCTCGATAAGTCCCAGGCAGTTGGAGCAGCAGCCATGGCAGAGGTGGTGGGAGAGCAGCAGAGGGGATCAGGCAGGGCCTCACAGGCGGGGATGGTTCTCAGGCTTGACCCAGGGGATGACGCATGGGAGGGAGACATTCCAGGCTGCTCTTTAGAAAGGCCTCTCTGACTACCGGATAAGGGGGCAGAGGCTGGGGCAGGACTGGACGAGAGCTGTCAAGTCCCCAGGGGAGAGGGACGTTGGCATCTATAGGCACAGCTATAATAACACGGGGTGCTACTCACTAAGAGGCCATGAGAACTGGGCACCGGTCCCAGTGTTCCCCACATGGATACAGTCACTCCTCAGGGACCCCGCCAGCAGAAACCCTGCCCGTCCTGCTTCACAGATGAGGACAAGGCCGAAGAGAGAGGAGAAGTGACTTTTTCGAGGCTTGTGAGTGGCCTTCAGACCAGGCCTGGACCCACAGAGAGGTCATAGCCTACATGCTGGTGGGGAGGGAGGTAGTGCTTGGGGGAGGACAAAGATGCGGTAATTCAATCCACATCTCAGACCCAGAATATGACAGGGCCCGGGGCTTGTGGGACAGGGAGAGTGTCATTTGGGCCCAATCGGGGAAGGCTGCCTGGGGGAGGAGGCATCTGAACAGGACAGAGAAAAGAGCAGGATTTGGATGGGCGAGTGCAAGGAGGTGCGGGCCTCCGAGGCAGGGGGAATGGCACAGGGAAAGGCACAGAGGCGGGGAGGGCGTGACAGCGGCAAATGAAGGCAGCACGGCGGGAATGACAAGTGGCCGGGAGGGTGTAGGAGCAGGTGAGTGGCTGGGGCTGGAACCAGAGGACGTGGGATCACAGCCCAGGAGTGCAGGCTTGGTCCAGGGGGCACGAGCAGCCTCGAAAGCCCTCTGTCCAGAGGACGGCTTGCATCCCAGTGGATACCTGGGTGTCCCTGAAGACGGCCCTTTCCCAGAATTCTCCTTAACACTCTGCACTTACAGCAGAGAAACTGTTCCCCACGGATCACTGGGACATTAGAAACTGAGCCTCAGTGACCAGATTTTTGGAGACATGACCCTGAGGCTGAGGTGGAGGGGACATTAAGAGGAGGGAGATGGGGGCTTCCCTGGTGGTCCAGTGGCTAAGACTTGGTGCTTCCAATGCTGGGGGCCTGAGGTTCAATCCCTGGTCAGGGAACTAGATCCCACAAATTGCAACTAAAAGCTCCTGTGTGCCACAACCAAAGCCTGACACAGCTAAATAAATAGAGAAAATATTTTTTAAAAAAGAGGGGGAGATGGGGGACTTTCCTGGTGGTACAGTGGTTGGGACCCTGTGCTTCCCCTGCAAGGGGCAAGCGTTCAGCCCCTGTTTGGGGAACTAAGATCCTGCATATCATGTGGTGTGGCCCCCCCAAAACTGTCAATAAAAAATTTAGAAAACAGAGAGGGGTGAGATAGGAGATAGAGACAAGCTGGGAGGCTGGCAGGAGGGACCAGGCCGGGGTGGCAGGGAGGGGAACACCCCCGACCCCTCCCAGCCCCCCACTGTTGCCCAGTGTTCCCAGAGCAGCCAGTGGCTGCTGACGTGGTTGGCCTAGCCTGGGGGAAGCTCCTCTGTCACCCGTGACCACCCCTCTGTGATGACAGAGATCCCAGCGCCCAACCTCCCGCTGCCTTAATTACAGGGAGGTCAGGCCCTACCCAGGCAGCTGCAGGCATCAGACTCCCTGGATTTCTGACTCAGCGGGTGTGGGGGAGGGGGTCTAGGAGTGGTGGATGGGAAGCCTGGACCCCCAGTCAACAGGTGAGCTCAGATCCAGTTCCCTCTACTTTCCCCAACCTCCAGGGACCCCAGGGCTTCTGGGAGTCCCAGGGATTCACGGAACTATGGGGGCCCATTTGCACAGAGGCACTTGAGGTCTTTTTCTTGCTAGAGTGTGATAGGGCTGAAATCAACCACCTGGGTTTCTATCCAGACTCTGCTGCTTATGAGGTGGAGGACACTGAGCTACTGACTGTGCACTTGGGAGTCTTGGTGGTGGAATGGGGCTTCTCCTGGCCTTTCCTCATAGGGTGGTAATGGATTAGATGGACCACGCTGCCACAGGCCAGCAGGTTGCCATAGAGATGCTGCTGCATCCACCCACTCACTCTCTCTGTGCCTGCCACGCCCAGGCTGGGCCAAGCCTGGGAGCCAGACACATAAAGGAAGAATCAAAACCCAAGGATCTGAAAGCTAGAGGGGAATAAAGTGAGGCTGGAGGAGGGACTAATCTTAGCAGAATCAGAAAAGCCGCACAGGGCTGCCCTGGTAGTCTAGTGGTTAAGAATCCTCCTGCCAATGCAGGGGACACAGGTTCGATCCCTGGTCCGGGAAGATCCCACATGCTGTGGAGCAACTAAGCCTGGGCGCCGCCACCACTGAGCCCAGACTCCAGAGCCCTTGCTCTGCAACAAGAGAAGCCCCTGCAATGAGAAGCCCGAGCACCAGAGTGGAGAGTAGCCCCCACTCACCGCAACAAGAGAAAGTCCTCGTGTAGCAATGAAGACCCAGGGCAGCCAAATAAGTCCATAAACCTTTAAAAATAATAATACAGAAAAGCTTTGCAGAGGAGGGCCCAACTGAGCTGGACAAACAGGAGTGAAGAGGTGTTCTCTGGGCAGACGCTGGTAAGGGCAGGCAACACCGTTGCATGGACTAAGAATAAGGCGGGCAGCAGCCAGCACCCCTGTGGTATGGGACGCTCAGGTTCTCTTCTGCTCTGGGTTCTGATTTTCTAGTTAAACCCTGAGTCCAGGGCCAAATGGAGTCCATAGTCTTGCCCAGTCTGGGGCTCTGAATTGGGGTGGAGCCTGACCCCAGGCTCAGACCCTGTCCCACCCTGCATGGCTCCTCTCCAGAACACAGACCAACGTGGGCTCGAGTCCACTTTGGAGCATCCTGGCTGGTATCTCAAGTGAGGACAGGTAATCCTGCCTGGGTCCGAACCCCAGCTCCCCGTTTACCAGTTGGGTGACCCTCAGCAAGTGATTTTACTTCTCAGAGCCTCTGTTTCCTCACCTGTAATAGAAGTAAGGAGAGTCCCTGGAGGGCTGGTGGGAGAATTAATGAGTCAATACAGGTAGATCTTAGAACAGGGCCAGAAGAAGCGTTCGGTAAAGCTCAAGTTGAGAGTCTTCAACACAGCCTTCCAGGCCCTCCTTATCTCATCTCTCCCCGTCTCCCCTCCCCCTAGCCCAGACTTATAGGCCTTTTCTTTGAACTACCCCAGGGTCTGGCCATTTCCCCTGCTTAGAGTGAAATCCCCCCAAATCCTCCTATCCCCACTCTGTGTTCATCTCCCTCACCACTTCTCGGGGATATCAGGTCCCCTGCCCCTCCCCTCACCCCACTCCTTGCTTCAGTTTTCTTCCTGGCCCTTTCAGTAGACATCACCTGACATTATCGTTGTTGTTCACTAGCTAAGTCGTGTTTGATTTTACAACCCCATGGACTGCAGCATGCCAGACTTCTCTGTCCTTCACTATCTCCCAGAGTTTGCTCAAATTCATATCCACTGGGTCTATGATGCCATCCAACCATCTCATCCTCTGTTGCCTCGTTCTCCTCCTACCCTCAATCTTTTCCAGCATCAGAGTCTTTTCCAGTGAGTTGGCTCTTCACATCAGGTGACCAAAGTATTGGAGCTTCAGCTTCAGCATCAGACCTTCCAATGAATATTTAGGGTTGATTTCCTTTAGGATTGACTGTTTTGATCTCCTTTCTGTCCAAGGGACTCTCAAGAGTCTTCTCTAGTACCACAGCTGTACGCTTATTTGCATCTATCTGCCAGCTCCTGCTTTCACATAAGCTCCATGGTATAGAATAGCACTTAGAACAGTCCCCAGCTGGCCCACCTGAAGTGAATCCCCACTAAACATGAGTGGAAGGACTAAGTGTTAGCTGCAATGGTTATTTTCCCCCACTGCTCCCTGTCTTGATAATCAGCTCACCACCCAGGACCTCTCGCTGAGTTCCGGGGCTCCTCAGACCCAGATACACTCTGGCATCTTCCTGCTTATCTGCTTGGACTGGGTTCTCCCTTCTCAGTAAGGGCTGGGCCCCCAGGGTCAGCCAGCAGGAGGGATACTGGAGGGTCTTCTACTTGGGGATGGGGGGGTGGGTTGTACTGTGAGCCTGCTACCTTCTCTGCACCTCACACCAACTTTTCCAAAAAAGTTTTCTGAGTCCCATTTCACAGATGGGAACACTGAGAGGCTACAGTGAATTCCTGAGAAGTGGCAGAGCTGGGGTTTAAGACCTTGTCTGCGAGATGAGAAGGCCCTACTGGCCCCACTGTAGCACCTAACAGGCCCTCCCCAGCTGAAGGAAAAAGAAGCTTGTCTGGAGGATGGGACATCCCACAAGCTCAGAGGTGGGACATGGGACAGGGTGGGCAAGAAGACAGAGCAGCCTTGGGTCTGCTCCCTTGTAGCCCACTTTCCATCCTGGGCCCCTTCAAGCAGCTGCCATCTCCTGAGTTTAAGGAGCGGATCGCTTTGCTTTTTTGGTTCAATGGCTATGAAACTGAGAGCTGGCACCTTTAAATAAGTTCTGAGCCAGCCGGCAGGGGACAAGGGCAGGTTACAGGCTGGCCCTGTCACTGGCTCCACGGGAGCAAGGAGGGTCTCCTTCTGATGACAGGACCCTCTCCCTGCATTCCGGGTCCTTTTCAGCGTTGTCTTGGGAAATCAGGACTCAGAGAAATGAGATACAACCTCACAGGAAGCGGCAGGAGCAAGGCCCAAACTCTGGGCCTTCACACCACCCTGCACTACTGGGCTGGATTAGAAATTCGAGACCTTTGCTCGTGGTGCTGTGGGAAGGTTAAGTCGCTTGCCCTCGGTGGTCATACAGCAGATTCCAAGGCCCCGACTTGCAACCACATTGCGTTGTGGGCTTTTCGTCCTGCAAATGTGAAGCTGAATTATGGAAGAATCTCAGATCTTTCCAGGAAGAAGCAAGCCCTAGATAAACGCAGGGAGTTAGGGGGGGTTTCCGGGGCTGAGGGGATGTCAGGGATGGTGGCCTGGGGTCCTCAAAGTTCCTGATGTCCTCAATTTCGTGATGAGCAGTGGGGCTCCATATGGGGCATCCTGGTTGCTGGGTGCCAGGGTCCTGCCTCGGGTTCCAGGAAACCCTGGAGACATGGGCACACCCTGCCTTCCGGCAGCAGGGATCAGACAGGCTGGCTCGATGTGAGGCGATCTTCGGTGGCTGGCAAGGATACTGCTCTCCATCCACCTCCTCCCTCAGCCCTCAGAAGTTCCCCAAGTGCCCGGTCACTGCCTCAGGAGGATCCCAGGCTTCCCAGAGCCCCAGGTTGGAGGCTCATCCAGTGCATGCCCCTGAGGGGGCAGAAATCTCTTCCATGACATCCTTGCTGCAACTCTGCTTGCTTACCTCTCAGGACAGGGAGCTCCCTCCCTCTCAGGAAGTCAGTTGCCTCTAATGCCAGGTAAGGTCCTCTCTCAACGGAGTCATGCTGTGTTATCCCCATGCTGCTTCACGCCAGTCCTGGCCTTGGGAGGAACTCCTGTGACCCTCAGAACGCCCCCCTCCATGAACTCAGCCCTCTGCACTCCACCTGACCCACACCCCTCCCCATGCTTCCTGGCTAGTTCTCAGGCTTTGTGGTGAGTCAGGAAAAAACCAAGAAGCCTGGAAGCATTTTACCCATTCGGCAATGACGGCAGCCATGCAATTCAGCAAACTTTCGCTGGAGACTGTGCCAAGTGCTGGAGACACAGAAATGAATCAGAGTCCCTGGATCTCCACTAAGATGGGGGAGGGAGGGCCGGAAGGGATGCCCAAGGCATCATCAGGAGGTTTGGAAGCAATCTTTTAGGATGGCTAGTTTTCCAGAGGGCTTCCCAGGTGGCTCAATGGTAAAGAATCCACCTGCCAAGCAGGAGATGCAAGTTTGATCCCGGGGTCAGGAAGATCCTCTGGAGAAGGGAATGGCTACCTACTCCAGTATTCTTGCCTGAAGAAGTCCGTGGACAGAGGAGCCTTGGCAGACTATAGACCATGGCGGGTCACAAAAAAGAGTTGGACATAACTTAGCGACTAAACAAGTTTTCCAGAAGGAGACAAGGGGAGAGACGGTTGGATGGCATCATCAGCTCAATGCACATGAGTCTGAGGAAACTCCGGGAGATGGTGAAGGACAGGGAAGCCTGGTGTGCTGCGGCTCCTGGGTTGAAGAGTCAGACGTGACTGAGCGACCGGGCAACAGGCAAGGGGAGGGACAGAGAGAGCCAGTAGGGTGGAAGAACCTGAGAAAGCAGAGGCAAAGTCCTAGGACCACTGATTAGCCTGGGATAAAAGGTACTAGAGACACAGACATAGGCAACAGACGTGGGGACACAGCGGGCAAGGGGAGGCGGGGACAAATGGAGAGAGTAGCGCTGACATTTATACACTGCTGTGTGCAGACAGCTAGCGGGAGGCTGCTGCGTAGCGCGGGGGGCTCTGCTCCTGTTCTGTGATGACCTGGAGGGCTGGGAGGGGCCGGAGTGGGAGTGAGGCTCAAGAGGGGGAACATGTGTATACATATAGCTGATTTGCGTGGTTGTATAGTAAAACCCAACATAACAGTGAAAGCAATTATCCTCCACTTAAGAATAAATAAACATATACATTTTTTCAAAAAGTACTATGTATCAGGGGTCAGCAAACTTTTTCTGTAAAGGGCCAGATGGGCAATATTTTTGGTTTTGCAGGCCACACAGCCTGCAAAAGGCCACACACACACACATGCAGAGTATGTGCTCATTCACACCACACGTGGCTCGTCCTATGATTGTCCTATGATGTGCTCTTGTCGCTTAGCCTCTGTTGTAAGGCGACCCCGCCCTACTGTCAAAGCTCTGAAGCAGCCGTGGACAATACATCAGTGAGTGAGTGTGGGCTTGTTCCAACCTCAGCTTTACTTGTCAGCTCTGAAATTTGAATTTCATAGGATTTTCTCATGTCATGAAACAGTATCCTGCTTTTGATTATTTCCCAGCCATTTAAAAATGTAAAAAGCAGCCTTAGCCCATAGGCTGTCCAAAAGCAAGATGGTGGGCTAATAGGGCCCACAGGCTAGAGTTTGCCAACCTCTGCTATACAAGTTTGGGAAGACTGGGAGATGAGGCTGGAAAGTTGGGTGGAAGAGGGCCTTGACTCTCTACCCAACCCAACTGCCTTCAACCACTGCCTGCCATCAAGAAGCTAGAAAAATATGTGTTTAGATCAAGTGCTGAAACATACCTAGGGAAAATGGCCCAATTACACAGGAATACAAGCTGATTACCCTGGTGGCTCAGATGGCAAGAGTGTCTGCCGACAATGTGGGAGACCTGGGTTCGATCCCTGGGTTGGGAAGATCCTTTGGAGAAGGAAATGGCAACCCACTCTAGTACTCTTGCCTTGAAAATCCCATGGACAGATGCTACAGTCCATGGAGTTGCAAAGAGTCAGCCACAACTGAGCCACTTCACAAGCTGATTGGTTAAAGTCAATAAAGAAGTATATAGATTAATAAAGAAAGTTCCCCTCCAATCCCACTCTGTACCCTGGGGATGATGTGGTGAGGGGGTGGGTGAGTAGGAGTCCAGCTTCCTTCCTATGCACATGGACGTGGGCTCACGGACACACACACACATGCAGAGTATGTGCTCATTCACACCACACGTGGCTCATCCTATGATTGT
>SJYW01034429.1:753554-772064 GCA_006410735.1 Raphicerus campestris | reverse complement strand
GCTGGGGGAGGACGGGGTGGGGACTGTCAGGCCCTGTCCCTGGTGCCTGGGATCCAAAAGGCTGAATTCTGGAGGAGGAGTGACTTTGGGGGACAGGAAGCCAGGAAAAACACATGCTCTGAAGTCAGACAGATCAGGTTCAAATCTGGCTCAGCCACAGTCCAGTTGGATGAACTTGAAAGTGACCTTGCAGCTCTGGGCTTCAGCTTCCTCACCTGGAAACGTCCTTCCAGGACTATTGTGAGGTTTACAGGAGATGGTGTTAAGCACTCAGCACCCAGAAGGCCCCAGGGTCACTGTTGTAACTGATGTGGAGAAGCTGGGAGGCCATGGGAAGGTACCCAGTCACACCCCAGCAGCTGCCACCCGCAGGGTGGTGTGGGTCTCTGATTCCTTACTGAGCAAGGTGGTGGTATCAGGGTGAGGGAGGCTGGGTGGCAAAGACCAGAAAACAGGTTGGAACATGGTCTTGGGCTAAGGAGGAAGGCCCTGGGCTGGGGTCTGCTTCCAGCCACGGCTGTTTCTGATAGTCAGGTTGGCCCAGGTGAGGAGTTGCCAACCTCCCCAGATGAATTTTAACTGGAAACCATTCTGACATCTGCCTCACCTACAGGCCCATCAGAGGGAACCCCCCTATCCCACCCCGCTAGATGACCAAGGGTGAGCCCTGGCTCCAAGGACACCCTCTGCAGGTCTGTAGGTAACTTGGAGTTTGGCTTGAAAAGACGAGTTGAACCAAACCACTGTCCCTCTGAGTTCTGGAAATGGCATACAAAGGGAAGAGGGAGTTAGCAGGTAAGGTGACCAACCCTTCTGGGTTGTCTGATTTTGGTACCCAAGGTCCTGCATGCCAGGAAACAGACACAGCAGTGAGAGCAAATGGTAGAGAAATGTGAGCAATGCTATGAATATTGATCATAGCTACTGCTTCTTATTTTTAACTGGAGGAAGGAAAGGGTAGGATGAATTGAGAAATTAGCATCAACATATATAGGCTACTGATTCTTGAGTGTATACAATATACCCGGTTCTGTGCTAAGGATTTTTTTAAAACTTAAAAAAAAAATTTTTAACTTGTCATCTTCACCATTTTAAAGTGTATTTTCCAGGGGCATTAAGTACATTCACTGGGCTTCCCTGGTGGCTCAGATGGTAAAGAATCTTTCTGCAATACAGGAGACCCAGGTTCAATCCCTGAGTTGGGAAGATCCTCTGGAGAAGGGAATGGCAACCCACTCCAGTATTCTTGCCTGGAGAATCCCATGGACAGAGGGAGCCTGGCGGGTTACAGTCCATGGGGTCACAAAGAGTCGTACATAACTGAGCAACTCACACACGCACGCACACACACACACACACACACACACACACACACACACACACACACAAGCACGGTCACAGGATGAGCAACTATAACCACTGTCCGCTTCTGGAATTTTATTCAGCATCCCAAGCGGAAAGTCTATACCCATTCAACAGCACCTCCTCGTTTCTTCTGACCTCCGCCCCTGCCAACCTCTATTCTGTTTTCTGTCTATATTCGCCTGTTCTAGGCACCTCACACAGCTGAAATCACACAGTGTTTGTCCTTCTGTATTCTGGTTTCCTTCATAGTAAACCAGAAAACTTAGCATAGTGTCTCCCCGGTTCATTCAAGTCATATGTCAGAATTCCACTCCTTTTTGATAAAGGCCAAATAATATCCCATTGTATGGCTATACCACATTTTGTCCATCCATTCGTTTTTTTGGTAGGCTTGGGTTGTTTTTGCCGTTTGATGATTGTGAATGGTGCTGCTGTGAACAAGGGTGTATCAATATCTGTCTTGCTGTCAGTTGTTTGGGGTATGGCCCTAAGTGCAATTTCTGGGTCACGTGGTGATTCTATATTTATCTTTTTGGGGGGCTCCAGTCTTTTTCCACAGCAACTTGTACTAAGTATTCTTAGTGCCTTAGCTCAGAAACTCTGGCAGCACCACCCAGGAGGCCGGCCCTGTTATTGGCCCAGGTTCCTAGAAGGGGACACTGAGACTCAGTCAGATGAAGTAAAGGGTCCCGTGTCCCCCAGCTAGTAAGCACAAAGCCAGGATTCAAACCCACAGTGAGTGATTCCGTGAGCCCGTATGGCCCGACCCTGTGTTGGCCTGGGTCTCCAGATCCCCTCCAACTGGAGGGGTCGCCACACCCAGAAGAGGGCGACCTGGGGACCCACAGCCCTGCAGCACCTGCCCCAGCCCCACCAGTTCCTCAGCTCTAGCTCCTGGACGTGGCGGTGGCTGTGGTGGTTTTGTCGCTCAGTCGTGTCCAATGCCATGGACTGTAGCCCTCCAGGCTCCTCTGTCCACAGGATTCTCCAGGCAAGAACACTGGAGTGGGTTGCCATTTCTTTCTCCAGGGGATCTTCGTGACCCAGGAATCGAACCCAGGTCTCTGCACTGCAGGAAGATTCTTTACCCACTGAGCTACAAGGGAAGCCTACACTGATAGTGGGCTTCCAGGAGGCAACATATCTGTATTTGCCCAGCATTCTCGTTTCTGGCCATTAGACACGCCGTCCCCACCACACACAGACGTGTGTGTTCCTTAGGGAACTCCTAAAATTTCAGTTTAAGTGACTGGATTGGTTAGAAGTAGATGTGAGACCCGGGCCTGGCCAATCAGTGTAATTCTTTCCGCCAGAGATGGTCATGTGGCCTGTACTGGCCCAGTGAGCTTGAAGCTGTTCAGGACTATGGTTAAAGCTGATGGGGAGAGAGAAAGTTTCTGTTCCCGGGGCTACGGGAGCCTGACTTTGAGCCAGACATGCTGCAGCCTCAGGGGGCACCTTCCTGAAACCAGAGCCAGCAGGGCGGGAAGCAGATGGGGACACAGGATGGAGCCTCGGGATCCAGCTGCACCCCAAGTCAGATCTGAGCCAATATCTCCTCTTTTCCTTTCCTTTTTTGACTTGAGGTTGACTTAGGGTTTTGTCATTTGCATCTCAAAGAGCGCTGATCTGTTTGATCTTGGGGCGTCAGGAGATTCTCAGCTCCCTGGCTGCCCCACCTGTGCTTGCATCATAAGCCTTGCTTTCTGTGAGCTGGCCTGAGGAGACCTCATTTGTTTCAGCCCAGTTCAGCCAGGGGGAAGAAGAGTGGAGCTCAGCACAGCCTGGGAGGAGCCTAGGATCCAAGAGCCTAACTCGGTGGTTACAGGGCTGGAACTTTCTGTGGAGCCTGGCACAGCATCCAGAAGGCAGGGCTACCCACGTGGGGTCCTAGAGGATCCACCCCAGGAAGGAGCCCTGCAGCCAGGGGGCTTTTCCCATAAGGTAAAGGGCTTAGGCAATTTGATCTCTGGTTCCAAAGATCCTTCTAGTCAAAGCTATGGGGTTTTTCCAGTAGTCATGTATGGATGTGAGAGGTGGACTATAAAGAAAGCTGAGCACCGAAGAATTGATGCTTTTGAACTGTGGTGTTGGAGAAGACTCTTGAGAGTCCCTTGGACTGCAAGGAGATCCAGCCTGAAATCAGTCCTGAATATTCATTGGAAGGACAGATGCTGAAGCTCCAATATTTGGCCACCTGATGCGAAAACCTGACTCACTGGAAAAGACCCTGATGCTGGGAGAGATTGAAGGCAGGAGGAGACGGGGATGACAGAGGATGAGACAGTTGGGTGGTATTACTGACTCAGTGGACATGAGTTGAGTAAACTCTGGGAGTTGGTGATGGACAGGGAAGCCTGGCATGCTGCAGTTCATGGGTTTGCAAAGATTCAGACACGACTGAGTGACTGAACTGAAAGGGCTTAGGAGGGAAACTTAAATCCTCTGGAGGAGAGACCAGGAGCAAGGCTTCCACAAGAAGCCCAAGCTCAAGGTACCCACAGCCCACCTATAATCAGACCCTACTGCCAGAGAGCCGACTTGCCTGACAGTCTAAGCCTCTCCTGGGACCAGGGCAGGTCATCGCCCAGTCAGCAGTCTTGGCACCAGCAGAACAGCTGTCCTGTCTTCAGATCAGGTGTGATGCCCTGTGAAGCGGCTCATGGGGCAAAGGCCCTCACGGAGGGTGCCACTCACCTTCAGTCTGTCTTCTTCCCCTGGTTTCCCCTCACCTAGCCCGGGAGCAACTTTTTCTATGGCAGTACTAATGTTCTGCTTCTCCTGGGAGATTGGTTTGTCTTCATCCTGAGACTGGGGGTTGTGTGAGTGGTTCCACTTCCCTTTTTGTTCCACCTGGTCGGAAACTTAGAGCCCAGGTGTGGCCTCCATAGCAAGGCTATAGTGATGCAGGAAGCTGGGCACTCGCCTCAAAGAACTCCCTGCCTCCGGTCCTCAAAGTGAAAACTCAGTGAACAACCTACTGTATAACACAAGGAACTCTGCTCAATGCTCTGCGGTGACCTGAATGGGAAGGAAGTCCACAAGGAGGGGATATGTGTGTACGTACGGCTGATTCATCTTGCTGTACAAAGGACACCAACATTGTAAGGCAACTATATCCAATACAAATTTATTTGAAAAGACTCAAACAGAAATATCCTTAATGTTTACACTTTCACAATTATACCGCCCCCCTCTTTTGGAAATAATACTCTTTTCAAACTGTATATCTGAATCTTTTTCATGTAAATAAATTATTTTGTTTACAGTGTCTCTCCTTGTTTTCAAAATGTATACCTTGAATTACTTCTCAAATCCAAATTATGAGTTCCCCCCCTCTGTGCACTCCACGGTTTCTGGAAAGATGCAGTGACTTTGTGTGTGTGTGTGTGTGTGTGTGAAATCCTGCATTGTACCCAGGTACAAAGAACCTGCAAAGCTGTTTGGATGAGAACTAAGATGACTGATCACTCAGCCATGCCTAGAGGATGTTCTTTCATTTCTTTGTACCTTGAGTAATAAAAGTCATCTTCAGAGTTTCCTGGGTGTGGGGGTTCCCTGTTGGTCCAGTGGTGAAGAATCTCCCTTGTAATGTAGGGGAGAGGTGTTTGATTCCCGGTCAGGGAACTAAGGTTCGCACCTGCCTCAGAGCAACCAAGCCCACTCGTGGCAACTACTGAGTCTGTGTGCTCTGGAGCCTGTGTGCCACAACTAAAGAGCCCACATGCCTGAATGAAAGATCCCACATGACATAATGAAGATCCTGTGTGCTGCAACTGAGACTTGATGCAGCCAATTAATAAATATTTTTTGGAAACTTTCCTGAGTCTATGCGCTTACTCCACAACAGTAAATCCTTAACTTCATTTCTGCCTTCATGTTCCCATCCTTGTGTGCCTTTATTTTTTGTCCACATTTGTTTTCTGCTCTGGTTGTATATTATGTATCCTTGGAAGCTCCCCCAAATCCTTTCTACAGCCAGGCAAGGAGCAAGTCAACCAGCCAGCCTACCAATAAGCCGGCTGCAGGACTCAACTTGTCCCCTTGTTCTTCCAGCACCAGCCAGCAGGTGACACTAGGGTGCTCCCAAAAGTCATACCAGGGTTGAGACCGGGCAGGCTTCGGTGTTGAGTGGACAGTGGCCGCAGATGGGGGCCTTGGGGAATTTAGAGGAAAGGGACTGGGGCAGAATTAATGCATCTCTTGCATTAATTATTTCCAGGCTGGGATGATTCTCAGGCTTCCTGGGCTAATTTATGTCACATAAGTATTCTAGGGGGCTCCCCTGGCGCTCAGACTGTAAAGAATCTGCCTGCGATGTGGGTTCGATCCCTGGGTCAGGAAGATCCCCTGGAAGAGGGCAGCGCAACTCACTCCAGTATTCTTGCCTGGAGAATTCCATGGACAGAGGAGCCTGGAGGGCTACAGTCCATGGAGTCTCAAAGAGTTGGATATGACTCAGTGACTCTTCTTTTCTTCAAATATTCTAGGTCAATGTCAGGAGCAAAGGACAGTACATAGTAGGTGCTCAGGAAATTGTTGGGGCCCTCCTTCCCCTACTGTTCTGGAGGAGTGGGTGGCTTTAACTCCTTCAGGGACCAAGGTGTGGGGCCCAATCTAAGATCATGCTACCACTCTGCCTTTCTCCCCTGGTATCATGAACCTCCTCTCTGCAGGACAGACCAGAGGCACACTCCTGCTGGACAGGGCTGATCTTTCTCTTGTAGCTACTCTTTCTGTAATGAGATTCCAGGGGTGGAAAGAGGCAGTAGCTTGTCCCACTTCCCCTTGTCCTCAGGTTCTTCTCCCAGAAGAGGAAGCCAGTGAGAAGGGCACTTTGCCAGGAGCCTGTGCTGTGTCCAGCAGCAAGCCTCAGTGGAAAGAACAACAGATACAACCTGACAACCAGCCCTGGCAACTGTTGCTCTGGATCAAAGCTTGGACTTGATGTCAGACAGACCTCAGACTGGAGGTAGCATCTGAATACGGCTACTTATTGAATTCTAACCTTGAGCAAATTCCTTAAGCTCTCCAAGCCTCAGTTTCCTCATCTGTAAAGTGGAGAGGTTAATACCTACCTCATAAAATAGTCATGAGAATCCAAAGAATTAATGCATATAAGGTCCTCAGCCTGACACCAAGTTCCAGCCAGTGCTGACCATCACTATTCTGCATTTTTTGGAGTCACTTGGGGCAAGCAACTTGGTCCCACAGAACCTTGTTTTCCTTATTTGCAAAATGGGACTATGGATATCCTCCTCCCTAGGTTATTGGGAGGATTAAGGGGATATAGCCTCTTAATAGTAGCCAGGACCCAAATGATGCTCTATTGTTGCGTGCTGAACTGGATTTCTGTGACTCTGAGGCTGGAAGGAAGGGCTCACTGAATCCCTGTACAACATCCCCTCTGAGTAGGTTCCTTATGTCTGCTTGAATGCTTCCAGTGATGGGAGACTCACCACCTCTGAGGAAGCCTTCCCCTTCTTTCTCTGTTCAGCTCTTTCTACAAAGCCCTGCTTCATGCAGGGCCAAGATTCATCTTGCAGTAGTTTTCCAGCCGGGAGTTGAACATGTTCCAAACCTTAATTTCCCATCACTGACCCTGGGGGCCATAACTAACTCCTCACTTCCCTTCCCCATGACTTCTGCTAAATGGATTAGTCCTCCAGCCTTTGCACAATTAGATTCTGGATCTAGCAAGCAGGGGAGGGGAGGGATGCAAAGGAGGGGGAGGGGTGCAGTTGAGGTTTCCTGCCTTTAAGGAGGGCAATTAACTGCTTCCCTGCCAGGGCTGGGGTTGGCCTGTCGCGCTGGTGACCAGTGTGAGAGGCTGCTTCTGCTGGGACCAGTGACATCCACATTCAGAGATGACGTTCCTGGAGCCACTGTACACATCACGGCTGCTTGGCCATGGTCGGGGCGGCGCCCACTGGCCGCAGATGGAAACTGAGGCTCAGAGGGAAAGTGGCCACACGGGGAGCTCCGCCTGCACATGAGTTCATTCATTCATCCGTGCAAACGTTCTCTGAGCCCTTACTCAGCGCCAGGTGCTGTGCTGGATGCTTGGGATGCTGCAATAAATGAGACAAAGACATGCTTTTCTACAAAGATAGTGGTAAAGATCAGCAAAGAGGGAGACTTAGAGGAGATCACTTACTCTCCCTGCAAACTGGAAGGATGGCCTGTTCATTCACCCATCTGTCCGTCCATCCATTCACCCATCCAATCCGCCAACATGTACTGGGTGTCTAAACCCAGTCCAGTGGTTGAGACTCCATGCTCCTGATACAGAGGACAGGGGTTCAGTCCCAGGTCAGGACACTAGGATCCTGCATGCTGTACCTGGCAGCCAAAAATTAAAAAAAAAAAATTTTTTTTTAATAAAGTAAATTAGAGGTCCCCAGAATTCAGAGATGCCTGGAATCAGGACCTCAGTTAACTTGTGCTATGCAGAAACCTCTCTTTTCTTGGGACTTTGGGGGGGCCTTGTGCCCCAGCCCACGTGTTTCATGGTAACAGACTCCACCTTCCATCTTGGGAGGTGGTGCCCATGACCTAGTCTAAGCCCAGCAGTGCTTTCCACGATCAGCTCAGGAAAAGACCCATGGCCTGTGTCAGGCTCATCGAGACCAACAGGTTTCAATCCCAGGACTTTGATTTGAGATAGGGAGGAAGATGGCAGCCCGCTCCAATATTCTTGTCTGGAGAATCCCATGGACAGAGGAGCCTGGTGGGCCACGGTCCGTGGGATCACAAAAGAGCTGGACACAGCTGAGCGGGTAGCACGCAGGGAGGAAGAGCACTCTCTCTCCCGTTGGACTTGGTGTTGGGGTGATGGGAGCTGCTGGGGGTCACCCCCAGGGAGCTGGAGAACAGATCTAACTCAGGCCTGATAGGCAGGGGCCAGCGACATTGTTCCAGTCTTGAATCCATTTATGTCTAAAGCCAGATCTGTCTACCCTGTGAGTTGTTTTATGTTTAAGGTGGTCTGGGTATTGTGTCATTTTCAACAGACGAGGCTGCCTGGTTCCAGCACAGTCCTCCTCCTTCCAGCTGACCCTGGGCAGGCATCACGGTCTCTGGTTCCTGTGGCTGCCTCACCGCCTCACCGCCTCCTGCCCATGCCCACCCCCGCAGCCCCTGACTCTGACACCCCGCTCTCAAAGATGAAGGCTGCCTCTCTCAGCCAGCCTCAGGGAGTTAGGCTTCTCAACCAAGTTCAGTTCATGGCAGCCTAGCTTCATCCTCCGGTCTCATCTCTGTCCCAGAACTTGAAACAGGAGCCTTGTCACTGAAAGTCCCTTCCTTGGGCAGTCCCCTGAGGATCCTGCCTGCTGAAGATGCTTTCTATCTTGGTAAATACCCCCTCCATCCCCACAAGTCCCTCTCGCTAGAAGTCAGCCCGCCACCTTCTCCCCTCACAGAGTTTGCTCCAAATACTTTCCAGAATCCACCTCTCGTCTTCCTTCTGAAGCAACCCTGGTTCAGGTCCCAACACGTGTCACCCTGACTTTCGCATCAGCTTCCTCCTTGAAGTGTCCTGGCCTCCAGTCATCACCACCAGTGGAGGTCCACCCGTTGGGACTTTGTAGATCCAGAGAAAAGAAAAGTGAGTCACTTAGTTGTATCCGACTCTATGTGACCCCATGGATTGTAGCCCACCAGGCTCGCCCATGGAATTCTCCAAGCAAGAATACTGGAGTGGGTTGCCGTTTCCTTCTCCAGGGGATCTTCCCGACCCAAGGACTGAACCCAGGTCTCCCAAATTGCAGGCAGACTCTTTACTGACTGAGCCAGCAGGGAAACCATCCAGAGAGAATTTCTTCAACTGAGATTTGGAGAGAATTCTTTCAGTTGCCAGCTTGGGGTAGGGCAAGAGGGAATGCTTCTGGCTGTTATATTCATGGAGCAGAGCAAGGAAAGGGAGCTAAAGTCCCATCATTCAGAATGTGTGTCCCTTGCTTTCTCTCTGTCTTCTCTGCTGTGCCTGACACTTGCAGGTCCTTTGTGACTCAGTCCCTCTGTGCTGTGCTGTGCTTAGTCGCTCAGCCATATCCGACTCTTTGCGACCCCATGGACTGTAGCCCACCAGGCTCCTCTGTCCATGGGGATTCTCCAGTGACGAATGCTGGAGTGGGTTGCCCTGCCTTCCTCCAGGGGATCTTCCCAACCCAGGGATCGAACCCAGGTCTCCCGCATAGCAGGCGGATTCTTTACCAGCCTGCAGGTGGTCATTTACCCCTGTAAGACCTGAGAGACATCTTTCTGTGTCTAGGCTTCCCACCAGACCTGGTCCCTCCATGACCCGAGCCTCTGGGGTGCTCAGGACAAACTGACTGGCTCCTCCTTTGTCTCTTCTCTAAGGGCACTTTATTTTTTCCTTATTTTTAAATTTCGGCCACACCCTGTGGCACGTGGGATCTTAGTTCCAGGGAACCTGGATCCCCTGCATTGAAACTGTGAAGTCTTAACCACTGAGCCACCAGAGAAGTCCCTCTGCAAGCATTTCAGATTATAGCTACTTCTCTGTTAGCATCCTTCTTCCAAGGGCTTATTGAGGTCCTGTCCCAGCTTCTTTGTGATCATGGGCTGGTTTATACCTGCTCTTACCCTTCACTGTCAGTTTCAGGGCCTGAGGAGGGACAGAGGACAGATATCTGGGCTGATGTCCAAGTGGCTGCCAATCAAAGTCCTACCTCCCACTCTCTCCTCTCGCCCTCCTACCTGACTTCCGCCCCTGTCCCCTCCCTGGAACACGCCTCCCTGGGTATCTAAGACCAGATCTACAGGATCACTTTCTGTTCTCATGTGACTTGACCACTTGGTAATGTTTGACCCTTTCAAACTTGTTCTTGTCTGACTCTGTCCTGCTTTAGATTCTTGGGGCGACACAGTGTCACGAAGACCCTTCTTGTGTTTCTCCCAACCTCTGCCGAAGCCTCTGAATCTAATTTTCTGGCTTCTCTTCTCTCTGCTTCCTCTGAAATATTATTATTTCTCAGGGGTCCCTTCTCAGCCCCCATTCCTTCTTACGCTAGAGAGTTTCCCTGAGGGCTTCCTCCCTCCCCATGAATTCAGGAGTTTCCCTCCAAAAGCTGATCTTTTCCAAATGCTGGCTCCCTGCCCTGATCCCTCACCTGGATCCAGATCCCATCTCCAGCTGTCCCAGACCCCTCTTCTTGAGAGGCCTCATGTCAAAAGCTGGCCTTGGCTTCTCCCTCCTCCCAAACCTGTTTCTCTTCCTAGGAAAGGCCACCATTGTCTGTTTAGCTGCCCAGAAACGTGGGTGCTATCCCTGACCATCCTGTTTTCTGTTTCCACACTCAACTGCTCACCAAGCCCTACTGCTTTACCTTTCTAACAAATCTCTCTGTGCCCACCCACACTTCACCCCTAAAGCTTCTCTTCACCGGTCTCCCTGTCCCCTGCATTCCACACTGCTGCTCACCTCCTGTTAAACAGCAAATTTCACCAAGCCGCTAATGGCTCCCACGACTTAGGAATTAAGTCCAAATGTTCCCCAAGGCTGGAGTTGCCAGATTTAGCAAACAAAATACAGGATGTCCAGTTAAATTTGAATTTCAGATAAACGATCTTTTTTTTTTTTTTTTAAGTGTAAGTATGTCCCGTTTACTATCTGGCATCTGGATCCTTTCTCCACCCCAACCTCATCTCTTGCTCTGCTGTATTTCACATCTGACTCTCAGGCCAGACTGAACTGTTTGAACTTGAACTCCCCAGCTGGAAGAGACAGCTCCTCACCAATACGCTCTTCTTACCTGCTGCCCCCACCCCGAAAGGCCCTGTTCCCTTCTTGTCCTGACCAACCTCTGCTCACCCCTGGGGTTCCCTCCTCTAAGAAGCCTCTCTGTTCCCTCCTAATGGCTGCTCAGTCACTCAACCATGTCTGACTCCTAGCGACCCCGTGGACTGTCCATGGAATTTTCCCAGGAAAGAACACTGGAGTGGGTTGCTAGTTCCTCCCTCAGGGGGATCTTCCCGACCCAGAGATTGCACCCCCACCTCTTGCTTCTCCTGCATTGGCAGGCGGATTTTTTACCCACTGGGCACCTGGGAAGCCTCCCTCAGAATAGATTTGGCTCCTTCCCTGAGTGGCCAGAGGCCCATTTCCCTGGATGGCAGCACTTCATCGGCTGGCGTGTCCCCTTAGTTGGCTCTTTTTCTCTCTGTTGCCGACAAGGAGCCGTCAGCAACTCTGTGACCCACATCTGGACCAGCCCGCATGGCCCCATCCAGCTGGAGGCTCCCGGGGGCCTGGCGCCTTGGCTGAGGCCCCAGCTTTCTTTCTGCTCTCTTGGCCTGGGTCCCAGTCTGTTGGTTCACACTCCCTCCTTGCTTGAGTTCCCATGAAAAGTGGCCTCCACCCGTAGCCCCCTGCCCAGGACTAGGTTACAAGATGCTGAGACAATGGAGGCGGAGAGCCAGATTTCCACCAGGCCTGCCTTGACACCCCTCGCAGCACTCGCCTGTGCACCTAGGGGTCAGATGCTGACAGCAGAGGTCTCAGAGCTCAAGGCTCACTCACACTGGGCCTGTCCGCCCCCGTGGGGGTAAAGCGGAGGGAGCCTGGCCTTAAAGTTGGGACCCTGGCTTTGAATCCCAGTCCTGACCTTTTCTAGAGGCATGCAGAAAGGCCAGATGGGCACACCTCCTCCCCTGGCACCTCATTTTCTTGTCTGTAAAGTGGGGACAGCAAGGAGACCAAACCAGTCAATCCTCAAGGAAATCAACCCTGAATATTCATTGGAAGGACTGATGCTGAAGCTGAAGCTCCAATACTTAGACCACCTGATCCAAACAGCCAGCTCATTGGAAAAGACCCTGATGCTGGGAAAGATTGAAGTCAAAAGGAGAAGAGAGTGGCAGAGGATGAGATGGTTGGATAACACCAGTGACTCTATGGACATGAATTTGGGCAACCTTTGGGAGAGAGTGAGGGAAGTCTGGAGTGCTATAATCCATGGGGTCGCAAAGAGTTGGACACAACTTAGCGACTAAACAACAGAGTGGGGATAATAATGTTTATCTCATAGCATATGCTGTCAAAGAAGTGTGGCTAACACAAGCAAGGACACACAGCAGCAAATAGGATGCGGCTCTGACCTTCGCTTGCCTTGCTCAAGGCTGGTGGCTGCAGGATGCTGGGACCAGAGCTCTCCTAGCAGCTTTCTTCTTCCCAGCATCACTAACAGGGTATCACTAACCAGTCTCTAGGAGGAGGGCTGTTAGAGCCCACTCTCCACCCCTGCTCTGGCTCCGTTCAGCATCTCCACTGTGAATCAATAGCCCAGGTGAGCACAGAAGAGCTGACAAAGCAAGCTAAAGGTGAGGACGATTAAACAGAGAGACCCAAGGACGGAGGACAAAGCGCTCGGCCGGGAGCTGGAGAAACAGGGCCTCCTGTCTCCTCCAGTTTGCCTCTCTCTCTGCCCCAACAGCCTTCAGATCCCAGAGGAATGGGCGCTGTGGCCGTGTGGTCCATGCTGACCCAGCCTCCACCTTGGTGGAGCAGGTTCCTCCATAGATATTCTTGGGACATTTCTCAGCGCTTCTCACTCTTCATCCCGTTTATTTACTGATGTCATCATTTATGTCTCAAACTGTCATGCAAACAGAAAAAAAGAATGGGGGAAAAATTAAGGGAACAGAATATTCAAAACTAGGAATTCCTTGGTGATCCGGTGGTTAAGACTTGGTGCTTTCACTGCCGTGGGCCCATGTTTGATTCCTGGTTGGTGGGGGCTAAGATTCCACAAGCCATGTGGCTCAAAATAAAAAAGAAAGAAAAAAAAGAAAAAAACCCCCCAAACCCCATAAACTGTGGGACAATTACAAAAGGTCAAACACATGTGTAATGAAAATCCCAAAAGGGAAGAAAGAGGCAAAGGAGGAGGAGAGATTTTGGAAGAAAGAATGGCTAAGGATTTTCCAAAATTAATGACAGATTCTCTCTGCCACCTGCTTCCAAATTGTGAGTGCCTTGAGGACAGGAGTCTGTCAGTTTGCACATGATAATAACCAAAAATGTTTAGGATGACATGTATGAAGTGTTTTTAAAAAGTTACACGTATATGCAGTCTTTCATTTCCAACTTCAACACATAAAGACCTCAGGAGGTATCATTTCCAGCCTTGCAGGAAGACCAAGCTGAAGAAACTGCAACTCTTAGATCCTGAGAACTGAGTTCACAAGGCAAACCCTTCCTGGAAAACTGGACTCGGGAAAACACAGAATCACAATCTGATAAGCCTCCCTGGGGGCCTCTGGAGCCGTAATGGGCAGGAACACTACTGATGGTAACTGATAGATTGCTGGAGGCTCAGTGTGGACCATGCTGAGAGAAGAAGGCTGGAGAGAAATTCTCTCTCATTCCTAGAAGGAGCAGAGGAAGAGTCACTGTGTTGTTTAGTTGCTAAGTCATGTTTGACTTTTTTGTGACCTCATGCGCTATAGCCTGCCAGACTTCTCTGTCCATGGAATTTCCCAGATAAGAATACTGGAGTGTGTTGCCATTTCCTTCTTCAGGGGATCTTCCCAATCCAAGGATCAAACCCAAGTCTCCTGCACTGCAGGTGGATTCTTTACCAATGAGCAACAAGGGAAGGAACTGACCATTTTTCAAATACACCTAGATCTTTGTCTGTAAGGAAGCCATGTGGTGCCAATGATAAAGATTCCACTGCATCCCACTGCCACTGTGGGTTCAATCCCAGGGTCAGGAAGATCCCCCAGAGAAGGAAATGGCAACCCACTCCAGCGTTCTTGCCTGGAGAATCCCATGGACAGAGGATCTTGGGGGGGGCTAGAGTCCCATGGGGTCTCAAAGAGTCAGACCCAACTGAGCATAGAAGCACAACACATTTGTCTGTAACTAAGGCCTGCCTCCAAGGAAAACTGCTTTAGCAGAGTCTTATCTGATCTTGGTAAAGGGCAGCGTCCTGTCTCAAATGGGAGCGAGGGAGGAGCTAAGAAGCTCACAGGAACTTATGCAATGTGCTCAGCCACGTCTAACTCTTTGCGATCCCATGGACTGTAGCCCTCCAGACTCCTCTGTCCATGGGGTTTTCCAGGCAAGAATATTGGAGTGGGTTGCCATTTCTTCCTCCAGGGGATCTTCCTGACCCTGGGATCAAACCTGAGTCTCTTGTGTTTCCTGCATTGGCAGGCAGAATAAAGTCACAGCCCAGCCACTCAGGCCCACTACAAAAATGAGACAAACAATTGGGATTTAATCGTCAGACTACAGAATGCTTCCCTTCCCAGTGCCGGAGCACACGTCAACAGGTCAACAGGTCAACTATAGTTTAGAGGGCTGCAAGACAAAGCTGCTATTTAAGACAGACTTCTTAGGGAGACCCAAAGACAATAGGAGAGAAAACAGCAAGGAGCTAGAAGAAACGGAAGCCTCTGGCACCTGTGGCTGCAGCAAACCTGAAAGACAGCCCTACTTTTAGTGAGGTTAGCATAAAACTTCACACTAAAAGCTGGTTACCTCAGTTCCTGNGGGGCCGCTCTTCATTGTGGTGCATGGGCTTCTCTTGTTGTGGAGTACAGACTCTAGGCTCATGGGCTCCGTAGTTGCTGCACACGGGCTTAGTAACTCCTTGGCAGAGTGTTTCTTCCCAGACCAGGGATCGAACCCATGTCCCCTGCATTGGCAGGCAGATTTCTATCTTCTGCACTGCCAGGGAAGTCCATACTCCAGCTTTTCACCCTGATTTTATAGTACCTGGAGATCGAAAGCTTCTGCAAGCTTACTGCTTTGTGTAAGCTAAACTTCTTTAACAATTTGACCAAGAATGTAATGATGTCACACAATGGAAGTTTATTTTTCTCTCATGATAAGATCTAGGAGTTTGGTTCCAAGTTGGTGGGGTAGATGTGGCGTGCAGGCTGATGATGGATCTGCCATTGTCAACACAGGGACCCTAGGGTCATCCCACAGACAGAAAGGGGACAAGCAGGGTGGGAGTTTTCGGGGCCAGGCCTGGAACAGCACTCATCACATCTTATCATCTGTAACTCTGTCAACTGTGCTCAAGCTTCTCTAGCCAAGAGACTGTCCTGCTTTTGCAGGATCTGCAGCTCTCAGTTTGGACCCCAGGTTGCAGGCTCATGATGGACTTTGTAGGAAAGGAGTTTGTATTCCCTGTCACCCCCTGACCCCACATCTCCTCCTCTCAGAGTTCCTCATGTAACCAGCAACCTGAGAATTCTGCTGGCCCCAGACTGCTTTCCAAATAACCCAGAGGGCTAAGTTCCTGAGGAAGGAAGGGATTAGACAAATAAAAAGCCAATCCATAAGCTTTCTTCTTGTTCTGGTCTTGGGGAGTACCACAAGTTCAGTGCTTCAGGATGTCCCCTCTCTGACTTCCCAGTGCCTCTCCCACATTCAAACAGCCAGAGCAGGGACTTCCCTGGCAGCCCAGTGGTTAAGACTCTGTATTCCCAATGTAGGGGGCCTGGGTTAGATCCCTGCTCAGGGAACTGTATCCCACATGCTGCAGCTGAGACTCAGCACAGCCAAATAAACAAATAATGTTAAAAAGTAAAACAACCAGAGTGCTTTGCCAAGGGTGACCAATTTGTCTCAGTTTGCCTGGGACTTGTCTCATTTTTCAAACAGAAAAACTAGCATTCCAAGAACATCTGCTCACTCCTAGGCAAAATGGGAGGTCAGTTTGCTCTTACCTTTAATATTTTCTTCCTTAAGAATAATATACAATTATTTAAAGTACATATGGACTAAAAAGAAATGTTTTAGAACAGAAAGGTGTATTTTGTCTTTGTTTTTCATATATGCCTTTATTTTATTATGTTGAAAAGGTGCCATTCAAAACTTGATTAACTTGAGATAAGACCTTTGTGTTTATCCTTTCGATAGTTCATAGGAACTGTACCAGAGTTTTCTTGTTTTTATTCAAACAACTGTAAATCATACAGGATTTCTTTCATATATGTTGCAAATTTGAAAACTATTCCCAAGCCTACATGTTTACTATTGCATTCAACTTTCCTGATAACTATTGCACAATTATCTTTTTTATATAAAATATTATCATGACAAAGTTGTTTGGATTTTAAAAGTAACTTACCATATAGCCAGAGTTAGTTGTTTTTTCTTTTCTTTTTTTTTTTTTGTAATGAACTAAATAAATTAAAAAGAAGAAGAAGAATGGCTTGGGCTTTCCTGGTCATCCAGTAGTTAAGAATCCGCCTGCCGATGTAGGAGTCATGGGATCGATCCCTAATCTGAGAAGATCCCACGTACAGCAGAGCAACCAAGCCCACTGACCACAACTACTGAGCCTACACTCTGGAGCCCATGACCCATGAACCCATGTGCAGCAGCTGCTGGAGCCCAGGTGCCCCGAGCCTGTGTTCTGCAACAGGAGAAGGCAGTGCAACGAGAAGTCCAAGCACCACAACTAGAATGTAGTCCTGCTCACCAAAACCAGAGAAAGTTGGGGTAGCAACCCAGCCAAAAAGAAATAAATGATTTTTTTAATTATAAAGAAAAAATTGCTTAGTGATTGAGAATGATTAAGAATTCAGTCTCTGGAATCAGATGTACAAGGACTGAGTCCTGCCTCTGCCCCTTATGGGCTGTGCATCGCTGGACAAGTCATCACTCCCCCTGGAGTCTTAGTTTCCTCAGCTGTAAAATGGAGATAGTAAAAGCATTTTGCTTCAAAGGGTTGGTGTGAAGATGTACTGAGCTAGTGTTTAGTAATATATAGTCCCCAGGGTCACAGAGATGATACAGAAAGCATCCAAGGATGCTTGAGCATCATCCAATGATGATCCGTGAGCATCCAATAGACTGAGATGGGTGAAGGAGGCTGGTACTGAGTGTCCCCGGAGCACAAGGAGGGGCTGGTGAAGTTGGCCCAGGGATGACAGAAGACTCCTGAGGGATGGAGAGACGTTTGAGTGGGGCTTTAATGACAGACAAATAGGAGTTACTCAAGAGGAGAATGGAGAAGAATATTCCCAGCAAAGGAAACAGGCTGGGGAAGTATGTGTCTGTTCAGATTCAGTTGAGCTGGAACTACGTTTCTGGAATCTCCTCGGTTGGGGTTGTCCATAAGAAAACTTTGCATGAGGTTTGGGAAGTGGAAGTGAATGTAGCCGTGTTTGTGGTCAGGTGATGAGGAGAGAAACTGTTGCAGCTCGTGAAGGCTGGCCAACATCTACTGGCTGTCTCTGTGGTTTTTTTTGTTTTTTGTTTTTTTTAATGGTATGATGTAGCAGGCAGGCCCACATCTGCTCCAGCTCTCTTTCTTCTTCTTTTTTGAGTTCTCATTTATTTTCTTATAAAGTCATTGAAAGCAGGGTATCTCAGAGTCACTTTTGTGATTTTGTTAAGAAACTGCTACAGGACATAGAGTGAAAATTTTCTTTTCTTTTTTTAAATTGAATTATAGTTGTTTACAATGTTGTGTTATTACTGCTGTTCAGCAAAGTGACTCAGTTATACATATATACACAATCTTTTTTATTCTGTTCCCTGATGGTTTATCATGGGTTTGAATATAGTTCTCTCTATTATACAGAAGGACCTTGTTTTCCTTCAGTTTCTTCTGCATCTTTCGGGTCAGTTTCTTCAATGAAGACTCCACTTCTGCAAGTCAACCACGTGATGGAAGCTAGAGGCGGGACACGAGGAGAGACCACGTGGGTTTGTTTGCTCCCATGAGAACCAGCTTCCCCTCACTCTCCTCAATTCCTCATCATTTTCCCTCTCTACTGCCTGCCCTGCTGGCCTCTGACGCAGCAGTAGACGCATTGACCATAGCGATGTGTAAACAATTTGCGCACTGTTCCCCTCTCATTACTGCATCAAGTCAGCTCCCTGGAAGACACGGCCGTTCTCTCTCATGCCTAGTGGTTTTGCTTCTCCCAGTGAAACCTGACTGATACCCTGAGTCCTGTGTGGCTGAGAGTTGGAGAACTGGCAGTATGGGCAAGGGAGGGGGAGGGGGGTGACGGAAAATGAGGATAGAGAGGTAGGCTGGGGTCCGGGACTTGAAAGGCTTGAATGTCTGGGCAGGGGGCTTGCAGTTGATCCTGCTGTTATTGAGGAACCATGGGAAGTTTTTGAGCAGGAAAGTGATGTGGCCA
>SJYW01034429.1:673930-743826 GCA_006410735.1 Raphicerus campestris | reverse complement strand
GTGATGTTGGAGAAGACTTTTGAGAGTCCCTTGGACTGCAAGGAGATCCAACCAGTCCATCCTAAAGGAAATCAGTCCTGAATATTCATTGGAAGGGCTGATGCTGAAGCTGAAGCTACAATCCTTTGGCCACCTGATGCATATAACTGAGACTCATTGGAAAAGACTTTGATGCTGGGAAAGATGGAAGGCAGGAGGAGAAGGGGACAACAGAGGATGAGATGGTTGGATGGCATCACCAACTCAATGGACATGAGTTTGTGTAAGCTCCGGGAGTTGGTGATGGACAGGGAAGACTGGTGTGTTGCAGTTCATGGGGTCACAAAGAGTCGGACAGGACTGAGCGACTGAACTGAACCGGTGGGGACACGGCCCTTATAGGATGCAAGTACTCCTGGGACAGATATATGTCCATTCAGGGACCCTGGAGCAATGTATCTTCAAAACCAGAGGCCTCTTTCCCAGTCCTGCCCATGCCTGGGCTGGAGACATAGATTGCCATTGCCTAGCTGGGCTGGACACTGCACAAGCTTACTGGGACCCACGTGGGTTCATTTCTTTCTTTTTTTTTTTTTTTGAGATTGTTTTGATATGGATCATTTTCTAAACTCAATTGAATTTTTTTTTTAAGGTTTAGCTATTTTTCTTAAAGAACTACGAGACACTTGAGGGAACTAGCAGTTACTTTGAATCATCCACTAGTCAGAATAAACTTGTATCAGAATAATGAGATGTTAGTCTACTACCTAAATCCCAGAAGCTCTTTGTAGCTTCTTTCCCAACAAAACTCTTTATTGAATTTGTTACAAATTTGGTCCTGTTTTATGTTTTGGTTTTTTGGCCACAAGGCATGCGGGGTCTTAGCTCCCCAACCAGGAATTGAACCCACGCTCCCTGTAATTGGAAGGTTAACTGCTGGACCTCCAAGGAAACCCCTGGAGGCTTGTTTGTTACAACCACCAAACACATAGTGACTTCAAACACAGACACATCTATTATCCTATGGTTCTGATGTCTGCAGTCTGACACGGGTCTCACTGGATTAAGTTCATGGCATCGGCAAGGCTGTGCAGCTTTCCAGAAGCTCTCAGGGACAATCTGTCTCCTTGATTTTCCAGCTCCAGAGGCTGTCAGCATCCCTTGACTTACGGCTTCTTCTACGAGGGTTTGAATCCTTGCATCGCGTCACCCCAACCTCTCCTTCATTCCTAGACCTCTTCTGCCTCCATCTCCCACTTTTAAATATTCTTGTCTTGGACTCACTCAGATAATATAGAATTTTTACATTTGATTTTTAAGATCAGGTGATTAGCAACTTTAATTCCATCCACTGCCTCCACTCCCTTTGCCACATAATGTAACACACTCACAGTTTCTGGGATTTCCGATCTGGATGTCCTCAGGCGCTGGTGTTACTGCTTTCTATTCTTAGTAATTGGGCTTCCCTGGTGGCTCAGAGTAAGTTAAAGCTCTGCCTGCAATGCAGGAGACTGGGTTTGATCCCTCAGTTGGGAAGATTCCCTGGAGAAGGAAATGACAACCCACGCCAGTATTCTTGCTTGGAGAATCCCATGGACGGAGGAGCTGGTGGGCTACAGTCCATGGGGTCACAAAGAGTCGGACACGACTGAGGGACTTCACTTATTCTTAGTAATTAACTAATGGCTGCGTCAGGTCTTAGCTGTGGCACACAGGACCTTCGTTATGGCGTGTAGGACCTTGCGTTTCAGTGCACAGGCTTAGCTGCTCTGAGGCATGTGGGACATTTGTTCCCAGACCAGGGATGGAACTCACGTCCCCTGCAGTGCAAGGTGGATTCTTAACCACTGGGCCCACCAGGGAGGTCCCAAGGAGGCCAGTATCCTGCTTCCACACCTTGTTGTACTGCAGACTCCAGGGCCCCTGCAGCAGACAGTGGTGGAGTCAGAGGCTCTGGAATCTGTGTTTTACCCCAGGGCAGTGAGAAGGCAGGAGGTGGGGGCTGGAGGAAAGCAGAGCAGGTGGGGCTGATGGGGAGCGGGGTGGTTTCCTGGTTCCTTTCACATCCAAAGAGCCTCCTTCCCCTGCGGCCTCAACAGCTGTGTCTTCCTCCCACCAGCTTCAGGCCCGGGTGGACCGCAAAGTGGGTGAATTAAAACCCAGGCCTTGGGTATGTCTCTTTTAAGAGGAGAACTCCAGGCTTCCCAGGTGGGCTCTTCTCACCCCCGAAAACTTGCTTTTCTGTTTTAAGGTCCCTGTGTCACCCTGGTCATCTTCAGGCTGTTGAAGAGACCCTGGTCTTTGATGCAACTTGTGGTGGCAAAAGCCATTCCTATGTGTGTCTCTTTGCGATCCTGAAATGCCTGCACTCTGAGTCACATACAGGTGTCTAGAAGAGCTGCAGGGGGCTTGCAGGAGCCTGCAGATGAATTCCAGTGGGAGCAGGGATGTCGCAACCACATGGAAAGGAGGCATTTTGTCAAGAGAAGAACTGGAGGAGACGACTGATGATCTGAATGGGAAGCTGTTGTTCAGTCACTAAGCTTTGTGCAACTCTTTGTGACCCTGTCAACTAAAAAGATGCAAGTTAAGTTTTAATTGGGGCAAAATGAGACCTGCAGCCTGGGAGATCGCTCTGAGAGACTGCTCCAAAGAGGCAGCGGGGGGAAATCAATATATAAGATTTTGGTGAAGAGGCAGTTCAATACCACTAAGCACTCTGGAGTGGGTAGAAGTTCCTTCTGTAGGGGATCTTCCTGACCTAGGGATCGAATCCCTGTCTCCTGCATTACAGGCAGACTCTTTACGATCTGGACCACCAGGGAAGGTGCTGCCCAACCCCACTAGGCCTCCTCTGCTCTAGAGGCCACGCCCCATCCCCATATTCTGACCTCTCATTGGCTCCCTTTCAGGCCACATGTGTGCCGTTCTTCTTGTCAACTCAGCCTTTGATTATGCTGTTCCCTCCTTTTTTAACACTCTTCCCTCTCTCATCCCTCTGTTACTTTCTACTCATCCTTCAGAAGCCAGCATGTTGCAGAGAAGTCAATTCTGACTCCATGCTAGAACTGTTTCTTTGATTCACTTTTCCTGGCTTTTGTTATTACAATCATACATAGCTGACTCAGAGCACCTTACTGCTCTGCCTGGCTGTTAAACTAAAGTGCCTTTGTCCAGCTCATACAGAGATAATCTGACCCTGCTCACCTGTGAATGGCTGCAAAGAAATGAAGAGATGAACACACCCCTTTCCAAAGGCTGGCCCTTCCCAGAGATGTTTTGCAAGATGAAAAACCCTTTTTACTTTATTCTTCACTGCGTTTCCCTCTCCATTCTGCCTTTTGACTTTAGAGAAGTAATGAGAAACTTCTCTTTCTGACTCTATAAAAGAACCTGAAATCCAGACCCAGATGAGATGGTTACTTTGACAAATTAGTCTTCCATCTTCTTGGTCAACTGGCATTCCAAATAAAGTCATATTCCTTGCCTCAACACTTCTTCTTGGATTATTTGGCCTGTTGCGCAGTGAGCAGAGCAAGCTTGGACTCAATAACAAGCTGGGTCATCACACCTTCAGGAAAATGTTCTCTGTCCTCCTGACACACATCCAGATTTTCCCACCAGAAGCCCTCAAGGGCATCCCGGACCCTTCTCACATCCTGCACCTCTGTTCCAGCATCTTTTAGGCCTTTTTTTTCTGCAGTCGTTTCTCTCTGGTTTTCTCTCCCACCAGTTCATAAACTCCACGAGGGCAGGAAATGAGCTGGCTTTCACTCAGTCACTGCATCCTTGGTTCTTCATGTAGTGCCTGGCACACACTAGGTGCTTAAAGAGTATTTGCTGAATGAAGAAAGGGGATCAAGACTTGTGCCCTTTAAAAATAGAAGATGCTTCTTTGTAGAGAGTGAGGCCTCCATCATCAGGAGCATTCAAGTACAACTGGATGTTTGTCTGGAGGGTACATATGTTTAGAGAGGAGTCAAGCAAGAGATGCATGTACCAGATGAGCTTTCAGATCACCTTTGATCCCAAGAAGCTTGAGACCTGAGGAACCCATGATGAAGTGGCTGGCTGGCTATTGTCTGAGAGACCCACATTGACATCTGGCTCAAATCTAATTCACTTTTTAATCTCCCGTTATAGTTGCAATATTTAAGTCTAAGCATTTATTTTATGACTGGTGTAGTGCTGTGCTCAGTCAAGACTTTTCGACCCTGTGGACCGTAGCCCAGCAAGCTCTGTCCATGCAATTTTCCAGGCAAGAATACTGGAATGGGTTGTCATTTCCTTCTCCAGGGCAGTCTTCCCGATTCAGGGACTGAACCCGCGTCTTTTGCATCTCCTACATTGGCAGGTGGGTTCTTTACCACTGTGCCACTTGGGAAGCCCTCCTAATTCACTTTGTAAACTATGAATGTTTATCTCATTTTCCTCTCTCCACTATTCATTTTCTTATCTTAAGAACAGGATGATAATAATTACACCCCAACCCACAGGATTACTGTGTGTATACAAATGCTGTCTTACTGTTCTCAGCTAGGTTTCCTAGAAGCAGAGCCTGGGAGGGGCTTCTTGAAAACTTGATTTATTAGAGGCCTGTTCTCAGGAAAAGCACGGGTGGAAGGGTGGGGTTGTGTTGAGGAACACAGGTGGGGCAGAGAAAGAAAGTAATGAAAAGATGTTGTCTTGGCTGCTAATTTAACATGTCCCCTCAGACTGGTTCCAAATAGGAAAAGGAGTACGTCAAGGCTGTATATTGTCATCCTGCTTATTTAACTTCTATGCTGAGTATATCATGAGAAACTGGAAGCTGGACTGGAAGAAACACAAGCTGGAATCAAGATTGCTGGGAGAAATATCAATAACCTCAGATATGCAGATGACACCACCCTTATGGCAGAAAGTGAAGAGGTACTAAAGAGCCTCTTGATGAAAGTGAAAGAGGAGAGTGAAAAAGTTGGCTTAAAGCTCAACATTCAGAAAACAAAGATCATAGCATCCGGTCCCATCATTTCATGGGAAATAGATGGGGAAACAGTGGAAATAGTGTCAGACTTTATATTTTGGGGCTCCAAAATCACTGCAGATAGTGATTGCAGTCATGAAATTAGAAGATGCTTACACCTTGGAAGAAAAGTTATGACCAACCTAGATAGCATATTCAAAAGTAGAGATATTACTTTGCCGACTAAGGTTCATCTAGTCAAGGCTATGGTTTTTCCAGTAGTCATGTATGGATGTGAGAGTTGGACTGTGAAGAAGGTGAGCACCGAAGAATTGATGCTTTTGAACTGTGGTGTTGGAGAAGACTCTTGAGAGTCCCTTGGACTGCAAGGAGATCCAACTAATCCATTCTGAAGGAGATCAGCCTTATGGTTTCTTTGGAAGAAATGATGCTAAAGCTGAAACTCCAGTTCTTTGGCCATCTCATGTGAAGAGTTGACTCACTGGAAAAGACTCTGATGTTGGGAGGGATTGGGGGTAGGAGGAGAAGGGGACAACAGAGGATGAGATGGCTGGATGGCATCATGGACTCGATGGACGTGAGTCTGAGTGAACTCCGGGAGATGGTGATGGACAGGGAGGCCTGGCGTGCTGCGATTTATGGGGTTGCAAAAAGTTGGACACGACCAAGTGACTGAACTGAAATAAACTGAACTTGGGGATCTCTGAAGCAATATCATCTTCCAACAAGAGGGCTGACTTTCTATAACCCAGACCAGTCAGGAGTCATTGGTTTCTGGGTGCTCTGAGAGGGACCTGACCTCCCAGCAAACAACTTCCATTTGGCCAAGGATAAGAAGAGGGCAGCTAGACTTTACAAGCCAATCCTGGGATTTTCCCGGTGGTCAGTAGTTAAGACTCTGTGTTGTCAACACAGGGGGTCTGGGTTGGATCTCTGGTTAGGGAAATAAGATCCCACATGCCGTTTGGTGTGGCCAAAATATACAGTTTTTTGAACAAAAGCAAAAAGAATAATGGATGACATACACTTAAATATGATTTTAAAAATAAATTTTTAAAAAAGCCAAGGGCACCAGTGGGCGTGAAGGAGACCTGGGTGGACTCCAGAAACCTCCACTATACATGTTCATGGTCACTGGAATGGGAAGGGGTTGACCTTGGTATACTATCGTGTTGTCAAGGAAGTGGAACCTTCCAAAGTTTCCACAACTTGTCCAAAGCCTAGTTCATCCAAGAGTAGGAGTAGACCTTGAACCTAGGGTGTCTGCCTCCAAATCTCTTGTCCTTTAAACAATCCTGCTCCCAAGGTCGAGGCTCCCCTGGCTGGGGAGGGTCTGGCCAGTGGGGGATCTGGGAGCCCCCCAGAACCTGGAAGGAAAGGAGCTCCCACCCCAAATACTCAGCATCAGGGTGTCAACCAGTCTCAGTAGGGCTATTGCAAACTTACTTCTTCTGGTTCCCACAAAGGAAGTCAACATGGTCTGGTGAGTGAGAGCTGCTAATAAAAGCCTGCCTAAGCCCCCACTGAAGTACAAAGGGGACTGACTGTCTGTGTGAACCACAGGCATTTCCTGACTGCAGGGAGAGAAATCAAGCCCGGGGCTACCAGGCTTCCTGCTCACACGGACACCTAGGTGCACACTCACCCACAGCACACAAGCACGCACACACCACACACAGGTGCACACCAAGATGCCTTTTCAGGCACCTCACTTGTAGGCAGGCTCACGGCCACCCGCAAGCACCCACTTCCTCACACTCAGCCCTGCAGCCACACGCACTGAAACACACACTCACACACTTACATGTACAGATACAAAGTTACAACACACATCCAGATACCAGTATGCCTCCCCACCTCACCCCCATCACAGGTGCACATTCAGAAGAACATAGGAATGTACAAACAGCCACACACGCATGTGGCTATCAGGGTCACTCAAGGAGTCACACACACTCTAGAGCATATTCTTTCAGTGATCAGATATCCATTGTGCAGTGGATATCAGTGGTAAATAACCCACCTGCCAATACGCAAGATGCCAGAGATGCAGGTTCGATCCCTGGGCAGGGAAGATTCCTTGGAGGAGGAAATGGCAACCCACTCCAGCATTCTTGCCTGGGAAATCCCATGAACAGAGGAGCCTGGCAGACTATAGTGATGGAGTAGCAAAGAGTCAGACATGGCTAAAGGATGGAGCACCCACCCACACGGTTAAACTACTGAGTGCATGTGCGCGCGCGCACACACACACACACACACACATACACACATACACCGATTTGTCTAGACATGCAGGTATGTGGACACACGGATACACGTTCAAGCATCTCCACACATACACACACACACACATACACACACACACACACCGATTTGTCTAGACATGCAGGTATGTGGACACACGGATACACGTTCAAGTATCTACACACACACACACACACACACACACACACCGATTTGTCTACACATGCAGGTATGTGAACACAAAGATACACATTCAAATATCTCCACACACACAAAGATAGACACACACAAGTACACGTCATAGATAACAAATACACACAACCATTTCCCCACCTCCCCAGCTTTACTGAGCTATAATTGACCACATACAGTCTGATCTCTCAGAGAGTGAAAATGCCAAGCGGTGTAGTTTCTTGAAACATCTTGCCTCGGTGTTCTCTCTCCGCCTTCCCCTCCCCCATCCTTTCTCCCACTCTTGCTCTCCTCCCCCTTCATCTCTCCCCTCCTTCTCTCTTCTCCCAAAGTCTGTGTGCAAGCTCAGGCGCTCAGACACAGCCAACTCTTTGTGACCCCATGGACTGGAGCCCATCAGTCTCCTCTGTCCAAGGGATTCCCTAGGCAAGAATACTGGAGTGGGGTGCCATTTCCTCCTTCAGGGGATCTTCCCAACCTAGGGATTGAACTTGGCTCCTGGGAGGAGGCTTCCTCCTTACCCAGATATGGAGACTGATACTGGGAAGGGTTGGCTCCTCCTGATCAAAGATCCCAGCTAGTAATGGGCACGCCAAGATGGCCACCCAGGTGTTTTTTAGAATTCAGGACCTTCTCTCTTTACTGGGGCAGCCACTGGTAACTTGGAGTCCTCCCGGCTATGACTCCTGACTCTAAAAATAAGGTGGAGTGGACTTTTCATGTGGGGTGCCTCCAGGCCTGTGAGCCTAGGGGCATGAAGGGGAAGCGCTGGAGAAACTATGAAGTTGCCTGATGAGGCAGCCAGAGCCAGGCACGAGCAGGGCAGGCGCCTCCTGACAGAGCTGCAAAGCAGAGAAACAGACCAGGCTCCCAGTGCCTGGTTTGACAGCCCACAGGTCAAAAGCCAGGACCAATGGAGACAGATCTGAATCAACTTTCTTATCTAAAGAAGCGTTTTTAATTTTAAAGAATCTAAAAACTACATTGATGCTTTTGAATTGTGGTGTTGGAGAAGACTCTTGAGAGTCCCTTGGACTGCAAGATCAAAGCAGTCCATCTTAAAGGAAATCAATCCTAAATATTCATTGGAAGGACTGATGCTGAAGCAGAAGCTCCAATCCTTTGGCCATCTGATGCGAATAACTGACTCATTGGAAAAGATCCTGAAGCTGGGAAAGACTGAAGGCGAGAGAAGGGGACGACAGAGGATGAGATGGTTGGATGGCATCAGCGACTCAATGGACAAGAGTTTGAGAAAACTCTGGGAGATAGTGAAGGACAGGGAAGCCTGGCATGCCGTAGCCCACAGGGTTGCAAAGAGTCGGACATGACTGAGTGAGTGAGGAAGTATGTGCTTACAATAAGCACTGGGTCAGGGAACATCTGAGGCAGATGGAACAGCAGGTACGGTGTGGATTATATGCGACCTGTTTGAGGGACAGCACAGAGGAGACGGTGGCTGGAGCCTTAGGGGGCCCGGGAAGAGTGGTGAGGGGCCAGGCAGCCAGGTTGGGCCTGAGCTGAGATCTGCAGGGTGAGGAGGAGAGCAGAGGGAATTAGCATGACTCAGTGGGGGGAGCTCATGCCCACTGGGTTTAGTGACTCAGAAATTCAAAGAATAACTTTATAGAATTGACCATAGGAGCTCACATTTATTCTATGCCTTTACTATATTTAGAACCACTTTTATATGAACATATGTCACTTTTAATTCTAACATACCCCTGGGAGGTAGAGATAATTATCTCCATTTTACAGATAACTATCTATAAAAGAATAGATAAGTATAGGACAGAAAATTTAAGTGATTCTTTTTCCCCTCAAGGTCACCTGGCTTGTGGAATTTCAGGAACAAAAATTGAACCAGAGCTGATCCCAGGCTGGTTCTGTTACACATTTTTATTTTTTTTTCTAATGCCCAGAACATAATGTTCATTCAAACTCTTGAGAAGACCCAGGACATTAGCATTTTTAAGTTGCACTTTTATTTATGTGCTTAATTTGAAAAACAGAGAAGATATTCTCAGGGAATAACAATCCTGAAATATACAAGGGTTTAAGTGGATTATTTCTTTGAGCTTTTTTGAAAGTTGAGAGGAACACACTTTTAACACGGTGGAATGTAGCTTTATTAGTTTTGGTTGTGAAAATAAAATTTTATTTCAACTGGTAGAATTCTTTGGCCCTGGAAGCACTGACAGTTTTCAAAAATGAACCCAAGAGCCTTAAAAAACTTGGCCTTCTCCCTGTTTCTGCCTTTTGAAATTAGATATATGTAAATGCCAGAGGTGGAATTTAACATCATTAGAAAACAAATGATTTCCAAGTACCAAACCAAGTAAAAAGGATATATCCTTGCCTGGAGATGATGATTTTAATAGCATTTCCCTGGTTCAATAAAGGATGGAGAAGCTGATGGGCCTTTAAGGAGCCAAGTCAGCCTCTGGTCTCCTGGGCTTGTCAATTCCTCCCATCTTATTTATTGTCCAACTGGAAGGAAAGCAATTATCTGATGCCAGTCTCAAGTCAGAAAGCCTTTTCTTCCTTCCTTCTCTCCCTCCCTCTCCCCACTTCCTTGCCTCAGTAGGGGAGGAAAGCACTGTTCCTTTACCCTCTTCCGTTCTGTTAATGCAGCCTGCAAATTAAACTGACAAAGACAGATTAACTGGAGAAAAAGGCATATGTTCCTTTATTGATGCTAATATTTTTATACGTGAGGGGGCTTCACAGGAAAAATAAAAGTGAAAACCCAAAGAAGGGATTAGACCTGAGGTCTTATCCATCATTTTAACAAAGGATGATAAATGGTGGAGAAGTGACTAGACAAAGTAAAGGAGGCGGGGCTACTAGGGGTGGTAAATTGTGGGAAGGTATATATCTAGAGGAAGCTAATGGAAGATAAGTGTTATTTGAGTCAGGTTGTTTTGTTTATGCAGACTCATCTGATCGCTGGTGATAAAGGTTGCTCTCCTCCTCCAGGTATGAATGGGGGTTGGAGGTGGGGGAGGTGGACCTTCACAAGGAGAATTTATGTCACCATTATGAAGGGAAATTTATGCCCTGCTTTTAGGCAGAAAGGTAAGGGGGGAAAGTGGTAGCAGAGAGTTTTTCCTGTGTCTGCTGCTTCCCAGTTACCTTCAGATCCAAATAGTCTTTATGCCAAAGTGACATATTTTGGGGGTGGTGTATTTTTTTTTTTAATTGTTTTGTTTGATAAGAAGAGAACTTTGTTCACATAAATGCTCCATCATTTTATTTTATTTTATTGGCTGTGCCACGCAGCATATGGGATCTTAGCTTCCTGACCCAGGCATCAAACTCCTGCCCCTGCACTGGGAGCACAGAGACTTAACCACTGGACGCTGGGGGTGGGGAGGCTGGAGTGGGGGTGGGGTCGGGTGGCAAGTCCTGTTTCCCTTAATTCCTCCTTCCCTCCCTTCCCTCTTTCTTTCTTTCCTACCCTCCTTCCTTTCTGACTCCTCTCTCCTTCCTTCCCGTGTGACTTTACTTTTCAGTGACAGTGATAGCAGGGTGAGACTAATCCCTCCAAGGTAAACTCCGTCCTGCCTTCCTCCGTCCCCAGGGATGATCACTCCAGAGGCTCCCTTCTGTGGACAGGATAAAAGGCAAATTCTTGGTCTCTGTGCCGTCCAAGCCTCTCTGCCGGCTGACCTGTGGCTCTGGGGGAGGACCTTGCCTGTCCTATCCTCTGTCCTTTGCGTGAGCTCCTCTCCTTCCTGTTCTCATCCTCCCAGCTGCCCTCCTGCACCCCCACTTCCTCCAGAACTCAGTACTCAGCCTCACCTGCTTCTCCTAATTTGACTATTTCTGGAAGGTGCTGTAGAACACTTTCCCCTTCTGGCCCTGAGAGTTTCCCCTCCTTTCTGGGGCCTGAGGAGCACGTGAGAGAAGAAGGAATGAAACCCAGCTCTGAAAAGTTGTAGCAGGTAATTTTGAGGAAGTCACTCCCCCGTAATCCGAAACTCATTTCCTCATCTGTGAATTGAAGGGCACAGCTGGCCATCTCCTGGGGCTCCAGGGCCCTGTGTGTCTTTGGTTCTGGGGAAGTTTCCCATTTCCTTGAGCTGAGATTTCTGTGGGTCTGGCTCATCAAACTCTGCAGACGCTGGTCTTCCCTCTGCCCCCTCCCGCTCACTCCCAGCATGCCCCTGCTGGTAAGCTCTTCCCCACAAAAGCCTCAAACAGACAATTTCCCATCCACTGAAATGGACTGATGGGGCTTGTAGCTACACAGAAAGTTTTGTTCCTACAGTTATGATAAGTGCTACGAAGGGGACACCTGTGAACTCTGACCCAGTGACATTTCACTCAGGCCCTTAGCCAGGTGTAAAAATAGAAAAGATGTGGTTTTTTCCTGTTTATTTGCAGGCATTCCTGCAGACTCAAGATACCAATTCTTTTTTGTTTTCTGCCTTGCAAACATCTTGCAGTTTCTGGTTTTCCCATTAATTCACTGTGGCATCTTTCCAGTATGTGTTGTATTTGTATTTTGATGTAGTCAAATTCATTTATATTTTTCTTTAAGGTCAGTGCTCTGTGTGTGTGTTTAAACAGACACCTACCTATTCTGGAGTCATAATGATATTTTCCTCTGAAGGCTTTAGTTTCTCTTTCCTTTAGGTCAGTTACCCATGTAGTCTGTGGCATGTGTGTGCACACACACACGTGTGCATGTGTGTGTTAGGAATCTAATTTTACTTTTCATATGGATTGCACAGAAACACTTTTTAAAATTGTGATAAAGGTCACAACATAAAATTCACTCTCAAAATGGGTAAGCCGTGTTCAAGTGCACAGCTCAAGGCATTTAATGCATTCACTGTGCTGTGGAACGCTCGGCACCATCTATTTCCATAGTGTTCTTCATCAGCCCAAGAGGAAACCAAGTACCCATTTTGCAGTCACTCCTGTGCTCCCTCCCCCAGCCCCTGGTAACCATTTATCTGATTTCTGTCTCTATGAATTTGCCTATTTTGGGTGTTTCCATAAAGCTGAGTCATACAATACATGACCTTTTGTGTCTGGTTTCTTTCACTTCGCATGTTTTCAAGGTTCATCCACATGGTAACATGGATCGGTATTTCATTCCTTTTTATGCCAAATAATATTCCACTGTGTGGATGTACCATGTTTTCTTTATCCAGTCACTGCTTGAAGGACACTTGGATTGTTTCGTCTTTTCTGCTGTTATAAATAGCGATGCTATGAGCATGCCTGTGCAAGTTTTTATTTGCCCACCTGTTTGCAATTCTTTTGGGCTCAGCAATACTCTCTGAAGTCTATTCTTTCTCCGCTGATCTGTAGCCCCGTTTCTGGCCTACACTGAGTTTCCACATGCTTGTGGGTCTCTTTCTAGGCTCCTTATTTCGTTTCCTTAGTCCAGTAATCCATCCTGGCACCAACCCTATGCTGTTAGAGTTTCATGGTGTGTCTTGATATCTGGTTGAACAACAGCTCATCTCTCACCTCCCTGCTTAGTCAAGACTGTCTTGGTTACACCTGGCCCTTTGCTCTTCCATTCAGGTTTTAAGAGCGGCTTGCCAAGTTCCACAAAACTCTGCTGGGATTTGTTTTGATCGTATAGGTTGATTTGCAGAAAATCGCTATTTTTGTGATGCTAAAGCTTTCCAGCACACACTCATGGCTCTTTCTTCTCCTCCCTAAAGACTTTGGCTCTGCTTGGGTCAAAGAAAGATTTGCCTCTCCCCTAAGTCGTCACCTGGTGAATTCCTCCTTCTTCTGGTCTCAGGGTCCCCTGCAACCTGCAGTCATCCCTCAGAGCCCTGATCACAAAGGTCGCAAAATCATTCATTGGGTGGGTCTTCTTGGTTTAATGTCTGGGCTGCAGCCATCCCCCAGGGCTATGATGCTACATGCTTACCTTGATATCCTCAACTTGAAGATCAGGGGCTGACAGACACCGAGGTCCCAGTAAGTATTTGTTAAAAAAATGAGGAAGGCCTTCTGGATTCAGAGCACTTTGGTTAGACCTAGAGAGATGGGGAACAAAAGTTACCTAATTTGCCTCTGCTTCGGCTTTCTTTTCTGAAAATCAGGGGATGTGATTAGCATGCACAGAGGATGACAGGAGCTGAAGTATGTGAGAGGCACCTGGAGCAATGCCTGGGAAGTCATCAGAGCTACCTGTGCTTACCTGCCTCATCCTTCCCCTCTGTCAATATCCAGCCTCACACTCATGTGATTCCAAAGCCCTTTCCCCAACATGATCCCATTTTAATTCTGCCTCTACCATGAACTAGTCACCTTATTCCCTTTCAGCATATGAATGACACAAAGTAGTCTCAGACAGGAAGAATGACTCATCTAAGACCTTCAGCCTAGAAGTCTTGACCCAAAGCTAATGTATGTAATCTTGAAGGTGTTTTACAGATCAGCCATTCAGTCAGTAGAACTGCCAGTTAGATTTTGAGAGCTATATGTTTGTGCATACTTGCTCAGTTGCTTTAGTCATGTCTGACTCTTTGCGATCCTATGGACCATAGCCCACCGGGTGCCTCTGTTCATGGGATTCTCCAGGCAAGAATACTGGAGTGGGTTGCCATGCCCTCCTCCAAGGGAGCTTCTTGACCCTGGAATCAAACCCGAGTCTCCAGGATTGCAGGCAGATTACTGCTGAGCCACCAAGGAAGAAGCCCTGAGAACTATATAGGTCTTCCCCAAACAAACAAACAAATCCAGATCCATAGTATTGACTTAAACTATTTTTATTTTATTGTTACTGAAATAAGTATAAGCCTAAAATTAACCAGGAAGCTGTCATGCTCACACTCTATAAACCAACTGTAAAACCAAAACAACATTTCTAAGTAGATACAAACGAAACCTCGAAACAAATAAAATCCACAGTAACAACATTAAATTAACGTGACTGGTGATGTGTTGCTGAAACCAAACCTTTTGCATTGAGTATAATAGCGGAGTGATGTTTCTACATGTTCTGTTTCTGGTGTCCTTGTCTTTTGATTTTGATCACGATGAGCTATCACTTGAGCCACTTGAATTACTGTCATAGTTTTCTTAAAAAAAAAAACCAAAACAAAACTCATTTATTGTCCAGTTTGATGGACTGAACAATTGAAACAGTGCATCCTTAGATGCAATAATGAAAACATGGGGAATGATGCACTTAGTATAACATCATTTGTATATTTACTGTGATACTCACCACTAATGAACTATTGCAAGTGAGTTCACCCAAGACAATAATGGAACAGTTTGCGCTTTTGCAGAGGATGTATTGTGCTGATTGTCATGGAACACCTCCTTCCTGAGCAACCATGTGGGTTTGATGATTCAATTCTCCCACCCATTTACTCCGCTGGAACTGTAACAGGAGGGGAAGGGGCAGGGCACAACTTTTGAAAGAATGACATAGCCCAAGGATACCAAAGATGAGAACTTAATTCTCAATCAACAAGTGAAATGACACACCCAGAGGTGCCATGACAGTTCCAAAGCACTGTGAAAAGACCAAGGCGTGGGCATGCTGGCCCAGATCCTGGAGATCTCACCCCTTCCCAAAAACAGTTGGCATAATCCCCTCACTTATTAGCATATGAAATTACCCAGCCTATAAAAATGAACCACACCAAATTTCCTGGCCCAGTTTGCCCTCTGCAATGGCCCACACTCTCTGGAGTGTGCCGCTTTCTATATCTGAATAAATCCACTTCTTACCTATGACTTTGTCTCTCACTGAATTCTTTCTGCGATGAGACATCAAGAACCTGAGCTTCATTAGGTCCTGAAACCAGGTACTGGGTGTTTTGGCTGGGTTTAAGTCCCAGCCATGTGGGTTCAAGTCCCAAGCAGGGTTTTAGCTGTGTTTGAGTCCCAGTCTGAGGTAAAAGGTTTCAGAATCATCAGGACACTCCATCCTCACAAGTTTCCAGGAGTCACTTGGCCTCCTGCAGCCTCTTATATCCTTCAAATATTTGATCAGGGCTCTGTTCTTTTCTAATTAGCATGAAACAATTAAAATGATACATCATACCCAGGCTCTTTACCATTTTTCATGGTGTCAAATTACAGTTTCAACTCGTTAAAATATTTAAGAAGCTAATTTCTTAGCCCCTGAAGTTCAAAGGCAAATGATCCCTGCCAAATAAAATTCTGAGTTTTGCAGCAGCAAATATATGGTCTGGAACCCAGGAAGTGAGATAATTGTTGTGGCTACCAGCATAGAACTAAGTCAGCTGGATGTGCCTACATCAACTCACCAGAAGTGAAATGTAGTCACGCCGGGCTCAGAAGCACAAACTTTGAAATAGATTTTTTTAAAAAAATTTGATTTCTAGTTCCGTTCAAAAATAATTCTAGTGGAGAACCACAGGGCCTCTGCAGAATTCTGTTTGAGGAACTCTGGGCCCGAAGACTACTAAGTCTGCGAACAAACCCTGGCAGGGCCGCCGCTAGGTGCCCAGTGACCAGGCCCTCCCATGCGGAGCTCAGGATGTGGGGGGCTCCGTCAAGAGTGGCTCCCGGCTGCCGGCCTGTCGCTGTCATCTGCACCCTTCCTTCCCCAGGAAACAAACAGTGGATCAGACCTCCCAGGCTCTCCTCTTCCCTCGTGTCTGGCGGGGCGCCAGGGCTTTGGGGCCCCTCCCCGCTGTCCTGGGTGACAGACCCCACCCTACCCTCCGATGCTCCGGGTGCCCCCCCCGCCCCCGCCCCACTGCCACCCCCACCACGCGCAGGCCCAAGAAGGTAAAGAGGCCCAGCCACCCTCACCAGGGATTGTCTTTTCTTTTTTTGCTGGTTTCAGGCTTTTTTCTGCCTGAGTGAAAATGAAACAAACACCCCCCTGCGCCGCCTTGCCACCAGACACACACGCGCACCGGCACTCGCGCACTAGCGCGCCGGGCCTCCCAGCGGCCGTGTCCGGGGCGGGACCCGCTCTGCACAAACACCGCGGGCCGGGCCGAGCTGGGAGCGTGCCGCCCGCTGCCCAGGGCCCGCNAGATTTGGCTCTCCCCTAAGTCGTCACCTGGTGAATTCCTCCTTCTTCTGGTCTCAGGGTCCCCTGCAACCTGCAGTCATCCCTCAGAGCCCTGATCACAAAGGTCGCAAAATCATTCATTGGGTGGGTCTTCTTGGTTTAATGTCTGGGCTGCAGCCATCCCCCAGGGCTATGATGCTACATGCTTACCTTGATATCCTCAACTTGAAGATCAGGGGCTGACAGACACCGAGGTCCCAGTAAGTATTTGTTAAAAAAATGAGGAAGGCCTTCTGGATTCAGAGCACTTTGGTTAGACCTAGAGAGATGGGGAACAAAAGTTACCTAATTTGCCTCTGCTTCGGCTTTCTTTTCTGAAAATCAGGGGATGTGATTAGCATGCACAGAGGATGACAGGAGCTGAAGTATGTGAGAGGCACCTGGAGCAATGCCTGGGAAGTCATCAGAGCTACCTGTGCTTACCTGCCTCATCCTTCCCCTCTGTCAATATCCAGCCTCACACTCATGTGATTCCAAAGCCCTTTCCCCAACATGATCCCATTTTAATTCTGCCTCTACCATGAACTAGTCACCTTATTCCCTTTCAGCATATGAATGACACAAAGTAGTCTCAGACAGGAAGAATGACTCATCTAAGACCTTCAGCCTAGAAGTCTTGACCCAAAGCTAATGTATGTAATCTTGAAGGTGTTTTACAGATCAGCCATTCAGTCAGTAGAACTGCCAGTTAGATTTTGAGAGCTATATGTTTGTGCATACTTGCTCAGTTGCTTTAGTCATGTCTGACTCTTTGCGATCCTATGGACCATAGCCCACCGGTTGCCTCTGTTCATGGGATTCTCCAGGCAAGAATACTGGAGTGGGTTGCCATGCCCTCCTCCAAGGGAGCTTCTTGACCCTGGAATCAAACCCGAGTCTCCAGGATTGCAGGCAGATTACTGCTGAGCCACCAAGGAAGAAGCCCTGAGAACTATATAGGTCTTCCCCAAACAAACAAACAAATCCAGATCCATAGTATTGACTTAAACTATTTTTATTTTATTGTTACTGAAATAAGTATAAGCCTAAAATTAACCAGGAAGCTGTCATGCTCACACTCTATAAACCAACTGTAAAACCAAAACAACATTTCTAAGTAGATACAAACGAAACCTCGAAACAAATAAAATCCACAGTAACAACATTAAATTAACGTGACTGGTGATGTGTTGCTGAAACCAAACCTTTTGCATTGAGTATAATAGCGGAGTGATGTTTCTACATGTTCTGTTTCTGGTGTCCTTGTCTTTTGATTTTGATCACGATGAGCTATCACTTGAGCCACTTGAATTACTGTCATAGTTTTCTTAAAAAAAAAAACCAAAACAAAACTCATTTATTGTCCAGTTTGATGGACTGAACAATTGAAACAGTGCATCCTTAGATGCAATAATGAAAACATGGGGAATGATGCACTTAGTATAACATCATTTGTATATTTACTGTGATACTCACCACTAATGAACTATTGCAAGTGAGTTCACCCAAGACAATAATGGAACAGTTTGCGCTTTTGCAGAGGATGTATTGTGCTGATTGTCATGGAACACCTCCTTCCTGAGCAACCATGTGGGTTTGATGATTCAATTCTCCCACCCATTTACTCCGCTGGAACTGTAACAGGAGGGGAAGGGGCAGGGCACAACTTTTGAAAGAATGACATAGCCCAAGGATACCAAAGATGAGAACTTAATTCTCAATCAACAAGTGAAATGACACACCCAGAGGTGCCATGACAGTTCCAAAGCACTGTGAAAAGACCAAGGCGTGGGCATGCTGGCCCAGATCCTGGAGATCTCACCCCTTCCCAAAAACAGTTGGCATAATCCCCTCACTTATTAGCATATGAAATTACCCAGCCTATAAAAATGAACCACACCAAATTTCCTGGCCCAGTTTGCCCTCTGCAATGGCCCACACTCTCTGGAGTGTGCCGCTTTCTATATCTGAATAAATCCACTTCTTACCTATGACTTTGTCTCTCACTGAATTCTTTCTGCGATGAGACATCAAGAACCTGAGCTTCATTAGGTCCTGAAACCAGGTACTGGGTGTTTTGGCTGGGTTTAAGTCCCAGCCATGTGGGTTCAAGTCCCAAGCAGGGTTTTAGCTGTGTTTGAGTCCCAGTCTGAGGTAAAAGGTTTCAGAATCATCAGGACACTCCATCCTCACAAGTTTCCAGGAGTCACTTGGCCTCCTGCAGCCTCTTATATCCTTCAAATATTTGATCAGGGCTCTGTTCTTTTCTAATTAGCATGAAACAATTAAAATGATACATCACACCCAGGCTCTTTACCATTTTTCATGGTGTCAAATTACAGTTTCAACTCGTTAAAATATTTAAGAAGCTAATTTCTTAGCCCCTGAAGTTCAAAGGCAAATGATCCCTGCCAAATAAAATTCTGAGTTTTGCAGCAGCAAATATATGGTCTGGAACCCAGGAAGTGAGATAATTGTTGTGGCTACCAGCATAGAACTAAGTCAGCTGGATGTGCCTACATCAACTCACCAGAAGTGAAATGTAGTCACGCCGGGCTCAGAAGCACAAACTTTGAAATAGATTTTTTTAAAAAAATTTGATTTCTAGTTCCGTTCAAAAATAATTCTAGTGGAGAACCACAGGGCCTCTGCAGAATTCTGTTTGAGGAACTCTGGGCCCGAAGACTACTAAGTCTGCGAACAAACCCTGGCAGGGCCGCCGCTAGGTGCCCAGTGACCAGGCCCTCCCATGCGGAGCTCAGGATGTGGGGGGCTCCGTCAAGAGTGGCTCCCGGCTGCCGGCCTGTCGCTGTCATCTGCACCCTTCCTTCCCCAGGAAACAAACAGTGGATCAGACCTCCCAGGCTCTCCTCTTCCCTCGTGTCTGGCGGGGCGCCAGGGCTTTGGGGCCCCTCCCCGCGGTCCTGGGTGACAGACCCCACCCTACCCTCCGATGCTCCGGGTGCCCCCCCCGCCCCCGCCCCACTGCCACCCCCACCACGCGCAGGCCCAAGAAGGTAAAGAGGCCCAGCCACCCTCACCAGGGATTGTCTTTTCTTTTTTTGCTGGTTTCAGGCTTTTTTCTGCCTGAGTGAAAATGAAACAAACACCCCCCTGCGCCGCCTTGCCACCAGACACACACGCGCACCGGCACTCGCGCACTAGCGCGCCGGGCCTCCCAGCGGCCGTGTCCGGGGCGGGACCCGCTCTGCACAAACACCGCGGGCCGGGCCGAGCTGGGAGCGTGCCGCCCGCTGCCCAGGGCCCGCCGGCTCCTCGAGCCCCTGCCCGCCGCCCCGGAGGAGCGCCCTGCGGCCGGCCGACGGGAGCGCAGGCGGCACACCCCGCCCCGGCACGCCCCGCGGGGCTCGGGGGGAGGCAGCGCGCCGACTGTTCCCGCAGCCGAGGACGCCGCCGGGGAGCCGAGGCACCGGCCAGCCCCCAGCGCGCCCAGCTTCTGCAGATCAGGTGGGTCCCACGAGGCGCCGCCCCAGCCCCCTGAGCCCGCGAGCCCCCAGGGGGCTGGAGCCGGGTGGGGGCGGCGCGACGAGAGGACGGGCCGCCGCGCCGGCCCTGCCCTGTTGCTGCCCTGCCCGTGTCCCCGCTTTTGTTCTGATCGCTCCCGCGGTGCCCAACTCTGACCCTGTCTCTGTCCCATCCCGTCCCCGTCGCAGCCTCTGCCCAGCCTTCTGAACTCAGGCCTCTTGAAGAGCTGCGGGCAGGGCTTCCCACGGGGTCCGGGGGGGTGGAGGCAGGGGAAGGCAGGCTCAGGGGGCGCAGGGCGGGACCACCGAAGAAGTCTCGGAAGGAGGGAGGGCTCTGCCCCATCTACGCAGCTGGAGGAGGGAAGGGGCGCCCTCGCCCTGGACAGGGTGGGAAGAGGATCCCTCCGGGAAGGGGGCTCCTGGGAGGGCGAGGGAGGGGGGCAGGAACCCCTCAGAGCCAGGGCGCCGAAAGGGAGAGGTCGGGGAGCTCAGAAAGCTGAGGACCAAGCCCAACACCCAGCACGGGGAAACTTTCAAACGTAGTAACTTTGGTAGCTACGAGGCCGGAGGCGTCGGGGTGATGGGAGGCGATCGGAGCCCTTCAAATCTTCAGACCACCACGTTCCCACTCCAAAGGGACACCACCCTGCGTTTGAAAATGGCAGAAAAGCAGCTAAACAGAATGATTGCACAAACTCTTGAAAGGCGTCCAAGAAACAGTAAAGTGGAAAAAAATGTCAGCACGCAAAGAGAGAAAGCAGAGCGACTTGAGATTCGCATTCTTCCCGCGGGCCAGGGAGGGGAGGGACGAAGACGCGGAGGTTTGTCAGCCAGCGCGCTCCTTTCTGCGGAGGCGAGACCCGAGCCCCTGCGGCGGCGTTGGTGGCTTTGCTTGTCGTTTGTACTCCTTCTCAGCAGGCCTCGTGGCCTCCTCCGTTTACTTAGAAATGGGTGGGTCTCAAGGGGCCGGAGGTGGGGCGGGCAGCATCTGGCCCAGCTGCTTCCTAGCTGGGAAATCCTTTCCCAGGGAGAGCCTCCGTTTCCGCGACCACGAAATAGAGACAGCTGTGAGTGAGGAAATGCCAAGGGCGGAGGGGCTGGGGTGGGTGGGGGGTCGCGTGTACCTGGGGGAAGGTTGTGGGTGTTCTGTCGTCCTTCTGCACCTCTTGGGCTACACGAAGTTCTTTCTTCCTTCCTGGGAGTCATTTCTGGGTCTTCCTTGCCTTCCTTACCACGTTGAGTGGGGAGGAGGCAGGGGGCAGGTGGAGATTCTTACTTATTGTTACATGGAACAGGTGCACAATGACTGAACGAGCTAGCGCTAGAGATGTCCCTCGGGTTCATCTGTTTAGGGGGATTTCAATCTTTGCCCCTGAGAGGCCTAGAGTCCTGGCTCAAGGGGCACCATGGTGGGGGAGGAGAGCCTGGGCGGCAGGGCGCTGATCTTTCTCTTCCATCTTTCAGACAGAACCAGTTCAGGTCTGTCTCTGCCTCCTCTAGATACTGGGAAACCCTGGAGGCTGTTTTCAGTATCAGATTCTTCAGATCCAGTCTGATCTGGCCCATTTTGGTGTAGCAACTAGAGTCTAGAGGTGTGCAAAGTGATTTGGGCAAGACCCACCAGTGGCCAAGCCTTGCCAAGAAAACTGTGTCCTTAGACATTGGTCAGGAATGCCTTTTCGTGGCCCTGGTGGCTCTGAGCTTTTAGCATCGGCCCACCCAGACCCTAACACCAAGACCCCCAGAGCCACCTCTCTACCTGCAGGGGAGAGACAGCCCAGGAGTCTCCTTCGCTAAGCTTTTCCAGGCCTTCAGCGAGCTTTTCACATACAGTTTGGTTTCACAGGCTGAGGTCAAAAGAATTAGGTTCTCCAGAAACTCATCAGCACACTGCAGCTTGCTTAGCCCAGCCCAACAGGTATCAACCAACTTTATCCTTGAGGCAACGTAGGCTGAGAGACCAAGTAACTTGCTGGTGGACACTCAGTTCCTAAATTGCAGCTGGGATTTGAAAGCAGCTCTGTCTTTAAGGCTTCTGCTCTTTGCATTGTATCATCTCTCAGGATGGCTGGAAACTGATTAATGGGCAATTGTCATGGAGATTGGGCTTCCCTGGTGGCTCAGAGGTTAAAGCTTCTGCCTGCAGAGGCAAGGGTGAGGGGAGAGAGACTGAAGGGGGACTAGATTAAGGGGGGAGGGGGGTGCTGACATTTATATAGGTGCATTCATAGCATAAATATACTTGTATTTTAACTGAATGTTTTCTGCCCTGTGCATTTGTGGACACTCAATCACTAAGTCAAATTGGACTCTTTTGTGACCCTATGGACTGCATCCTGCCAGGCTCCCCTGTCCATGGGATTCTCCAGGCAAAAATACTGGAATGGGTTGCCATTTCATCCTCCAGGGGATCTTCCTGACCCAGTGATCGAACTTCTTTCCCACTGAGCCACCTTTTCTGCCCTGTATATTCTCATTATTTTAGCTTTTATTTTCTAGATACTTTACAATTACTTTCTTTTGCTAAGTTTTAACTAAAGTATAATTTTCGTACAATAAAATTCACAGATTGTAACTGCTAGGTTTACCACGTTTTGACAGTTGTTTGCACTCATGTAACCATCACCCAAAATGAGACATGAGATGTGAATTGCCCAGGGATGGTGGAGCCTGGTGGACTGCTGTCTATGGGGTTGCACAGAGTTGGACATGACTAAAGCAACTTAGCAGCAGCAGCAGCAGCATCAGCAGCAGCAGCAGCAGAAGGATCCCATTTATAGTGAATTTTCTTTCCNCCAGGGATGGTGGAGCCTGGTGGACTGCTGTCTATGGGGTTGCACAGAGTTGGACATGACTAAAGCAACTTAGCAGCAGCAGCAGCAGCATCAGCAGCAGCAGCAGCAGAAGGATCCCATTTATAGTGAATTTTCTTTCCACCCTTCCAAGCAACCAGTTGGTGCTTTTCTTCATCACTGATTAATTTTGCCTGCTCTGGAGCATCACATCAATGGAATTGTACTGTGTGTCCTTTTCATGTCTGGCTTGTTTCACTTGGCATAGTGTTTGTTAAATTCACCCATGTTGTTGTGTATATGAGTAGTTCGTTCCTTTTTAGTGCTGAATAGTATTCCATTTTATGGATATACCATCGTTGCATATTTATTCTCCTGTTGATGGATATTTGAGTTATTTCCAATTTGGGCTATTATTTCTTCAAGAAGTCTTTTGTGGTCATTTGTTATCACTTGGGAGTGAAATTGTGGGATCATAGAGGGTACCATTTTACATTCCCACAGCAAAGCATAAGANTATTGGATATTTCAAATGTGTGTGTGTGCTAGTTGCTCAGTTGTGTCTGACTCTGTGCAACTCCATGAACTGGGAACCCCGCCAGGTTCCTCTTATCCATGAAGTTCTCCAGGCAGGAATACTGTAGTGGGTTGCCATTCCCTTCTCCAGGGGGTCTTCCCAACCCAGGGACTGAATCCGGGTCTCCTGCTTTGCAGGCAGATTCTTCCGTATTTGAGCCGCCAGGGAAGGCCCATCTTATATATCATAGTGTGTGTATGTTGATCCCCAAAGGGTGCATCTTTCCTTGAGCCTCTTTATAAAAGAAAAGAGTTGCAGCAGAGACCGCCAGAGTTCCCTTCAACTCTAAAAGGTCTAAGCCTGATAAAGGCATCCCTTACCCACAGTGCAGCCCAACATGAATTCTTAGCTGAGTATCCTCAAGGGTGAAAGCCAGTGCACTGGTTCTTAGGACCGTCGGTTTTATTCTTTTCTTCTGGGGATAGCTTTTCACACTGAGTGCAGCATGGCTTCTCTTGAGCAGCCGTGAATAGCACCGGCCCAACCTCCTGGGCTGTGCAGACAGAGAGCGCAAGCCAGGCCCTGCCAGTTGAGGGGCAGCAGAGAGTTGGAGACCGGTTGCATCCATCTGCAGCCACACTTTGAGACTCTCAGTGGCTGGTGGAAACAGGTATTTGAGTTTCCTCCTTTTGCAGGTGGATTCTTTACCAACTGAGCTATCAGGAAAATCTGCCTGCAGGAGACCCCGGCTCGCTTCCTGGGTTGGGAAGATGCCCTGGAGACGGGAAAGGCTACCCACTCCAGTATTCTTGGGCTTCTCTTGTAGCTCAGTGAGTGAAGAATCTGCCTGCAGTGCGGGAGACCTGGCTTCAGTTCCTGGGTTGGGAAGATCCCCAGGAGAAGGGAAAGGCTGCCCACTCCAGTATTCTGGCCTAGAGAATTCCACAGACTGAATAGTCCATGGGGTTGCGANCATTCTGCTCTTAACTAGTGCAGTTATATTCCCGAAGGGAGAAACTCAACATAAGAAAATCTAGAGGAGTTAAGAAGTGACCACACACATTTATACAAACAGGTTCTCTGCCGGGTGTTCCTTTAAATTTTTACCTTCACAATAGACTTACGATAAGATTTAATGTGTCAAATAAATAAACAAACAAAGGAAGGGATGAATCACCATCCTACGGGGCCCTCCTTAAATACTACTGTTGAAGAGAACAATTTTTTTTCCTGGGACTGACAGAATTGTTGGAAGATCCTGGACTAGCTTCCTCACTGTGGAAGCCTTAAAAAAGGAAGAGGGAAGTTGACTGCTTCAGGACTGGAGGCACCGCCCCCACATACAGCCCCGGGAGAATTGGACTATACTGCCACACTCTCTCCCTGGAAAAACAGACTCCCACAAACACGGAAGGCCTGGATTAGAGCTGGAGGTCATGGTGTGCCCGTAAATGTTTCATGACCAGCTGAAAAATGAAAGCTCAGGGACTTCCTTGGCAGGCCAGTGGTTAGGACTCTGCACTCCCCTGTAGGGGCTCACGTTTGATCCCTGGTTGGGGAGGCAAGATCCTGCAAGCCATATGACGGGCCAAAACAGCAACAACAAAGACTCTGATATGTCGTGTTTGCCAGTTTCCATAGTAGAAATATTTCCACCATGAGAGGGGAGCATGGTGCTATAGCGTATTCTCCACTACATCTAGATACAATAGATGTAAATAACCTTGAGTATAGCATGTAGTAAAACAATTAGGAAGTGAGTTTTGATGACTACCTTTGATCTGACTACATTTCATTTAGTCTTGAGTTTATAGAATTTAATTTTTCATAGTGACTTTGTTTAACGACTTGCTCGCCAAGTTCCTGAAAATTTAACAGCTGGCTCTTGCATGAGCTAGCTCCAGCGTGCTGCTGGCTGGGGAGGTCCTTGGGGACCCTAGAGGACCCAGTGAAAATAGATCGTCCCCCAAACATGTTTCCCCTACCCCGAGGCAGTCTCTAACATGCCAGCCTTCTATTTGCTTCATTACCCTTGTCCCCACCTGAAACTATGTCTTTAATGACTTGTTAATTATTATTGATTTGTTTATTTGTTTACCAACTAGGATGTGAGCTCTATGAGAACAAAGGCCTTCTTGGGTGGTTCATCTCTGGATCCCCAGTGCTGAGAACATCGCCTGCGTGCAGCTGGCCCTCAATAGCCATGGATCGAATGCACGAGCAGAGACAGGGCTAGAAGCCTTCAAGGGTTCAAATCTTGCCTCTGCTACAAAAGTGCATCTTTAAAACAAACTGGAGTGTAGTTTTACAATGTTGTGTTAGTTTCAGCTGTACAGCAAATAGATTCAGTATATTATATATATATGTTCAAATCTTTTCCCTTATAGGTTATTAAAAGACACTGCGTAGAATTCCCTGTGCTGTTCAGTAGGTCCTTATTGGATATTTCAAATGTGTGTGTGTGCTAGTTGCTCAGTTGTGTCTGACTCTGTGCAACTCCATGAACTGGGAACCCCGCCAGGTTCCTCTTATCCATGAAGTTCTCCAGGCAGGAATACTGTAGTGGGTTGCCATTCCCTTCTCCAGGGGGTCTTCCCAACCCAGGGACTGAATCCGGGTCTCCTGCTTTGCAGGCAGATTCTTCCGTATTTGAGCCGCCAGGGAAGGCCCATCTTATATATCATAGTGTGTGTATGTTGATCCCCAAAGGGTGCATCTTTCCTTGAGCCTCTTTATAAAAGAAAAGAGTTGCAGCAGAGACCGCCAGAGTTCCCTTCAACTCTAAAAGGTCTAAGCCTGATAAAGTCATCCCTTACCCACAGTGCAGCCCAACATGAATTCTTAGCTGAGTATCCTCAAGGGTGAAAGCCAGTGCACTGGTTCTTAGGACCGTCGGTTTTATTCTTTTCTTCTGGGGATAGCTTTTCACACTGAGTGCAGCATGGCTTCTCTTGAGCAGCCGTGAATAGCACCGGCCCAACCTCCTGGGCTGTGCAGACAGAGAGCGCAAGCCAGGCCCTGCCAGTTGAGGGGCAGCAGAGAGTTGGAGACCGGTTGCATCCATCTGCAGCCACACTTTGAGACTCTCAGTGGCTGGTGGAAACAGGTATTTGAGTTTCCTCCTTTTGCAGGTGGATTCTTTACCAACTGAGCTATCAGGAAAATCTGCCTGCAGGAGACCCCGGCTCGCTTCCTGGGTTGGGAAGATGCCCTGGAGACGGGAAAGGCTACCCACTCCAGTATTCTTGGGCTTCTCTTGTAGCTCAGTGAGTGAAGAATCTGCCTGCAGTGCGGGAGACCTGGCTTCAGTTCCTGGGTTGGGAAGATCCCCAGGAGAAGGGAAAGGCTGCCCACTCCAGTATTCTGGCCTAGAGAATTCCACAGACTGAATAGTCCATGGGGTTGCGAAGAGTCAGACAGACTGAGCAACTTTCACTTCTCTTTTCCTTTTGCAGGTAAGGCTGGACAGGGTTTGGGACTCTCCCTGTGCAGAGCACACCTCCCTGTCCCCAGGGGAGAGGCCACCCATTGCTGTCTAGGGAGTCTGTCTCTTCTCTGTTGTCTATTTCCCTCGGGGCTGATCTGACTATTGGAATCCAGCCTCCTCTTCCCTGGAAGGCTCTGGGCAGAAGTAGGAACAGAGATAAATCAAGGCCATATCTTCTGCTGCATCTCACCACCAACCCCCACTTCCCTCAGGTTGTCCCCCATCCCCCAGGGCAAGCTGGGGATGGGCCCGCCCCCCAACTACTGACTCTGGGTGCAGCCTCCTTGGGTGCCAGCAACCCCAGGGAGCAGCTGATCTCCCAGTCCATCTGCTTTGGGGCAGCATCCTAGGGTTTTGTTGTTGTTTTTGCATAGTTCTGTGTTTCTACCATGCTCGGCTCACACTGAGATTCGGATTTGCTTTTCCTGAGGGCCAGGACTTGGGCACGCACTGCAGGGCCAGTGGGGCTCTCAGGGCTCAGCTTGCACCTTCTCCAGATGGCAAACTGGCAGGAGGAGCAATTCAGAAACCAGAGACATCACCAAACAGTAACAGCTCATGCTTACTGAACACTCACTCACTCCAGATGCTGGTCTTGGAGATTTACAGAAGCCCTGCCTTTTCATCACCCAGAAACCTGGTTTATAAGTGAGGAAATGAAGCACAGAAAGATTCAGCGATTTCCCAGGGCCACATAGTAAGGGAGAGATTTGAGACTCAGATACGGGCAAGATGACGGTGCCCTTTCTCAAAGCTGCACACTGTCTTCAGAAAGAAGACCGCAGAGCGAGCCGGGAGCTGGCAGAGCCCTCAGTCCAGGCCTCTCATTCAACAGGTGGAAAGACCCAGGCCCAGAGAGGGGTGGAGGCTTCTCTCAGGTCACTCAGGGCCTGGGAGGTCCAGGCAGATCCCAGCAGTGCGCCTCCGCCTGCACTGCGGGAGAGAGGTCTTGGGTACAGAGTCCAGGATTTAGCTGGAAAAGCTCAGAAACTCTTGGCTCCCTTGCCAGCCCCTCCAGGCTGTAGAGAAACAAGTGGCCCACCCATGCCTGGATGTCACATTTCCTGTTTGTGGGCCTGGGTTGTGGTAGAGTCCCGAGGAAGGGCAAGGGGAGGACAGGGCCTTCCTTTCGGGAATTTGAATTGTTGGACAGGGGAATTGCTGCAACATCGTGCCTAAATGTTTCATTCTTGTAGACAGGGACGCCAAGGCCCCCCAAATGGAAGAACCTGGCGGAAGTCACAGAGGGCTCTGGGATCACCCTGGGTTTTGGTTTTGGTCTTAGGGTTTGGTTGGTTTAGGTTTTTTTTTCCTTTTGTTCTTTTTGAGGTGATACAATCATAGAATGTGTGAGCTGGCAGAGATCTAATCGGTGCCTCGGTTCACCTCCCTCAGTAGCTCAGTTGAGAAGCTGAGGCTGGGTGGATGTGGGCACGAATGGGAGAGTACTCTTTTTTTTTTTTCCGATCGTGTGATGCTTAACTGTATTTGTTGTTGTTCACTTGGTAAGTGTGTCTGACTGTTTGTGACCCCATGGACTGCAGCACACCAGGCTTCCCTGTCCTTCACTAACTCCCGGAGTTTGCTCAAATTCATTTCCATTCAGTCGGTGATGCCATCCAGCCATCTCATCCTCTGTCGCCCCCTTCTCCTACTCAATCTTTCTCAGCATCAGGGTCTTTTCCAATGAGTCAACTCTTCGCAGGTGGCCAGAGTATTGGTGCTTCAGCATCAGTCCTTCTAATGAATATTCAGGGTTGATTTCCTTTAGGATTGACTGGTTTGAGCTCTTTGCCATCCAAGGGACTCTCAAGAGTCTTGTCCAACACCACAGTTCAAAAGCATCAGTTCTTGAGCACTCAGCCTTCTTTTTGGTCCAACTCTCACATCTATACATGACTATTGGAAAAAGAGCTTTGGCTAAATGGACCTTTGTCGGTAAAGTGACATGTCTGCTTTATAATACGCTGTCTAGGTTGGTCATAGCGTTCCTTCCAAGGAGCAACCATCTTTTAACTTTATGGCTGCAGTTACTGTCCAAAGTGATTTTGGAGACCAAGAAAATACAATCTGCTTCTGTTTTCATTTTTTCCCCTTGTATTTGCCATGAAGTGATGGGACCGGATGCCATGATCTTAGTTTTTTGAATGTTGAGTTTTAAGCCAGCTTTCTCACTCCTCTTTCACCTTCACCATGAGACTCTAGTTCCTCTTTGCTTTTTGCCATTAGGGTGAGTATCATCTGCATATCTGAGGTTGTTGATATTTCAGCTAGCGATCTTGATTCCAACTTGTGATTTGTCCAGTCTGGCGTTTCGCATGATGTCCTCTGCATAGAAGTTAAATAAGCAGGGTGACTGACAGCCTTGCTGTACTTCCTTTCCCAATTTTGAACCAGTCTGTTGTTCCATGTCCGGTTGCTTCTTGACCTGCGTACAGGTTTCTCAGGAGGCAGGTAAGGTGGTCTGGTATTCTCATCTCTTTAAGAATTTTCCAGTTGGTTGTGATCCACACAATCAAAGGCATTAGTGTAGTCAAATGAGCAGAAGTAGATGTTTTTTTCTGGGATCCAACGGATGTTGGCAATTTGATCTAAATGTTTCATAGTATATTTAACAATTACTTTATTGTTGAAAATTTGGGCCATTTAAAATGTTTTTTAAATTAATTTTTATTGGATTATAGTTGATTTACAATGTTGTGTTAGTTTCTGCTGTATAGCAAAGTGGATCAGTGGTACATAGAGTCACTCTTTTTAAAAAAGAATTTTTTATGGCTGTGTCAGGTCTTGGCTTCAACTCTCTCGTTACGGGGCTCAGGCTCGAGAGCCCATCGACTCTGTGGTGTGCAGCATGTGGACTTAGTTGCCCCAAGGTACGTAAGGTCTTGGGGGCTTCTCAGGTGGCTCAGTGATAAAGAATATGCCTGCCAGTGCAGGAGACACAGGTTTGATCCTTGGGTCAGAAAGATCCCCTGGAGAAGCAAATAGCAAGCTGCTCCAGTATTTTTGCCTGGAACATTCCATGGACAGGGGAGCCTGGTGGGCTATAGTCCATGGGGTTGCAAAGAGTTGGATACAACCTAGTGCCTAAACAACATATGATATCTTAGTTCCCTAACCAGGGATCAAACCTGCATCCCTTGCATTGGAAGGCAGTTTCTTAGCCACTGGGCCACCAGGGAGGTCCCTATATCCACTCTTCCCCACCTGCTTTCTTAAGATTCTAGAGCTGGCTGCTGGCAGAACCCTGAGGAGAAGTCGTTTTTTGAATCAACATACAACAAATACCATTGAATGCCACCTTTTACCCAATGCTGATTAACAAGGAACTTTCCATCTGGTGGGGAGGCAGATATTAATCCAATAATTATGCATTTGTGTCCAAAGAGGGGTCACTGCCCTCAAGCAAAAAAACAGGAAGCCTCATGGAGAATAAGACTCTTCCCTTAGAAAGTACGTTTGTAGCTGAGACCTAAACGACATGTAGGGAGGGGGTGAAGGGATGTGAGGGAGGTGGGGAAAGGTGTCCCAGGCAGAGGAAAAAACATGTGCAAAGGCCCTGAGGCAGGAAGCCCCTCATTTTGTACATGAAACAGCTGAAGCCCAGAGACTGGAAACCGATCCAGCTAAGCAACCCCAAGAATCTTTCTCTCCACTAAACAAATGAGTTAGTGGCAGAGCTGAAATGACAAAGACCCACCCCTTCATGATGAGGGAATTTTAGAAAACCCTAAAACGGGCAGTTTCTGAACCATGGGACCTTGACTAAGACAGTTAGCCTCAGAGCCCCTGTTTCTTCATCTGAAAAATGATGAAGCCCTTCCTGTGAAAGGACTCCTTGCTGGCTGGTCATTGTGGGAAACAGCCAGGAACTGCCAGCTCCCGTCTAGGTCAGCCCTGGGCCCGGGGTCTGAAGGGGCCTCTCTCCTCCCTGTTGTTTGACTGTAATCCTATAACCCACGAGTCAGCATTAACCATATATTGTACCAGTGTCCCATTAAGACAAAATGAATCTTGGACAGTGAACTTCTAGGAGATAAAGAGGAAGCTTGGGAGCCTATTAATACTATACATCCATCATCTCAATAGACACTTCAACAGGCTGCGCCTTACTCCTCCCAGCAGTCTTGCAAGGTGAGAGCTCTTCTGCCCCTGGGCTAGGGAAGGACACCGAATCTCGAATCTTGGAGAAGGATCCTGCCTGAGCTCACATGGCTGTGGAGGGGCCCCTCCTGGGTGGGGTGCAGGGGTGGGGGTGGGAGGCGAGTGCAGCCCCAGCCTGCTCACCTTCTGCTACCTTCTGGTCTGTCTGCCCTTGAGACAGCCCTAAGCAGAGGGTCCAGGCGCCAGTAAAGTGGACCCGTGCGGCCCAGGGCAGAGGGCAACCCTGGCAGGCAGACACACTGGCTGCCCTTCTAAAGTGATAGTCCTTAAATCTTTGTTCAACATTTATCTGGGGTGGAGGGGGGAGGTGCTGGAGGAAGTGGATTTGCAGTGAATCCAAATGGTGAACCTCTTCTTGATTCTGAATTCATTCTACACAAGAACGTTTTGCAGAACAGAAGGGATAGAAATTCACTGACAAAGTCACTTTCCCAGCTGCAGTGAGTTAATGTCCTAAAAAAACACTGGCTGTTCCCCATTTTTCTTTCTCTCTCCAGTGTGCGTTTGAGCTTTTCCAAGCCAGACAGCTTCTTGGGAGGCTCGTTAGAAGATTTGTTTTGGTTCTGTTTTTATTTGAAATTTATTTAAATATAGGTGAGAACAACTAGTCTCAGAAAGGTGGACCACTCTGCCCGTCATTTATTTTGACTGAACAGCTCGGGGTATTCTTTGGATGACATATTTGAACTTGGCTCCTTTTATTAATTAAGCACAGAAAATATTGCTTGCATTTACATAAAAGACAGCAATGCATTTTTGGAAAGTATCAGAGAACCACTAGATTTATTTAAATAGCTTTTGGTTTGGTTTTAAGAGTAATGTATTCTCATTGTAGAGCATTTGAAAAATGTAAAGAAGTGGAAAAAATAAAGTGATCACACTACCACAGTCTCATTACACAGAATTCACCGCTATGACCACGTGACACTAGGTGTTGTTTTGTTCTTGCTGTAAAATATAACACAAACTGTTTTAACACGATTTGAGTGTGCAGTTCGGTAGCACTAAGTACATTTGCTTCACCAGTCTCTAGAACTTTTCCATCATCCCAAACAGAAGCCCCGTACCAACTGAGCAAATAATTTCCCATTTCTAACTCCTTGCAGGTTTCCCTGGTGGCTCAGGGGTAAAGAATCCTCCTGCAATGCAGGAGAAGTGGATTCGATTCCTGGGTTGGGACGATCCCCTGGAGAAGGAAATGGCAATCCACTCCAGTAAAATAAACTGCCGCCACCAGCTCCTTGCAGCACGCAAAAGTGAAAGTCATTCAGTCGTGTCCAACTCTTTATGACCCCATGGACTGTGTCCTGCCAGGCTCCTCTCTGTGGAAGTCTCCGGGCCACAATACTGGAGTGGGTAGCTGTTCCCTTCTGCAGGGCATCTTCCCAACCCAGGGATCGAACCCAGGTCTCCCGCCTTGCAGGCAGATTCTTTACTGACTGAGCCACCAGAGAAGCCCTTGCAGCGCATGGTAATCACTGTTCTACTTTCTGTATCTATGAATTCAACTACTCTAGGTACCTCAACTAAGTAAAATTACACAATATGTGTCCTTTTGTGTCTAGCTTATTTCACTTAACGTAATGTTTTCAAGGTTTATCCAGGTTGAAGCATGTGTCAGAATTTCATTCCCTTTTCAGGCCAAATAGCATTCCACTGTGAGTCTGGACCGCGTTTCTTCGTCCATTCACTCGTGGATGGATATCTGAGTTGTCTTCACCTTTTGAGCTTTTGCGAATAATGCTGCTTGAACATCAGTGTACCGATATCTCTCTGAGTCCCTGCTTTCAGTTCTTCTGGGTCTATCGCCAGAAGTAGGATAGCTGAATCATATTGTAATTATCTGTTTACTTTTTTGAGGAAATGTCCTACATGNTATATTGTACCAGTGTCCCATTAAGACAAAATGAATCTTGGACAGTGAACTTCTAAGAGATAAAGAGGAAGCTTGGGAGCCTATTAATACTATACATCCATCATCTCAATAGACACTTCAACAGGCTGCGCCTTACTCCTCCCAGCAGTCTTGCAAGGTGAGAGCTCTTCTGCCCCTGGGCTAGGGAAGGACACCGAATCTCGAATCTTGGAGAAGGATCCTGCCTGAGCTCACATGGCTGTGGAGGGGCCCCTCCTGGGTGGGGTGCAGGGGTGGGGGTGGGAGGCGAGTGCAGCCCCAGCCTGCTCACCTTCTGCTACCTTCTGGTCTGTCTGCCCTTGAGACAGCCCTAAGCAGAGGGTCCAGGCGCCAGTAAAGTGGACCCGTGCGGCCCAGGGCAGAGGGCAACCCTGGCAGGCAGACACACTGGCTGCCCTTCTAAAGTGATAGTCCTTAAATCTTTGTTCAACATTTATCTGGGGTGGAGGGGGGAGGTGCTGGAGGAAGTGGATTTGCAGTGAATCCAAATGGTGAACCTCTTCTTGATTCTGAATTCATTCTACACAAGAACGTTTTGCAGAACAGAAGGGATAGAAATTCACTGACAAAGTCACTTTCCCAGCTGCAGTGAGTTAATGTCCTAAAAAAACACTGGCTGTTCCCCATTTTTCTTTCTCTCTCCAGTGTGCGTTTGAGCTTTTCCAAGCCAGACAGCTTCTTGGGAGGCTCGTTAGAAGATTTGTTTTGGTTCTGTTTTTATTTGAAATTTATTTAAATATAGGTGAGAACAACTAGTCTCAGAAAGGTGGACCACTCTGCCCGTCATTTATTTTGACTGAACAGCTCGGGGTATTCTTTGGATGACATATTTGAACTTGGCTCCTTTTATTAATTAAGCACAGAAAATATTGCTTGCATTTACATAAAAGACAGCAATGCATTTTTGGAAAGTATCAGAGAACCACTAGATTTATTTAAATAGCTTTTGGTTTGGTTTTAAGAGTAATGTATTCTCATTGTAGAGCATTTGAAAAATGTAAAGAAGTGGAAAAAATAAAGTGATCACACTACCACAGTCTCATTACACAGAATTCACCGCTATGACCACGTGACACTAGGTGTTGTTTTGTTCTTGCTGTAAAATATAACACAAACTGTTTTAACACGATTTGAGTGTGCAGTTCGGTAGCACTAAGTACATTTGCTTCACCAGTCTCTAGAACTTTTCCATCATCCCAAACAGAAGCCCCGTACCAACTGAGCAAATAATTTCCCATTTCTAACTCCTTGCAGGTTTCCCTGGTGGCTCAGGGGTAAAGAATCCTCCTGCAATGCAGGAGAAGTGGATTCGATTCCTGGGTTGGGACGATCCCCTGGAGAAGGAAATGGCAATCCACTCCAGTAAAATAAACTGCCGCCACCAGCTCCTTGCAGCACGCAAAAGTGAAAGTCATTCAGTCGTGTCCAACTCTTNATAATTTCCCATTTCTAACTCCTTGCAGGTTTCCCTGGTGGCTCAGGGGTAAAGAATCCTCCTGCAATGCAGGAGAAGTGGGTTCGATTCCTGGGTTGGGACGATCCCCTGGAGAAGGAAATGGCAATCCACTCCAGTAAAATAAACTATCGCCACCAGCTCCTTGCAGCACGCAAAAGTGAAAGTCATTCAGTCGTGTCCAACTCTTTATGACCCCATGGACTGTGTCCTGCCAGGCTCCTCTCTGGGGAAGTCTCCGGGCCACAATACTGGAGTGGGTAGCTGTTCCCTTCTGCAGGGCATCTTCCCAACCCAGGGATCGAACCCAGGTCTCCCGCCTTGCAGGCAGATTCTTTACTGACTGAGCCACCAGAGAAGCCCTTGCAGCGCATGGTAATCACTGTTCTACTTTCTGTATCTATGAATTCAACTACTCTAGGTACCTCAACTAAGTAAAATTACACAATATGTGTCCTTTTGTGTCTAGCTTATTTCACTTAACGTAATGTTTTCAAGGTTTATCCAGGTTGAAGCATGTGTCAGAATTTCATTCCCTTTTCAGGCCAAATAGCATTCCACTGTGAGTCTGGACCGCGTTTCTTCGTCCATTCACTCGTGGATGGATATCTGAGTTGTCTTCACCTTTTGAGCTTTTGCGAATAATGCTGCTTGAACATCAGTGTACCGATATCTCTCTGAGTCCCTGCTTTCAGTTCTTCTGGGTCTATCGCCAGAAGTAGGATAGCTGAATCATATTGTAATTATCTGTTTACTTTTTTGAGGAAATGTCCTACATGTCCGGTAACTCTGATGTATAAGATCCAAAATATAAATCATATTCTATGTGCAATTTTTAAAAAATAATTTTATGTATTCACTTTTGGGCTGTGCTGGGTCTTCGTTGCCTCATGGTATTTTTCTCTAGTTGCAGCAAGTGGGGGGTACTCTCTAGTTGCGGTACTTGGGCTTCTCTTGTTGTGCAGCACAGACTCTAGGGCACTTGGGCTTCAGGATTTGCCACACGCAAACCACAGTTGTGGTTCCCAGGCTCTAGAGTGCAGGCTCAATAGTTTTAGCACGTGGTCTTGGTTGCTCCACTACAAGTGGGATCTTCCCAGATCAGGGATCGAACCGGTGTCTCATGCATTGGCAGGTGGATTTTTTTTTGCCACTGAGCCACCTGGGAAGGCCTATGTGCAATTTTGTGCCTGACTTTCTCACTTAATTTTCTGTTTTATTAACTATTCCTCAAAAACATCTTCGAAAGTTTGTGTTGTTATACCACATTTCCTTTCTCCCCACTCATTGATTTCTGGGCCACAGGAAAAGATTTTGAACTATGATGATAAAGTAAATAACTTGCTTCTGGTAAACAGCCTTATGTTTTGTTCATACTTGTTCGAGAAATACTCACCAAAGATAAGTGGCTGCCCTCAAGAAATTTTTAAATTTCTCCTTGAGGATTCTTGGGGATCATCCAGTTCAGTGTTTTTAAAAGTTCTTTGTCGCCAAGAAACCTTTACTACAAACAAAATAGCAAAGAGATAAAAGGAGAGCTGATCTAGAGAAAGGTGGATGGGACTCAGAGTCCTGCTCTCTCAGTCCCCCCAGCTCTTCTCTGTTTCTGAGGGACTTTGGAGGGGAGATTCTGTTTTTTTTCTGGGACTCAGTTTAAAAACCACCATACTGAACCAGCATTTTTATTTTAACAAAGAGTGGACATCTTGGGAGAAGAAGGGACTTGCTTGAGGTCAAGTTCATTTTTTAAAATTCATTCATTCATTCATACATTTTCTCAACCTGTAATACCTACTGCACGCATGGCAGCATCACTTAGGGAGCTTGTTAAAAATACAGGTTCCCAGGACTCTTGCTTCTGGACTGCAAAGCATAGGCACGTGGTGAGACCAGGACAGGGACCCCAGCTCCACAGTCCACACTGGGCTCTGTCGAGGGGCGGTTTCCCATTGTAGTGTCTGTGTTTGCATATTCAGCCTTTTGACCCGAATGCCCTTCCCCACCCACTGCACTCCTACTCACCCTCTGAGGCCCAATTCAGATGTATCCCCTTCCTCTATGAAGCCTGGCTGCAATGGCTTCCTTCTCTGAGGTCCCCAGAGCACAGCAGGGGGCTTCATTCTCACTCAGCCACTCACATTTTTTTCTTTTTATCGTATGTACTTGCTTCCAGGCCTGGCTCCCTGACTACAATGTAAGCTCCTTAGGGAGTTTTTATAATCTCTGCATGCCCCACGGTACCAGGCATAGATGGGGAGGCCTTGTGATTGTTTATTGGCTGGACTTAGATCTAGTACAGCCCCGTATTTAGAGGATAAAAAAAAAATTGCAGCCCAGATAAAGTCTGCAATTTGTGGAAGGTCATACAGCCCATCAGGTGTGTCCTGGGCTCAGCTTGGCACTGGCCAGCTGCCTGGGAAGGCAATTAGCTGTCTGGCCTGAGCAGAGAGCATCAGCTCCTCTACCTTACTGCTGCTTCCCATGACAGCCCAGGTTTTCTGAAATCCAGAGAGCTCTGCCTTGCTGGTGATTCAATGTGCATGTCTGGTTGCCTGGCACTGCAAGTAAAATTGAGTTTCATGAAGTTTTACAAAGTATAAAACTTCAGCAGATATTATGTGACTGCCACTTGGACCAAGCCAGTGCTCAGAAGCTAAGAAAGCAAGACGAATAGGGACTGTCGGGGCGGGGCAGGGGGTGCGGAGCAGCCAGCCTGCCACCCAGAGGCGGTCGCTCCAAGCCCTCCTGTTATCCTAATTTGGGATCAACAACTGATGCTTTTCTAATTAGCACGCTGGATGCTAAAATAGTTTTTCTTTAATNCTTTACTACAAACAAAATAGCAAAGAGATAAAAGGAGAGCTGATCTAGAGAAAGGTGGATGGGACTCAGAGTCCTGCTCTCTCAGTCCCCCCAGCTCTTCTCTGTTTCTGAGGGACTTTGGAGGGGAGATTCTGTTTTTTTTCTGGGACTCAGTTTAAAAACCACCATACTGAACCAGCATTTTTATTTTAACAAAGAGTGGACATCTTGGGAGAAGAAGGGACTTGCTTGAGGTCAAGTTCATTTTTTAAAATTCATTCATTCATTCATACATTTTCTCAACCTGTAATACCTACTGCACGCATGGCAGCATCACTTAGGGAGCTTGTTAAAAATACAGGTTCCCAGGACTCTTGCTTCTGGACTGCAAAGCATAGGCACGTGGTGAGACCAGGACAGGGACCCCAGCTCCACAGTCCACACTGGGCTCTGTCGAGGGGCGGTTTCCCATTGTAGTGTCTGTGTTTGCATATTCAGCCTTTTGACCCGAATGCCCTTCCCCACCCACTGCACTCCTACTCACCCTCTGAGGCCCAATTCAGATGTATCCCCTTCCTCTATGAAGCCTGGCTGCAATGGCTTCCTTCTCTGAGGTCCCCAGAGCACAGCAGGGGGCTTCATTCTCACTCAGCCACTCACATTTTTTTCTTTTTATCGTATGTACTTGCTTCCAGGCCTGGCTCCCTGACTACAATGTAAGCTCCTTAGGGAGTTTTTATAATCTCTGCATGCCCCACGGTACCAGGCATAGATGGGGAGGCCTTGTGATTGTTTATTGGCTGGACTTAGATCTAGTACAGCCCCGTATTTAGAGGATAAAAAAAAAATTGCAGCCCAGATAAAGTCTGCAATTTGTGGAAGGTCATACAGCCCATCAGGTGTGTCCTGGGCTCAGCTTGGCACTGGCCAGCTGCCTGGGAAGGCAATTAGCTGTCTGGCCTGAGCAGAGAGCATCAGCTCCTCTACCTTACTGCTGCTTCCCATGACAGCCCAGGTTTTCTGAAATCCAGAGAGCTCTGCCTTGCTGGTGATTCAATGTGCATGTCTGGTTGCCTGGCACTGCAAGTAAAATTGAGTTTCATGAAGTTTTACAAAGTATAAAACTTCAGCAGATATTATGTGACTGCCACTTGGACCAAGCCAGTGCTCAGAAGCTAAGAAAGCAAGACGAATAGGGACTGTCGGGGCGGGGCAGGGGGTGCGGAGCAGCCAGCCTGCCACCCAGAGGCGGTCGCTCCAAGCCCTCCTGTTATCCTAATTTGGGATCAACAACTGATGCTTTTCTAATTAGCACGCTGGATGCTAAAATAGTTTTTCTTTAATTGGGGAAACAGGTGCGTTGCTTATTATGAGAAATGTTATACACGGGCTCACAGCCCTGAAATGAAAGGAGTTGTGATGTTTATGTATTTACGCTGTGTGGATGGGGTAGTGGTTTCTGTTCACTCCCCGCCGTTGTGTGAAGACGGTATTCCGGTCCTTTACCCCGTCCCAGCCAGGAACTCTGGGTTCTGAGGGATAAGCTGGGACAGAACCAGCCTCTGGAAACCTGGCTTCTGCCGCTGCAGGGGTTGTTAGCCATTACTGTGCTCTTTCATGAACTCCTATGGCATCTGTTAAAATATTAATGTTAGGGGTTGAATTTCAGTTCAACCAAACTGAGATGCTTCCTCATCGGTAACTGGGGATGATTCCAGTACCTGCCTCTCAGAAAGCTTAGCAAGAATTGAATAATGAATATAAAGTGCTAAGAACCCAGCCCAGCATTCAATAAATAGTAGCATTTGCTGCTGCTCCTGCTTGTTATTGTTTTATTACTATCATATAAAGTACAGACTCCTACTATTCAGTACCTCACACTCTGGACTGGGATATATACAATTATATATAAGTAATTAAAGGTAGGAGTAAAGGTGCAGAAGAGAAGCCCGAGAAGGGGCCAAGGTGGACGCAGAGAGAATGAAATGGTTTCTGGCTGAAAGAGCACTGGGCGGTGGCTAAGCTTTCGGGTCAGCCAGACCTGGATGAGTTCTGGTTCTGATCCTTGGCTGACTGAGCTTGAGCAAGAGATAGCACCTTCCTGAGCCTCAGTTTCCCTCCCTGTAAAATGGGAGTACCAGTAGAATCCATAAGGATGCGGTGGATGTCACCTCCTTCCCTCCCATGACCAGCCAGTTAAATCACACATCTTTGTTGCCTTGAACCATATGCCCCTCCTTGTCTTTCTAGCCAACTCTCCCCACCCCTGGTCTGGAACAGTCTGTTCCTAACTGGTGAGGGATCAGGCAAGTTGCCATCCCTCCCATTGTCCCTGGGCTGGTGTGGCTGGCTCAGTTACAATCCCAGCAGGGTTGCAGAGCTGCTTGGCACCCTGTGTCCTCATTCCTGGCCAGTGTCCTCTCTTGGTGCCCAAGGCATCTGCTCCTAACCTGGGTGGCTCTCACGCTGCAAGCCTAATGTGTTCATAGGAGTGACCTAGCTTCCTATTCCATAGCAAAGGGAAGGCATAGAAGATAATGCTCTGAACTTTCTCCTCATTCCTTTCAAATCTAGCTGAATCTGCACCCATCTTTGAGACCTAAGGAGGAAAAAATTTCTACAGGACATTGAGGAACACTCTTATCTCTGTTTCATTTTCCTCTGGTCATGCAAGGCTCTCATTGATAAGGAGGGTAAAGATTTTATAGGGAAGAGTAGAAGATATCCTACTCTGTGTGAGATGGGGAGTGTATCAGTCAGGATGGAGTATGTTATGCTGCAGTAATAAACAACCCCTGAATCTTAGGGACTAAATCCATAAAGGTAAGGTTTTTTTTTTTTTTATTTTTGGCTATACCTCTCAGTTTGTGGGATCTTAGTTCCCCAAACTAGAGATTAAACCCAGGCCCTCAGCAGCGAGAGCATGGAGTCCTAACCTCTGGACTGCCAAGGAATTCCTAAAGCTTTCTTTCTTACCCTAGTTATTGTGAGCATCTTGAGTCAGCTAGGGGCTGTGCTCCTCATTCAAGGAACCAGGCTGATGGAGCAGTCACCTCCTTGAATGGACTTCATGGCACACAGAAAGAGAGCCCTTGAGGGTCTTCCACTGGCAATAAATGCTTGGACCAGCTCACATCTTACTGGTCAGACTAGTCACGCGGCCCTACTCAGCCTCAAGGGGACCAGGAAATGAAAGCCTACCACGAAGATGGAGAGTAGGAAATATTTCGCAGGACAGAATTAATGAGTACCCTAGGCACGTTACTCCTTTCTTTACTTAGGGTGCTAAATCAACTCTCCAAGCTGAGATAACCAGGCTGGTGGTACACACAGAGCAGGCTGTCAGCTCTCCTTTGTGAGTGCTAGGAAACCACAACCAGAGAGGAAAAACCCCAAGGCACTTCTCAGGCTCAAGTGTGAACAGAGGAACACAAAGGCCCAGGCAACTGCCAGCCTTTCTAGGGTGGGAAAAAAAGCAGCTCCTCATGAAAAAGAGCAGCCACGAAGAGGCAGGTGATGCCTGCTGGGAGTTCCAAGGGCTCAATGTGTAGGGAAGGCAGAGGCAGCAAATGTTGAACCAGGGTTTGCAAACCACCTTCTTCATCTCAGAACTACGTGTGTTCTATAAGTGGAGTGCACATCCAGGTGTCTTTGCTCCGTTTCTGAGCTATTTGATGTGTATGAGAGGGATGTTCTTTCTGAACTGGCTGCCTCACTTATCTCCAGTGCACCCCCGATGCTTACCTTTTTCCAGTGGCATTTCTTTGATTTGTTTATTTGTTTTTTGGCTGCGTCAGGTCTTCATTGAACCGATGTGTCATGTGGGACAGTAGTTGTGGCACGTGGGATCTTAGGTCCCCAACCAGGGGTCGAACCTGTGTCCCCTGCATTGCAAGGCATATTCTTAACCACTGGACCACCAGGGAAGTCCTGCCAGTGACATTTCTATGTCCCATCGTGGCATCCAAAATCGTTCAAGAGCAGTGCGGGTGGAAGGGGGAGGGAAGGACAGAGATGTGGCCATCCCTGGAAGAGGATTTGGGGTTTTTCTTGGACATAAATAAGGAAACTCTAGAAGAAGACCGTTGACTGAAGCCCTCAGCCCCTTCCCTGAGCGCTTGATTTCCTGTGCTACTGTTAAGAGGTGTCTCCTCCTGGAGAGATGCCAGATACCTGAGTACCAGCTGCAGCTTTCCCACTTCGTTGCTGAGTGGGCCTGATAAGTTATTTCCCTGCCTTGGTACCTCAGTTTTCTTATCTGTAAATTGAAGTGGCTCAGAAGCCTCAGACCAGACTTGAAAGGAGTGTGGTGCTGGGTGGTGAGGGTGTTCCTATAGCCGCATGGACCAGGCAGCAGGTAAGACTCCTCTCTGAATCCTCCCAATGTCCATGGAGCCCAGAGGAAGGGAGTGACTCATTGCTGCCATGGGACACTCAGCTTGGCTGCAGGATGTATGTGGCTGCAGGAGAGCTGGACTTCCCACTGCACTGAGCTCAATGAGAGAGAGGCCTATTGGCTAGTCCTTGCCAGTCTTGTAGCCTGGACAGTGCCTGGCACTTGGTAGGTGCCAGTGTTGTGTGTTACTAGCTCAATTGTGTCCAACTCTTTGCAACCCCATGGACTGTAGCCCACCAGGCTTCCCTGTCCTTCACTGTCTCCCAAAGTTTGCTCAGACTCATGTCCATTGAGTCGGTGATGTGATGTACACTGTCTCATTTATTATGGTCTAAGAGAGAGACAATTTCATGAAAGGATGGGCACGATAAAGGACAGAAATTATAAGGACCTAACAAAAGCAGAAGAGATTAAGAAATGGTGGCAAGAATACACAGAACTGTACAAGAAAGGTCTTAATGACCAGGATAACCACAATGGTGTGGTCACTCACCTAGAGCCAGACATCCAGGACTGTGAAGTCAAGTAAGGAAGCATTACTGTGAACAAAGCTAGTGGAGGTAATGGAATTCCAGCTGAGCTATTTAAAATCCTAAAAGATGATGCTGTTAAATTGCTGCACTCCATATGCCTGCAAATTTGAAAAACTCAGCATTGGCCACAGGACTGAAAACGTCAGTTTTCATTCCTGTCCAAAAGAAAGGCAATGCCAAAGAATGTTCAGACTACCATACAGTTGTGCTTATTTCACATGCTAGCAAGGTAAAAGCTCAAAGTCCTTCAAGTCAGGCCTCAACAATACATGAACCAAGAACAAGCAGGATTTAGCAAAGGGGAATTGCCAACATTCACTGGATCACAGAAAAAACAAACATCCACTTCTGCTTCATTAACTATGCTAAAGCCTTTGACTCTGTGGATCACAACAAACTGAAAAATTCTTAAAGAGATGGGAATATCAGACCACCTTACCTGTCTCCTGAGAAACTTGTATAAAAGTCAAGAATCAACAGTTAGAATCGAACATGGAACAACGGACTGGTTCAAAATTGGAAAAGGAGTATGTCAAGGCTGTATATTGTCACCTTGCTTTTTTAACTTCTATGAACTTTAACTTCTAAGAACTATACAAAAAAGATCTTCATGACCCAGATAATCACAATGGTGTGATCACCAACCTAGAGCCAGACATCCTGGAATTCGAAGTCATGTGGGCCTTAGGAAGCATGACGAACAAAGCTAATGGAGATGATGGAATTCCAGTTGAGCTATTTCAAATCCTAAAAGATGATGCTGTGAAAGTGCTGCCCTCAATATGCCAGCAGATATGGAAAACTCGGCAGTGGCCACAGGACTGGAAAAGGGTCAGTTTTCATTCCAGTCCCAAAGAAAGGCAATGCCAAAAAGAGTCTCTATATGAGGGTGAAAGAGTGACAAAGCTGGCTTAAAACTTGACATTCAAAAAACTAAGATCATGGCATCCAGTCTTGTCACTTTATGGCAAATAGAAGAGGAAAGAGTGGAAACAGTGACAGATTTTATTTTCTTGGGCTCCAAAATCACTGCGGACGGTGACCGCAGCCACGAAATTAAAAGATGCTTGGTCCTTGAAAGGAAAAGTATGACAAACCTAGATGGTGCATTAAAAAGCAGAGATATCACTTTGCCAGCAAAGGTCCATTTAGTCAAAATTATGTTTTTCCAGTAGTCCTGTATGGATGTGAAAGTTGGAAGGCTTTCACATAAAGAAGGCTGGCTGAGCTCTGAAGAACTGATGCTTTCAAACTGTGATGCTGAAAACTCTTGAGAGTCCCTTGTGTCGACTAAAAAAGATGCACAAGTTGAAAGCTACAAGTTAAGCTTTATTTGGGGCAAAATGAGGACTGCAGCCCAGGGAGCAGCACCGCAGATAGCTCTGAGAGACTGCTCCAAAGCGGCTGTGGGGGAAGGTCAATATATGAGGTTTTGGTGAAGGCGGAGTTCAATACCATGAAGCACTCATTTTACAAAAGGTTTTTTGCTAGTCATGAGGATCTGATGTCACCATGAAGGGATTTGGTGCTTCTCTAGATATGAGGAGATGCAAGGATTGAGATAATAAAATCTGTTCATAAAAACATACAGCTACCTAGAGACCTATCCCACCAGATTCCCTGGAGCAGAGAGCGCCTCTCTCCACCCTGAACCCCCTCAGGGGCTGTTGCAGGTCAACAGCTAAAGCTGGGGTTCCATTTCCCTAGAGGGAGATGGCAAACGCCTTTGTTGCTCAGTGGTTGGCAATGCTCTTGATAAGTGCCAATTTGTAGTTGACACTTGGATTGCAAGGAGATAAATCAGTTACTCCTAAAGGAAATCAACCCTGAATATTCACTGGAAGGAGTGATGCTGAAGCTGTAGCTCCAGTACTTTGGCCACCTGATGCAAAGAGTCGACTCATTGGAAAAGACCCTGATGCTGGGAAAGACTGAAGGCAAAAGAAGAGGCCAGCAGAGAATAAGATGGGTAGATAGCATCACCAAGTCAGTGAACATGAATTTGAGAAAACGCTGGGAGATAGTGAAGGACAGGGAAGCCTGGTGTGCTGCAGTCCATGGAGTCGCTAAGAGTTGGACACAAGTTAGCAACTAAACAGCAACAGCAAAAAGAGAGACATTCTCATTTACAGAGGAGAGAAACCAAGTCCCAGGAGGTCAAATGACTCGCCCAGAGTGACATATTTAGTCAATGCTCAGACCAGGCTTATTCAAGTGCAGGCTCTAACCACTATGCTATACTGCCTCCCGCTACTATGATGAGATGGGAACAGTGCTTGTCTGTTCATGATATTAATAATAATACAAGTTGCCTTTTTCTAAGTACTACGAGGTACCAGGAACTTTACAGATGTTATTCTTCACCTTTTAACAACTTAAGGAGTAGTAAATTATTATCCCTATTTTTATAGACGAGCAAATTGAGGCTCAGAAAGTGATGTGACTTATTCAGGGCCACACCGCAAGAAAGTTGTGGGGTGAAGGGCAGCTGGAATTTGAGCTCAGGCCTGGCTCATTCCAAGAACAGGCAGAAAAAAAGTCATCTCTGCTATGGGCTCCGTTAAGAGATTTTCTTGATTTTGTAGTTAACTTCTCACTAGGGTTCCTGGAACCTCATCACTACAGATTAATTCTTGGACTGGCTTTTATGCTCAAGTCAACTTACTGTAAGAAAAAACATCTAGTGTGTGTGGGGGAAGCCCAAGACAAAGCAACCTTAGGATTTTCTGGTAAATTCTTAGACTCTTAATACTTCCTGGCCTACATAGGGGAAACAGGGCAAGCTGAAATGATTCTAGCCCTGGGCTAGAGGTGGGTAGGGTGGGGTTGGGGAGAGACTGGGCTTATACCACCTCCTGGATTGCAAATGGCCACAGGAAAGAGTCTGGCTGCTGGAGAGGCTAACCTAAGGCATGGGTTGATAGTCAACACAAGCCTTGAATCCTAAAGGGTCTGAGGGGACTTCATTGAACCCTTTTTCTTTTATTGAGCTGTTTTTACGTAAAACGACCCTGTGGTTTATCCTCCAAACCTGCACACCTTTGAGAGTGAATGGGGCATGAAAACGATGACCTGTTATTGTTCACAACACATGCAGATCAGAACTGTGGTAGGGAAAGCATCTTGATCTTACAGGCTCTGGGAGACTACCCACACCAGGTGGGGGGATGGGCGGCTGTGAAAAGGTAAAGACCAGGTGGTAAAAATAGGAGGGTGGTAAAGTAGAACAGGAGACCAGGAGATGGGGCAGCTGGAGCAGTGACTTCCCCGCCGGGACACGTCTGCAGGTCTGGCCCTGAGCCAGCCCCCGCCTGGTTAACACAGCGGCAGTAGCTGAGGTCTGCAGAGAGCACCGGGTGTTTGTGGGCACATGTGTGCCTCCCGCCAGACTTGCACTTAACAAGTGCAGGGAGTGGATGCCGTTTAGTCTGTGCCCAGCCCAGCCCCAACAGTCTCTGGACTGAGTACTTGCCTTTCAAGCATTTGCTGATGATGCTGTAAATGCTAGTAGGCATGGCTTTCCTGAAGTATGCCAGGGGAGATGATGTTCCGCTTGCAGAGGGAAGAGTCAGGAGCCCTGTCTGTGAGGAGCTGTTAGGTTCAGTGGGAAAGGCGAGGCAGGAGGAACTTACTGATTCTACGATCTTTGCAGATTGCTTACCTCTGAGCTTTGGATTCCCTGTCTGGGAAACAGAGGGCTCTTTACTGATTGCGGGGCTTCCCTGGTGGCTCAGACAGTAATGAGTTTGCCTGCCATGTGGAAGACCCAGGTTTGAGCCCAGGTCAGGAAGATCCCCTGGAGAAGGGCATGGCAACCCACTCTAGTATTCTTGCCTGGAGAATCCTATGACAGGGGAACCTGGCAGGCTACAGTCCACGGGGCTGCAAAGAGTCGGACACGACTGAGCAACTAACACTTAGGAGAGTAGGATTCAGTGAGATAGTATGTGTGAATGAAAGGCAGTTTTAATTACTAATAATAAGATTCTGGGAAGGAGAACTCAGCTCTACTGAAAAGACATGTCTTACAATCAATCAGAACAGTTCCGAGATGGACCAGACTACTCGGGTTGGTGGTGAAGGCTTCTCATCACTGGAAGTCTTCAAGCAGAGGCAGTCGGGCATGGATGCTATAAATGGTGTGACCACCTTTGGGAGAGAGGCTGGCTTAGCAGGACATGGGGGAGAGGAAAGCTGAGAAGAGTGACTTGTTTACATCCCTGTCCACGTCACTTGGAAGACCGTGCTGTAGGCCAGCGAGGGGAGCACACAGGACCAGCAGCCTGGGACTGGTGGGGACTGGCCCTTTGAGAAGAGGGGATCTGCCTCTAGGAGGGAGAGCAGGAAATAGGCAGAGGCCCCTGACAATTTTCTCTTTTTCCCATGCATTGGTCCCTTGCTGGTTCCAGGGCCTCCCATCTTGGCTGAGAGAGAGGAGGCGGCTTCCTTGGACCTTGAGCACTCAGATGTTCCGATGGGAGCCTGGTAGAGCTTGGGACTCGGCACGCCTGTTGGCCCCAGGGCACCCTCCCTCCATCCAAGGCTGTGCTCTCCCCTCTGGCTCTGGTCTCTGGAGCCTCATCACATACTCTGGATACACCAGCTGCGCCCATCCGGGGGTTCTTCGCCCAGAGTCTGTGGCTGGACACGAGGGTGCCATGAGCCCCCGGAGCTGGCAGGCACTGCAGAGTCAGGGAGACATAGCTCCTACCTTTTCATCTAATGGAGAGGGTTAGTGGTGGTGGTGGTGGTGGTGGGGGACGCTGAGGCAAACCCAAGGAGTTGCTTAGAATCGGACCCCTCTCTGTCTATTGCCACCGTTCCATTTGCCCCACTCTGTGGGATTCTGAGACAGCAGCACCCTTGGCAGGGGAACACGACCTTCCCTCTTCCGGGGGCACGTGGGGCCAGAAGCAGTCACAGGAGTGTCAGCGGGTGGTGCTGAGCTGAAAATTCAGATGTGGCTTCTCTAGCATTCCCCATAACTTTGGTGCCTGGCTGTCCTGCCTCTCGGCTCTGCCCCTCAGGTTTCAGAGCTGTGCCCATTCAGGACTCCCCGCTGTCTCTCAGCGCTCCCTTTCTTTGGAGCACAACAGACCTGCCGGCTCTTGCCTGCATGCTGGCAGCTTCCAAATTGGGCTCTGCCCAGGCTCTCTCTCTAGAACAATGTTACTGAGCTGGCTTTGGCAGGTTCTTCAAACTCAGTGCTTCTAGAACCGAGCACCAACGCCCCCTCCTTCCAACCCCTCCTCTCCATTTTTCAGTCAACCGTCTGATCTATTCCAGCCAGAAACCTGGGGACTAGCTGGGTTTCCGGATCACCTGCAGACAGATTCCTGGGCCCCACCCTGGGCATCCTGCTTGGTTAGAGCTAAGTGGACCTAATGCTCCATATTTCTAACAAGCTCCCAGGTGATGCTGAGGGTGCTGCTTGTTCTAGCCACACTGAGTCACACTGAACTAGACTCATCTCCCTCCCTTCATCCCATGGTTCACTCTTATTCTTGTTACTGGGGCTTCCCTGGTGGCTCAGACAGTAAAGAATCTGCCTCCAATGCAGGAGACCCAGGTTCTATCCCTTGGTTTGGGAAGATCCCCTGGAGAAAGGCATGGCAATTCTAGTATTCTTGTCTACAGAATTCCATGGACAGAGGAGGTTTGTGGGCTGCAGTCCATAGGGTCACAAAGCATCTGACAAGACTGAGCGGCTAACATATACACACATTCTTGTTATTATTACCATAGTTAATACGTATTGAACATTTAGGGGCCAAGCCCTATACCAGGCATGCCTGGTTTCAAAGGCATGCCTTTGTTTCAGCCTACAAAGTTGTACTGAGTGCCAGGTGCTGTAATAGACATTTCCTTATTGGTACAAAACATACAGATCTATCTGCCAGCAGAGTTGATGTTCTGGTCAAGGAAGAAAAATTTAAAGGAAAAATAAGTTACCTACAAAAGGAAAGTAATCTAAAATGCAGGACCATCTCATCGCTCCAAGAACGTGACATTGAGAATTCAGTTCTTATAACCCAAGCTCAAGATGCCACTTCTTTCTCATCTCCCAGCTCTCCGCATGGCATTAGGTCTCCACATTCCCCCTGAACATTGGCCAGCCACCTCCTGGCTGAGCTCCCTGCCTGGAGATTTAACTTCTCCCGCTGACCCTCATCCTTCAGCCAAAAAAGTCTTCTAAAAAGCGAATCGTAGCTCTCTTTGCCTAACAGCATTCAAGGATTCCCTAGTACCTTCAGGAGGAAATGCAGATTCCTCAGGTTTGAGACTGGTGGTGATAAGATTCAGCTCGGTCCTCCAGCTTCTCTGCCCCCACCCCACCCCCATTCTGCCTCCTTCATCCTCCACACTTCAGCTATTCTGGATTGGGGCTTCTCAACTTCCCACTTTGCTGCCCACTCCCCCCCAACCCCCTGCCCCAGATCACCAACCCAGCCATTCTGTCTCTTCACTTTTTGCACGAGGGGAAGCACCTTCTGCCTGTCTTGGTGCCCCCCATGTCCCTTACATGCCTGCATCCTCCAAAGAGCTGATCTTTGGTACCCGTCCTTCCCCTCCTATGAATCTTCAAACCCTTCTCCCCTTGTCTCTGTCTCATCACGAGTTTTTCAGGGTCAGCAATGTACTCATGAGTATTTCCCTTTTTCTCCACGGCCTTTCTAATTGGACCCTCTCTCCAGCCCTTCCCAAGGCAAGCTGCTGGCGAGAGGTCCTGGCACTCACTGACATCACTTCCTCACCTGAGGTTCATTCCTTGAGCCACTGCAATTCGGTGCCCAGCTCCGAGCATCCATGTGTTCTTGATGCCAGCTGCCCCGAGAAGCTCTTCTTTCACGTCCTTCCCCTCGCAGGGTAATCTTATCCACTCACATCTCAGTGATGCCTAGAGCTGAATATTGACAGGCCAGTAGCATCTTTCTGGGGCATCCCACAGAGCCTGTCCCAGGGTGGCATTTCTCTTCTTCCTACAATCCTGATCAAACAGAGATGCTCTAAGGATTCCATCTACTTTCCTCTTTCTAAAGACCACCTCCACCTCCCCGCCCACCTCCAACTGTTGCTTTCAACTCTGTAATTATGTACGGGGTTTCCGCCTCCATGGGTGTTTCTGCTAGTGTTTACAGGCTCCCAACCAATAACTATTTAGGTAACTGTCTCTAGTGGATAGAGTCAAGTCTTCCAAAAAGATGTATTCAAGTCCTAACCCCAAGTGCCTATGGCTATGAGTTTTTTTTGGAAACAGATTCTTTGTGGATGACTCAAATTCAGATGAGGTCATCCTGGATTTGGGTGGACTCCAGTCCAATGACCAGTGCCCTTATAAGAAGAAGGAAACTTGGACACGACGCAGACGCACGTGGAGAAGACTCTGTGGCTCCATAACCCATGCGGGAATGGACACAACGTAGACACCAGGATGCTTTCAAATGATGGCGCTGGAGAAGACTCTCGAGAGTCCCATGGACTGCAAGGAGATCCAACCAGTCAGTCCTAAAGGAAATCAGCCCCGAATATTCACTGGAAGGATTGTTGATGAAGCTGAAGCTCTGTATCTTTGCCACCTGATGTGAAGAGCTGATTCACTGGAAAAGACCCTGATGCTGGGAAAGACTGAAGTGCAATAGGAGAAGGGGTGACAGAGGATGAGATGAGATTAGATAGCATCACCAACTCAGTGGACATGAATTTGAGCAAACTCTGGGAGACAGTGGAGGACAGAAGAGCCTGGTGTGCTACAGTCACAAAGAGTTGGACACGACTTAGCAGCTGAACAAGACCCAAGAAATGCCAGTGACTGCTGGCAACCACCAGAATTAGGCGTGATGGATTCTCCCTCATGACCTTCAGAAAGAACCAACTCTGCCGACACCTTGACTTTAGACTTCTGGCCTCTAAAACTGTGAGAGAATAAACTTCTGTTGTGTTAAGCCACGCAGTCTGTGGTACCGTCTTACGGAAGCCCTATGAAGCCCATATGCCGACCATCTGTCCATTCTTACACCAGCCCACCCATCGTCAGGCCCTCCTCTGTACCAGACCCTGTGCAAGGACCAGCTGGGACCTTGGGTCAAAGCAGAGCTTCCTGCCGCCCTTGAGAACTTGCACATGGAAGGTAAGATGGCACATGGACACACACACACACACACACACACACACACACACACACACAGCAACCTGGGCTCCAAGCAGGCCACACAAGGGCAGAGGGAATTCGGGAGAGCGAGACAGCCTTGGCCAGGGAACAGATCTCAGAGGAGGTGGCATTGAGCTCTCAGCTCTGAAGGCTGCACGTTCATCAGCCAGCTTTGCAGAGCAAGTGAGAACAGGCCTTCCACAGTCACCGAGCCCACGTGGGTCCCCGCCAAGGAGCCACAGGATCCTGGGAAAGTTCTGCGTCAGCTTCGTCAGCGCCCACACAGGGTGTGAGGCTCAGATAGGGACAAAGAATGTGCCCGGGGCCACATGGCCTGTGGAACCATGTCACTGGATTTATAAAGTACTTTCTTGGNCAACGTGAACAGAGTCATGAGGGAGCTGGAGGCAGGAAAGGGGGCTACGCTGGTGGTTAGGGGTAGGGAGTGATGTCTTGCCACTCACACAGTTCACTGGACCCAGGGTAGATAAGGCACAACCAGGGAAGCTGGAAGAAGACTCAAGGAGCTGGAGGGACTGCAGACATGTTTATTCTCTCCCAGCGTCAGCAGCAAGTCTTCAAAGGCTACCGATAAACTAAGACAGACAAAAGCGGCCCCTGGCCAAGTAGTGCGAAGGCCCAGTGCTACCAAGGTCAGCAGTATCGTTTATAGAGCGCAAGGTGAGAGGCTGTGAGAGGGTGGGACAGGAGAGCCTGACTGACTCCATGTTGGCAGTCATTTTCTCCACAGGTGGTTTCACCCAGGCGATTGCATCGGCTCCCTGACGTCTACTCTCACGGTTCCTCCACCTGTTGGTCCTCTCCTTCTCGCCCCCTTCTCCATCCTACCTTCGGGTGTCGGCATCTTTAAGCTTCAGCCCAGGGCCCTCCTTCCCGTTTGTCTCTCTCCATTATCTCCTTGGTAATTGAATTTATTCCCTTCACGTTAAATATCATCCTGGGTCTGTGGACACTCCTCCAGTTGCACAACCTGGCTACATTTCTCTGATGAACTGCAGACTTGAGTTCTGCTTGCCTGTGAGTCTCCATTCAGGTGTTCACATGCTCCTTGAAATTCACACATCCAAGAGGGAACCCATCATTATTTTCCTCCAAGCCTATTCCTCCTCCCACCAGTCTGACTAAATTCTACAACCTACCTGCTTAAGCAGAAGCCTTATTTCTTCCTTCCTCCCTAACGACTAAATTACCAGCCAAATCCTATCAATTCTCTCTCCAAAGTGTGTTTTGAATGAAACCAACCATTGAGCCAGCCCATCTCCTCTTTTTAAAAAATTTTCATGTACTTAATTTTGGTTGCCCTGGCCCTTTGTTACTGGGCAAGGGCTTTCTCTAGGTGTGGTGGGCAGGGGCTACTCTGGTTGTGGTGGGCACACTGCTCATTGCGATGGCCTCTTTTGTTGCGGATCACAGGTTCTGAGCATGTTCGGCAGTAGTTGTGGCTCGAGGGCTTTAGAGCGCCCCGTATGTGGGATCTTCCCAGACTAGGGATTGGCAGGCAGATTCTTAACCACTGGACCACTAGCGAAGTCTGCAACCCATCTCCCNTTCGGCAGTAGTTGTGGCTCGAGGGCTTTAGAGCGCCCCGTATGTGGGATCTTCCCAGACTAGGGATTGGCAGGCAGATTCTTAACCACTGGACCACTAGCGAAGTCTGCAACCCATCTCCCCTGTTGCAATTTGAATGGTCTAGCTTGTCATTTATCCGTTCCCCACACCCAGTGCCCAGATGGGTCTCTCTGAATGAAGATGGGTTGAGTGACTCTCCAGCTTCAGATGCTTTTGTGGGGCCCCACCCTCTTTCCATGCCCTTCCAGCCTCTGACTGCCCCTGCCCACTCTCAGACTACCGGCCATCACTACTACCACCCCACCTCTTTCACTCAGGTGGGACAGCTGCACTATTTTTTTCTTGTCCACGTTTTTTGCCTTTGTTTTCCCAAACACAGCAAGCTTTTTCTTCTAGTCAGTCTGGTATAGATGCTATTTCTGAAATAGTCTCATCCCTTCTCATGGGGCTTTCTTTTCCATCCTTTTCCATCCTATCTTCACCCCATGGGAAGCTTTAAAATCATCTCCCTAGTGAGCCCTTCCCCAACCACCCAAATCAAAGTACTTCCCAAGCTATAATTCTCTACCCTTCCCCCTTTGACCACAATTTCATGCAGCAATTAAGAAATATTTATGTACCTACTATGTGCCAGCTGTGTGGGTATGGGAGGGAAAGGCCACCTGGGAAATGGTTGAGTCTCAATTGTAAAAGACCAGCATGCTTTCCCCTCTGAACGAGGGAGTGTGTAGTTAGGATATCAGAGGCAGCAGAGCCATGGAATTGATCATTCCCCAAAGTCACATGTTGAGAGTTAGCGCTGTCAAGTCAGAGGAGGCCAGCATCCATGGGAACCATTAGCTCAACCCTCACTCTAGAAAAATGGTACAGATGAACTTGTTTGCAAAGTAGAAATAGTCACAGATGTAGAGAACAAATTTAAGGTTATCAAGTGGGGGAGGGGCGAGATGGGATGAATTGAGAGATTGGTATTCACATACTGATCCTGCTGTGTGTTAAATAGACAACTAATGAGAACCTTCTGTGTAGCACAAGGAACTATACTCAGTGCTCTGTGGTGACCTAACTGGGAAGGTGGAGAAGGCAATGGCTCCCCACTCCAGTACTCTTGCCTGGACAATCCCATAGATGGAGGAGCCTGGTAGGCTGCAGTCCATGGGGTCGCTAAGAGTCACATACGACTGAGCAGCTTCACTTTCACTTTTCACTTTCATACATTGGAGAAGGAAATGGCAGCCCACTCCAGTGTTCTTGCCTGGAGAATCCCAGGGATGGGGGAGCCTGGTGGGCTGCCGTCTATGGGGTCGCACAGAGTTGGACACGACTGAAGTGACTTAGCAATAGCAGCAACTGGGAAGGAAATCTAAAAATGAGGGGATATGTGTATATGTATAGCTGATTTACTTTACTGTACAGTGAAAACTAATACAACATTTTAGAGTAACTGTACTCCAATGAAAATGAATAAACCCTCTCCCGCATCTGTGGTGGACCTTGTGATCAGTCAGGATACTTTCCCCCTGAGCCTCAAAGTGGCCTTAGCATCTTTTGCAACTCAGGCAGCCCCATCAGTTCATTGAACTGGCTATTTGCAGACCCATGCAGTCTAAGGTGGAATCTCCTTGCATGCGGGTGTGCTCAGTTGCTTCAGTCGCGTCCAACTCTTTGCGATGCTATGGACTATGCCCCACCAGACACTTCTGTTCATGGGATTCTCCAGGCAAGAGTACTGGAGTGGGTTGCCCTGCCCTCCTTCAAGTGGTCTTCCCCATCCAGGGATCGAACTTGCATCTTCTGCATTGCAGGCAGATTCTTTGCTGCTGAGCCCCTGCGGAAGCCCAGAATATGCGCCTTAGCGCTTGTTAAATATTCATCACCTTTTCCTTTTAGAAAGGACATGGGTAGAAATAATTCTTGAAAAAAATCATATCCCACTCTTGATATATTTAATCTATTTCCCCCCCTCTTCTTTTCTTTTCCCAGGAGAAAATAATGAATGTCAAAGGAAAAGTGATTCTGTCAATGCTGGTTGTCTCAACTGTCATTGTTGTGTTTTGGGAATATATCCACAGGTAATTATGGAACATGATAAAGTGATGTTAATGAACGTCTCCATCAGCCAAGTCACCAGGTTGAATTGAAATTAAGATTTCTTCCTTCCTGTTTCCCTGAGCCCTAGACTTTAATGACTGTCTTTAAAATCATTAGATCTTCAAGCACTTTCTAAGGAATTAATTATCTTTCTTCCTGCCATGTTCCTAATATCTCAATTTTTATATAGCTTTGCAGTTCTGGGCAGGCTAGAGCCAGAAACAGTAAGGTCTTATTAAGACCAAAATGTCATATTAAAATATGACCAGATATGGAAATTGCATTAAGAAATTTCAGACAGGAATTCCACAAGAAATTCACCCTGATTTTTGCAGTCCTAAAATATTTGCAGAGTTCAAAGGAACAACTCAAAGTTGTTGACTTTTGCTGCAAAATAACACTTTGAGTCGCTGGTGATTCATTTGTGCCTGGCTAAACTTTTGAGTGCTTTGTCTGTTTTTTTTTTTTAAACTCTGGAAAACAAAATGAATGAAATATTTCTGAGTTTTCAAATTCATCAGTGGATTCACCTCAAATATTTGAGCTGCTTCATGTGTTTTGAGAAAATATAATGCCTTGGAGGTTCCAGCTGGAGAGGCTTCTGACAGAAAGAAGTCTCCCCAGGCAGCTACAAAAATGCACAATGGTTTTGACTTTAAGAGGCATCAGTATAGTTCAGCCTTTCTTTCAAAAAGGCCACCTTACACCTAGAGGTGGATGAACCTAGAGCCTACTATACATAGTGAAATAAGTCAGAAAGAGATAAACAAGTGTTATATATGAACGCATTCATATGGAATCTGGAGAGATGGTGCAGAAGAAACTATTTGCAGACCAGCAAAGGAGATGCAGACACAAAGAACAGGCTTGTGGACACAGTCAGGGAAGGAGAGGGCGCGGTGAACTGGGAGAACAGCACTGAAAAATATCTGTTGCCATATGTAAAACAGAGAGCCACTGGGAATCTGCTGGATGCCGCAGGGAGGTCAAATCCAATGCTCCGTGACAATTTAGAGGGGTGTGATGGGGTGGGTGGTGGGAGGGACGTTCAAGAGAGAGGGGGCATATGTATACCTATGACTGATTCATGTTTATGTATGGCAGAAACCAACACAGTATTGTAATTATCCTCCAATTAAAAATAAATTCAAATAAATAAATAAGGCCACTGTACAACTCTGGGCCAGGAGCACTGTCTTGTCACCATTGATATCTTCGTGGTCTTAGTAGCTTCCCAAGTTCAAGATGATGGCCTGGATAAACATTCAGTTCCATTCAGTTCAGTCACTCAGTCCGACTCTTTTCGACCCCATGAATCCCAGCATGCCAGGCCTCCCTGTCCATCACCAACTCCCGGAGTTCACTCAAACTCGTGCCCATTGAGTCGGTGATGCCATCCAGCCATCTCATCCTCGGTCATCCCCTTTTCCTCCTGCCCCCAATCCCTCCCAGCATCAGAGTCTTTTCCAATGAGTCAACTCTTCGCATGAGGTGGCCAAAGAAACTGGAGTTTCAGCTTTAGCATCATTCCTTCCAAAGAAATCCCAGGGCTGATCTCCTTCAGAATGGACTGGTTGGATCTCCTTGCAGTCCAAGGGACTCTCAAGAGTCTTCTCCAACACCACAGTTCAAAAGCATCAATTCTTCAGTGCTCAGCTTTCTTCACAGTCCAACTCTCACATCCATACATGACCACTGGAAAAACCATAGCCTTGACTAGATGGACCTTTGTTGGCAAAGTAATGTCTCTGCTTTTGAATATGCTATAAACATTAGAATGTTGTTTTCAATTCTTCTAAGATTTGATGAGCTGGTAGGACTGTCCTGGCTACTTATAAAGGATTTGCACCTTCAGGTACATCAGTGGAAGGAGGAATCTCTAGACTCTGGAGCTGCTTTTCCCCAGGGTGACCTAACCATTTCTGGAGTATTATTGTTTCATGCTGAACAACTCAGTTTAAAAGAAACAGCACAAGCTAGAGAGTGACCATGTTAAAGGGGTCTACGAACCAGGTCTTTCAAATTGAAGGAAACTATGGGTACTTAGTCCAAAGAAAAGTTGACTCAGTGTTGGATGCAGGGACCCTGGGGCTCCTTTTCTTGAGGGCTGAGGAAGTATCCTGGCTGGAGTCCGGAACTAGGCTGCCTGGGGCTGGTCCTGTGCCATGCCTTGCATCCTCTGTGACTTCGGGCAAGTTACTTCGCCACTCTATTTCTTGGTTTTCAATAAGTTTCCCTGTTGTTTAAAATGAGCATAATGGTAATACCTGGGTTGTTGGATTAAATACGTAGGGTTGTTGGATTAAATAGGTTATTGTGTATAGAGCGCTTAGGACAGTGCATTCAGAAAACGTTCGCTGCCATCACCATCATCACCACCATTCTCATCTGCTCAGAGGTAAGATTTGCCAAATAGAAGGACGAGCTTCAGCAGCTGGAAGAATCCAACAGAAGAGCAAGCGTCCTTTGGGGTCCTGCCCTGTGTAGGTAACCTTGAGAGCATTCGAGCTCTGAATGCTTAATTGGATAACCTTGGTGTTTTGGATTGCAGCCAGTCACACTTCCAAATTTTGGGTACTTCACAAAATTAAAATATGGGAGCCAAAGGCCCAAATGTGCATATTGGCACTGGCTTCCCATAAAGAGGGTTTATTTTGCCATGCTGGGTACACTGTCTCTACACAGTAACTAAAGCAGCTTCTGGCTGCTCTTCAGGGCCATAGTCTGGCACCTAGACTGCAGCCACATCATTCTTCAATGTGGGGAACCTATTTGAACGCCTGCAAGAGGTTTAAAAGGCAGCAGATTCTTTGCCACCCTGAGAACTGGCCTTGTGATGGTGTGAGGTGAGCTGAGGGCACTCATCTTAGACAGGTGGGCAGCACTTTAGCCAAAAACGATTTTAAAGTAGCTCAATCAAACACGTCAACAGCTAAGTAAAGGCAGACTCTTACCGATAGAGCATCCTGAAGGAATGTCATCCAGGACAGGGTTTGACTTGAGGTTGGATAAAAAAAAAAAAAATCTTAGAATTTTAGAGATGNCCCAGTTCCTGGACATAATTAATCTCTTCTCATTTCACACACTCATTCCTGTACTCATTCATTCCCACATATATTGAATGCCTATTACAGGCCAGGCTGAGTGCAGGAAGAGAAAAATGTCTAAGGCACAATCTCTCTTCTCTAAAAAGCTGCTAGCAAGCGGAGAGAACAAATGTGAAAACAGGTACAGCTGAGCAGAGTGTGTGTTGTTAGGGGGTTACTTGCAAGAGACCCTGGGTCAGAACTACCCCTCCTGTTCTATGAGCTCACACACACCAGTGAGGAAGTTCCTTCCGGTTACTCATCCCAATCCTGAACCTGAAGGATGTTCTTCTTCATCCTGAGCTCAGATATTGTTTGAACCAAGTTTGAACCAAGTTCTAGGGGAATCCTCTCCCCTGCTCCTCCCTGGCCATCTGATTGCTTCATAATTCTGTCCTGAGAAACAGTGACATTCACTGGCTGGACTTGATACTCTGTACCTGAAGGCAGACGGGTCTGGTGAGGAGACAGCAGGCTGTGCACCTGGGGCTTGGCATTCCGGGTTTTGTTGGTTAAGTCTGAAGTTAAAGTTTAAGGGTTAGTCGCTCAGTCGTGTCTGACTCTTTGCGACCCCGTGGACTGTAGCCTACCAGGTTCCTCTTCCCATGGAATTCTCCAGGTAAGAACACTGTAGTAGGGAGTCATTCCCTTCTCCAGGGGATCTTCCTGATCCAGGGATCAAACCCAGGTTTCCTGCATTGCAGGCAGATTCTTTACCGTCTGAGTCACCAGAGAAGCCCTGGTAAGTTAGAAAACCTCTCTGATTCTACTTCTTCATCTGTAAAATGGGACTAGTGATATTGACCCACTGAAGCATGATGAGGGTGAAATTCTATGAGATCTTGGCTATGAAGGCTCACCCAGGACCTGGGACATTGTCAATATTTAACAAAGGGAAGCTGGGATGGTAGACTCAGATGCCATGTTCATTCCATCTCACTATCTCCAAGATTTCCCAAGGCCAAGGATCTTTTATTCTACTTTTGTGAAGTTTCTTCATAGGGTTTTCTTCCCCCCACGACCACATTTGAGACTGACACCATTACTAAACAAATTATAACAAGATAATCAAAATCAAAACTCTAATGCTAGCCCACCATTGCAAAGCAGGCCTGAGGTGTCAGAATGCTAGCCCTGCAGTGGATCCTTACAAGCCTCCACCAGTGCCACATTACACCTCTTCCAGAGATTCAGATTTTGCTGCCAAAAGCCCTCAGCTTCAGACTTAATTTATCTTGCACTTGTTTCCAAAAATTAGATGGTATTTGCAGTTTGTTGAAATGTGGTGAAGGTAATTAGGGAGAAGAGGTCAAAAAGCCATTTACCACTTTAAGGGCTTAGAGGGGTTTAATTAAAATATTATACTCGGCAGCTAGTTAGCATGGAGCACCTAAAAATAGATTCGGGATGAAGAATCAGCTTCTTTTCTCCTCTGCTGTCTGGGTAAGGTCGGGAGGTCTGCGGACAGACAGACTTCCCTCTGAGCAGCCAGCCCCTGGGATCCCACCACCAGATGGATAGCTCATTGCTGCAGCCTACGCGGGCTGGCGAACTGGTAGATGCTCAGACAGTGACTGAATAAATAAATAGAAACCAGCTTAGGTTTCTGTATTTGCCTTTTCCCATCAAATAAATGCCCTGCTGGATAACTTTCAGGAGGATTTTCAGGACCTTCCAAGCCCAAGCTCTGCAGCCAGTTCCACTGTTTCTCTCAACATCACTATACCATATAGCAGGGGCAATGTTCCAGGGGACTTTAGGAAGAATAATCTAGACCCACAGCCATTGCTGGCATCAAAACAACTTGGTCCCAAAAATAAAACTGCTCTAGATGCAAGTGCCTCTGGTCTTTTATCTTCTCCCCAAACCTTATTCCCACCCTGCTCCATGCTGGCTTCACTAACTTCTCCTACTATTGACCTTCCTCCTCATCCTTTCCACAGTATTCTCTCTAGAACCACCTCCTGACCACCAGTCCCAGGGCAAACAAACTCTGAGTGGTAGCTGGAATGTCTTTAAGGACTGCCTGCTTTAACTCCTGCCTGGGCTGAAGCCTGTCTTCCCCTCGCAGGTCCACCACTTCCTCTGCAGCCCTCGGCAGTGCAGAGTTTTCTCCTCCCTCTGGTGTTCCCTTCCACAATCAACTGCTAATGCCCCAGAGGATATTTTCTTTGACCTTCATCTCTATCTCACTCCACTGACACCAACTTTCCACCATCAGCTCCTTGTCTTCTCTTCCCAACTTGGATCTCATGGTCCACTGTTAGGATCATTTTCTCACAAATCCACCTAAGTCCTTTAAAGGGTTGCCCGGAAGACATCGGTTGTGGATGAACCTCTCCACCTACATCCTCCAGCCCTTCCCCAGTGCGGTCAGGCTTTGCTGGAGAAAAATCACCTGAGTAGGAAGATGTCACTATAAATTCATGATCGCTCACCTCAGAGAGTTGTGGATATTGTCCAGCAACTCTGCCATTTAGCTCACTCCCCTACTCTGTTCAAAGCCCTTTCATGCCTCTTGCATGTCCCTTTGACCTCTCGCCCTTACCCTCAAGTGATGGCCTTGCTTCAGTTTTTGTGGGTGAAACCGAGGACATTTGGCGGGTGCGCCCTGTCTCTCATCCCCCAAGTCTGCAATCCCGTCTGCTTATGTTATCTTCTTCCTTTTGGTTCCAACGGAAGAATGTTTCCTTCACTTTTCAGAGGTCAGCCCCTCCTCCTGAGATCAGGTGCTCCTGCCAAAGATCAACCACGTTCCTACCATATCCGGAGCCTGCTGTTCTGGGATCCAGGAGAGTCCATCTGTGAGCTCTTAAACTCCATCACCTGGTTCCTTCTCCTGCTGCTTCCTCATCCAGCAGAGTAACNGCAATCCAATCTTAGACAAAACCACTTAATGCCTAGGTGCCTGCGAGGAAGCATAGAACCTCCTATGTTGATTGTTGTGAGGATTTAATGAGCTAATACATGTCAATTGCTTAGAACAGTCCCTGGCCAAGTATTAGCTGTTATGAATATTGTCAGATCAATAAACAGATTTAGAAACAGGAGATATTAGAACTTGATCCACGAGTGTTGAGCTCAGAGGGGTAACTGTAGGTGGAAAGAGGGCAAGCATTTCACTCTGGTTAAGAGATATGGACTCCCAGCAGGGGCAGAAGGCAGAGTCTGAAACAAGTATTAGTCATTTATATATTTTTTCAGTGATGAGGGCAGCTAGGGCCAGACAAGTGAGGAGCCAGGGCAGGTGCCTGAGCCCAGGTCCAGTACTCTTTCTACCAGGCTCTATCCCTTTTATTCACGGGGAGAAGGAAGCAAGAAAGATTTAACCATTGGGCACAGCTTCCATGCACAGAATGGTGGGAGAATCTAGTACGACAAGTCCTATCCCTTTGCCCCCAGAATCTCTCTCAAGTCAGTACCCTCCACTCTCTCCATCTCTTTGGCTGCCTTGGCCTGGGCCTGGACCACTGCCAACACCTCCTGAATAGTCACCCCATTTACTCTCTTACTGCCTACAGAGATGACCCTGTCCCACTCCTGCCTAAAACTCTTCAAGGGCAAAATCCACAGCAGGCTACAGTGAGGGGACCTCCGGTTACTTCTCCATTTATTTCCTTGCACATTTAAATGCCTCCTTCCTTTTGCAGGGCCTTTGCATATATATTTTTGGTCTCCAAGAGACACTCTAAAATTTCTCTTCCCCTGGACTTCTAGTCATCCTTCAGAACTCAGCTAAAACATTATCCCCTCCTCTGGGAAGCCTTCCAGGTCTTCCTGTTAAGTGCTCCTAGTTACTTTGTTTTGTTTTGCTTTTATTTTTCTGGGAAAGATGACCCTCCCAAAATAAGGCTTTTTTTTTTTTTTTTAATACTTTACGTTACAACACTGTATTGGTTTTGCCATACATTGACATGAACCAGCCACAGGTGTACACGATCTTTTGCTTCTTTTTTTTTTTTTTAACATCTCTCCTTGGAGTTTGAAGTCCCATAGCTGTGTGATATAGGGTCTGCTCTCCCCACTAGCTTGTCTGTGCCAGAAGAACACACAGGGACTCTGTCTCAGACAGCACTGTGTCCCCAGCGCTAGGCTCAGCAAGTGTTTGTGGACTGGAGGGAGGTGCTCTGCTAGAGGAGGCAGGTAGGCACTGGTCCAGCCTTGTAGGTGCCTGCAGATGGCTTCGCTGCCTTGGTTAGCTTTAGAAATGCCCTGACGCTGCTCCCCCTTTGAGGAGGCTCTGAGGTGGTAGGGTGCCAGCTCGGCAGTCATTGGTTTTCTGGGGGAAGATACATCCTGGGCAAGGGATGGGCCATGGTGTTCCCCACTAGGAGTCAAGAGGGCAGCCAACTGGGGAGCCCCTCCCCCTCAGTGAAGCCACCGTGGTCAATGGAGAGCTGCCATCTTTTATTTTTCAACTAAGAGTTGAGGTCCTCCAGAGATCTTCTGACCACTGCTTGTTCTGGGTAATCCAGAAGTGATCCAAGTCCCTTGGTGTCATGGGTTTTATCTCAAAGGAAGGTAGGAGCCTTGTTCTTGTTCAGTTGCTCAGTCATGTCTGGCTCTTTGCAATTCCATGGACTGCAGCACTCCAGGCTTCCCTATCACTGTCTCCCAGAGTTTGCTCAAACCCATGTCCATTGAGTCTGTGATGCCATCCAACCATCTTATCCTCTGTCGTCCCCTTCTCCTCCTGACTTCCATCTTTCCCAGTATCAGGGTCTTTGCCAGTGAGTCAGTTCTTTGTATCACGTGGCCAAAGTATTGGACCTTCAGTTTCAGCATCAGTCCTTCCAATGAATATTCAGGATTGATTTCATTTAGGATGGACTGGTTGGGTCTCCTTGCAGTCCAAGGGACTCTCAAGAGTCTTCTCCAACACCACAGTTCAAAAGCGTCAATTCTTTGGTGCTCAGCATTCTTTATGGTCCAACTCTCACGTCCATACATGACTACTGGAAAAACCATTGCTTTGACTAGATGGACCTTTGTTGGCGAAGTAATGTCTCTGCTTTTCAATACATTGTCTAGGTTTGTTATACTTTTTCTTCCAAGGAGTAGGCTGTGGTCACCATCTGCAGTGATTTTGGAGCCCAAGAAAATAAAGTCTGTCACTGTTTCCATTGTTTCTCCATCTATTTGCCATGAAGTGATGGGATTGGATGCCATGACCTTATTTTTTTGAATGTTGGGTTTTAAGCCAGCTTTTTCACTCTCCTCCTTCACCTTCATCAAGAGGTTCTTTAGTCTCTCTTCACTTTCTGTCATAAGAGTGGTATCATCTGCATATCTGAGGTTATTGATATTTCTCCCAGCAATCTTGATTCCAGCTTGTGCTTCATCCAGCCCAGCATTTCTCATTATGTGCTCTGCATTTAAGTTAAATAAGCAGGGTGACAATATACATTCTTGCCATAATCCTTTACCAATTTTGAGCCAGTCCATTGTTCCATGTCTGGTTCTAACTGTTGCTTCTTGACCTGCATACAGATTTCTCAGGAGGCAGGTCAGGTGGTCTGGTATTTGTATCTCTNGTTTCAGCTTTAGCATCATTCCTTCCAAAGAAATCCCAGGGCTGATCTCCTTCAGAATGGACTGGTTGGATCTCCTTGCAGTCCAAGGGACTCTCAAGAGTCTTCTCCAACACCACAGTTCAAAAGCATCAATTCTTCAGTGCTCAGCTTTCTTCACAGTCCAACTCTCACATCCATACATGACCACTGGAAAAACCATAGCCTTGACTAGATGGACCTTTGTTGGCAAAGTAATGTCTCTGCTTTTGAATATGCTATAAACATTATAATGTTGTTTTCAATTCTTCTAAGATTTGATGAGCTGGTAGGACTGTCCTGGCTACTTATAAAGGATTTGCACCTTCAGGTACATCAGTGGAAGGAGGAATCTCTAGACTCTGGAGCTGCTTTTCCCCAGGGTGACCTAACCATTTCTGGAGTATTATTGTTTCATGCTGAACAACTCAGTTTAAAAGAAACAGCACAAGCTAGAGAGTGACCATGTTAAAGGGGTCTACGAACCAGGTCTTTCAAATTGAAGGAAACTATGGGTACTTAGTCCAAAGAAAAGTTGACTCAGTGTTGGATGCAGGGACCCTGGGGCTCCTTTTCTTGAGGGCTGAGGAAGTATCCTGGCTGGAGTCCGGAACTAGGCTGCCTGGGGCTGGTCCTGTGCCATGCCTTGCATCCTCTGTGACTTCGGGCAAGTTACTTCGCCACTCTATTTCTTGGTTTTCAATAAGTTTCCCTGTTGTTTAAAATGAGCATAATGGTAATACCTGGGTTGTTGGATTAAATACGTAGGGTTGTTGGATTAAATAGGTTATTGTGTATAGAGCGCTTAGGACAGTGCATTCAGAAAACGTTCGCTGCCATCACCATCATCACCACCATTCTCATCTGCTCAGAGGTAAGATTTGCCAAATAGAAGGACGAGCTTCAGCAGCTGGAAGAATCCATCAGAAGAGCAAGCGTCCTTTGGGGTCCTGCCCTGTGTAGGTAACCTTGAGAGCATTCGAGCTCTGAATGCTTAATTGGATAACCTTGGTGTTTTGGATTGCAGCCAGTCACACTTCCAAATTTTGGGTACTTCACAAAATTAAAATATGGGAGCCAAAGGCCCAAATGTGCATATTGGCACTGGCTTCCCATAAAGAGGGTTTATTTTGCCATGCTGGGTACACTGTCTCTACACAGTAACTAAAGCAGCTTCTGGCTGCTCTTCAGGGCCATAGTCTGGCACCTAGACTGCAGCCACATCATTCTTCAATGTGGGGAACCTATTTGAACGCCTGCAAGAGGTTTAAAAGGCAGCAGATTCTTTGCCACCCTGAGAACTGGCCTTGTGATGGTGTGAGGTGAGCTGAGGGCACTCATCTTAGACAGGTGGGCAGCACTTTAGCCAAAAACGATTTTAAAGTAGCTCAATCAAACACGTCAACAGCTAAGTAAAGGCAGACTCTTACCGATAGAGCATCCTGAAGGAATGTCATCCAGGACAGGGTTTGACTTGAGGTTGGATAAAAAAAAAAAAAATCTTAGAATTTTAGAGATGGAAGAAACTTCAAACATTTATGATAAAATAATGCTGGGGAGGGTGATTTTGATGATAGTCCCTACTAGTTATTGAGCCAGAAATGTGCCAGGAACTGCAGTAGGCATTCCGTCCAGTTCTTAAAATAGCCCTGCAAGCTAAGCATTAGTCTGCATAGTCTGTGTATCTAGATGAGGCACACTGAGTCTCCACAGTGTTAAACATGAATGTTCAAGGTCATATTTTCAGGAAGATTTAGGTCTGAGGCTGTCAGAATATATAGCTTGACCCATGATATAACCCTTCCTGCAGTTGAGGGTTCTCATTTTTCAAATGAAAAAATGGAGACCAAATAGGTGAAACGGCTTAGCAGTGAATTTATGTCCAAGTTCTAATTGGAGCTCAGATCTGATTCATTGTCCGGGGCTCCTTCTTGAGCTGGTTGTTCACACCAAGTGCTGTGAGGGGTACAGTGTGAAGCCCAGGGAATTCCTACCCTCAGGAGGTTAAACTCTAGATGGAGCAAGCCGATGTGTATATACATCAGTATCAACAGTGAAAAGCGAAGGAAGGATATCAGAGGGAGAGAAAAGGAACTGTGAGAGTTCAAGGAGGCAAAGATTATGTTCGACTTAGACAGCGATCTGTTTTTTGGGGGGATAGAAGCATTCATTCACAAGTATTTATTGAGCAGCTATTATGTGGCAGTCACTATACTCAGACTGTACCCCAGGAGAGGGGGGCACTTGAATTGTGCCTTGAAGGATGAATATGTGTTAAATGTCATGCTCTGCAAGGTGGGTATTGCTGGGACCTGAAATGTCACAGGCCTCTGGGAGGGGAGGATGAAAGGGCAAGATGGCAAATTTAAAAGATGGAACAAGATGGCAAGTCTGACTCTACAAAATGATGTCCTGAGTGCCTGGTGGGGGTCTGAGTCCTAGTTTGCAGAGGGCCCTCCCCCTCCTCTTTCCCTTCTTCCTAACCCCCTCTTGTCGGGTCTGGAGTCAGATTCTCCAGGTTCAAGAACTGTTTCTTCTAGCAATCCAATCTTAGACAAAACCACTTAATGCCTAGGTGCCTGCGAGGAAGCATAGAACCTCCTGTGTTGATTGTTGTGAGGATTTAATGAGCTAATACATGTCAATTGCTTAGAACAGTCCCTGGCCAAGTATTAGCTGTTATGAATATTGTCAGATCAATAAACAGATTTAGAAACAGGAGATATTAGAACTTGATCCACGAGTGTTGAGCTCAGAGGGGTAACTGTAGGTGGAAAGAGGGCAAGCATTTCACTCTGGTTAAGAGATATGGACTCCCAGCAGGGGCAGAAGGCAGAGTCTGAAACAAGTATTAGTCATTTATATATTTTTTCAGTGATGAGGGCAGCTAGGGCCAGACAAGTGAGGAGCCAGGGCAGGTGCCTGAGCCCAGGTCCAGTACTCTTTCTACCAGGCTCTATCCCTTTTATTCACGGGGAGAAGGAAGCAAGAAAGATTTAACCATTGGGCACAGCTTCCATGCACAGAATGGTGGGAGAATCTAGTACGACAAGTCCTATCCCTTTGCCCCCAGAATCTCTCTCAAGTCAGTACCCTCCACTCTCTCCATCTCTTTGGCTGCCTTGGCCTGGGCCTGGACCACTGCCAACACCTCCTGAATAGTCACCCCATTTACTCTCTTACTGCCTACAGAGATGACCCTGTCCCACTCCTGCCTAAAACTCTTCAAGGGCAAAATCCACAGCAGGCTACAGTGAGGGGACCTCCGGTTACTTCTCCATTTATTTCCTTGCACATTTAAATGCCTCCTTCCTTTTGCAGGGCCTTTGCATATATATTTTTGGTCTCCAAGAGACACTCTAAAATTTCTCTTCCCCTGGACTTCTAGTCATCCTTCAGAACTCAGCTAAAACATTATCCCCTCCTCTGGGAAGCCTTCCAGGTCTTCCTGTTAAGTGCTCCTAGTTACTTTGTTTTGTTTTGCTTTTATTTTTCTGGGAAAGATGACCCTCCCAAAATAAGGCTTTTTTTTTTTTTTTTAATACTTTACGTTACAACACTGTATTGGTTTTGCCATACATTGACATGAACCAGCCACAGGTGTACACGATCTTTTGCTTCTTTTTTTTTTTTTTAACATCTCTCCTTGGAGTTTGAAGTCCCATAGCTGTGTGATATAGGGTCTGCTCTCCCCACTAGCTTGTCTGTGCCAGAAGAACACACAGGGACTCTGTCTCAGACAGCACTGTGTCCCCAGCGCTAGGCTCAGCAAGTGTTTGTGGACTGGAGGGAGGTGCTCTGCTAGAGGAGGCAGGTAGGCACTGGTCCAGCCTTGTAGGTGCCTGCAGATGGCTTCGCTGCCTTGGTTAGCTTTAGAAATGCCCTGACGCTGCTCCCCCTTTGAGGAGGCTCTGAGGTGGTAGGGTGCCAGCTCGGCAGTCATTGGTTTTCTGGGGGAAGATACATCCTGGGCAAGGGATGGGCCATGGTGTTCCCCACTAGGAGTCAAGCGGGCAGCCAACTGGGGAGCCCCTCCCCCTCAGTGAAGCCACCGTGGTCAATGGAGAGCTGCCATCTTTTATTTTTCAACTAAGAGTTGAGGTCCTCCAGAGATCTTCTGACCACTGCTTGTTCTGGGTAATCCAGAAGTGATCCAAGTCCCTTGGTGTCATGGGTTTTATCTCAAAGGAAGGTAGGAGCCTTGTTCTTGTTCAGTTGCTCAGTCATGTCTGGCTCTTTGCAATTCCATGGACTGCAGCACTCCAGGCTTTCCTATCACTGTCTCCCAGAGTTTGCTCAAACCCATGTCCATTGAGTCTGTGATGCCATCCAACCATCTTATCCTCTGTCGTCCCCTTCTCCTCCTGACTTCCATCTTTCCCAGTATCAGGGTCTTTGCCAGTGAGTCAGTTCTTTGTATCACGTGGCCAAAGTATTGGACCTTCAGTTTCAGCATCAGTCCTTCCAATGAATATTCAGGATTGATTTCATTTAGGATGGACTGGTTGGGTCTCCTTGCAGTCCAAGGGACTCTCAAGAGTCTTCTCCAACACCACAGTTCAAAAGCGTCAATTCTTTGGTGCTCAGCATTCTTTATGGTCCAACTCTCACGTCCATACATGACTACTGGAAAAACCATAGCTTTGACTAAATGGACCTTTGTTGGCAAAGTAATGTCTCTGCTTTTCAATACATTGTCTAGGTTTGTTATACCTTTTCTTCCAAGGAGTAGGCTGTGGTCACCATCTGCAGTGATTTTGGAGCCCAAGAAAATAAAGTCTGTCACTGTTTCCATTGTTTCTCCATCTATTTGCCATGAAGTGATGGGATTGGATGCCATGACCTTATTTTTTTGAATGTTGGGTTTTAAGTCAGCTTTTTCACTCTCCTCCTTCACCTTCATCAAGAGGTTCTTTAGTCTCTCTTCACTTTCTGTCATAAGGGTGGTATCATCTGCATATCTGAGGTTATTGATATTTCTCCCAGCAATCTTGATTCCAGCTTGTGCTTCATCCAGCCCAGCATTTCTCATTATGTGCTCTGCATTTAAGTTAAATAAGCAGGGTGACAATATACATTCTTGCCATAATCCTTTACCAATTTTGAGCCAGTCCATTGTTCCATGTCTGGTTCTAACTGTTGCTTCTTGACCTGAATACAGATTTCTCAGGAGGCAGGTCAGGTGGTCTGGTATTTGTATCTCTCTCAGAATTTTTCACAGTATGTTGTGATCCACACAGTGAAAGGCTTTAGCATAGTCAGTGAGGGAGAAGTAGCTGTTTTTCTGGAACTCTCTTGCTTTTTCTATGATCCAACAGATGTTGGCAATTTGATCTCTGATTCCTCTGCCTTTTCTAAATCCAGCTTGAACATCTGGAAGTTCTCAGTTCACTTACTGTTGAAGCCTAGTTTGGAGAATTTTCTGCATTACTTTGCTAGCATGTGGAGTGACTGGAAACCTGGAAGTAGCCAAAACCCAAGCTCTCAGTTTAGCCTGGGGCTTCAGTGATAATGGCTGCAAAACAGCTTTTCTGAATTAAAAGTAATATGATACATTTTTATTTCTCATTTGCTTTTAGCCCAGAAGGCTCTTTGTTCTGGATAAACCCATCAAGGTAAGTGCTTTTAATTGAAGGTTTCTATGGGATTCTCCCCCTGCCCGCTCTGGCTCCCCTACAGTCCATTCTTAATGTGGCAGGTGGTGACACAGCTTTGGTCACAGGTGGAGGGGAAGGATCTCAGGAGTCTGGACTGTATTCCTCCAGCCCCTTAGTCTTGTCTCTCTAGAGCCACGACTCGTGTTTTGTCCTCGCTTTTCATCAAGTATCTATCTCTTCAAGTAGTCTTGTTTGGAGAACATTCCTGCCTTGCTTATAAAAAAAATCAGGGTCGATATTGTCCATTATGCTACCCACCACATGTTGTATAAAGACCCTTGCAAGAAATTTCATGGTGATAAAGGATCAGGAAAAAAGTGTGGGTCTCCTGATGAACTAGAGTGTGATGTAGCAGTATTGTCATTATTGGTCTCGAGGACTCTGTAAGCCTTGATTTTTCAATCTTTGGCTTCGTTACCAGGAAGCTCAGAGCAAAGTGTTATGTTCAACTGCTCGAACTTTCCTTGACCTTCATTTTTGAAATAATATCTCCCTTGGTATTAAATCTTGGCTTTTATGCTTACATGTCATATGACTTCGGCAATTTGCTCAAACCCACTCGACCAGTATCTCAGTCACAAAAATAAAGGTAAAATTGTTATTCTCCCAGAGTGGCTCAGATGATCAAGGTCATGTGAACATATCTACTGAGTGACTAAAATGTTTGTTTCCTCTTGCTTCATTTTTATTCTTGTATTTCCCCCCTATTGTAACCATACCTTCTTAATCATAAACTACTTCAAGCACTTCTTGAAGAGATGGGTTTTAAAGCATGTCTCTTTTTTATTATGCTGTTCATACCTCACCACCTTATTTGTTCAACTGAAGGGTATTCTTTCCAGCTTCCCCTTCTTTTCCCTCTTCTAGAAGGTCCCCACCCTGGAGAGTCTCTCCCAGGGAGTGTGGACACGTCAGTATGTGCGTGGTGAAAGTGGCTTCTAATTACAGTTGGTGGAGCTTCTTTCTGGTTTACAGACCCTCGGATTTCCTGCATCTCTCACTGCTGACCTTTGTAGCAACTCAGATTCTCCTCATTTAGCCAAAGAGATCATTCTTGGAAATGTGAACTCTTTTGTTTAAAGACTACAACTTGCTACAGTAATTTCCATCTTAGAAAGCTCTCTTGTGTATGCTACTTATATTTAGGCTTCAAAGCCACCCTCATGGTAGGTTTCTTATCGTTGTTATTTTCTCTGACTTTTCAGAGGAGAAAATTCAAGATTCAGAGAGGGAAAATGTCCTTTCACAGTCACCTAGCTAGTAAGTGGCAGACCAAGGATGCAGATTTATGGATTAGTGTCCCCCCAACTTTGTCGTTCCTTTTTTTTCCTTCTCTCCCTGTGAGGGGCCCCTGGATGGGCTGTGTGCCAGGGGCTGCCCATGGGAGGGGAGATCCATGTGGCGTCAGGTGCGTCTTCTCCCATTCAGGTACAGCGGCGTCAGTTCAGTTCAGTCGCTCAGTCATGTCTGACTCTTTGTGACCCCATGAATCGCAGCACGCCAGGCCTCCCTGTTCATCACCAACTCCCGGAGCCATCCAGCCATCTCATCCTCGGTCATCCTCTTCTCCTCCTGCCCCCAATCCCTCCCAGCATCAGAGTTTTTTTCCAGTGAGTCAACACTTCTCATGAGGTGGCCAAAGTACTGGAGTTTCAGCTTTAGCATCATTCCTTCCAAAGAAATCCCAGGACTGATTTCCTTTAGAATGGACTGGTTGGATCTCCTTGCAATCCAAGGGACTCTGAAGAGTCTTCTTCAACACCACAGTTCAAAGGCATCAATTCTTTGGTGCTCAGCCTTCTTCACAGTCCAACTCTCACATCCATA
>SJYW01034429.1:650570-669530 GCA_006410735.1 Raphicerus campestris | reverse complement strand
TATAGAGTGCAGATAGAATGGTTTCATAGCCATGACCTCAGTCATTTGTATTTCTGGCTTATTGGAAACACACAAGGCCTCTATTTCATGGTTGGGACTGGGCCATTAAGTTTGGTGGTCATGTTTTTATTTTTCCCCCATTTAAGTTGAGGGTGAATGAAGTTTAGGCTAAAGCTGGGACTGTAGGAAAGCCTATCATAAACTAAAATGTTTTTATGAGGACTGTTTTATTAGCTTTCCCTCCTCTTGAAATAACCTGATGGTTGTTGGGTCATTAAATTGCCAACTGTGCTGACCTGGAAGGATAATAAGCAAGCTGAGTACTGCACCATTTCAACAAAAGTAGGTCTTTATGAATAAACGTTAAGTATTATGAACCTTTCTTGAGACATTCACTTGGTGCAGTTGTTCTCTGCCTTGGAACCCATTTTTATTAGGTCCTCAGCCACCATCCTGATACCATAGGTCAGCCTCCTTGCCTTCCTCAGCTTATTTTTCCCTTTGTATGTATGACCCGCAGTTACCATGAAGAAGATGAAGACATAGACGAAGCAAAGGAACAAAGAAAGGAAGACGAAAGCAAGCTTAAGCTATCGGACTGGTTCAACCCATTGTAAGAAAAGAAGTGTCGCCCTATTTCCATTAAATCCATAGCTCAGCATAAAGAGGCGGGGGCTATGGAGGCAACAGTGCCATGGAGAACAGCCCTGACTAGAGGGACAGAGACTTAGCATCTATGAGACCTTTACACCAGATTAGATGAGAAACTTGAGAGGCTGGGTGTCTTATTTGTTTGAACAATAACTACAGTGATTCTGACAGCAGTCAGCCAATGGCAGCAGAAGAATCACAAAATACTGGGTCTGGAAGGGGGCTCTCACAGGCCACAGGGTACTGTGGAAAGCTACAAAGCTAGAGTGAGAGGAAGAAAATTCTGAGATTCAGTTAACTCGTCTGTAAAATGGCAGAGATGTTACAGAAGCTCATAGGGCCATGCGTACATTCTTTAAACAAGCATACAACAAATGTTTATCAGACCCCCATGATATGCTAGCTGGTGTTTTACAAACTACTGGTCACTATCCATTAATGTGTTCAGAAACTAGCTGAATGGGTTAAAAGCAGTCTTTTAAAAATTGAAATCAATAGAAAATTAGAGGGCATCACCTGAGGAAGGATAGGTATTGTTAAGCGGGTTTTTGCTTCTCTATATATGTGTATGCGCATGTGTTTTTGATATGAGATGTATTTATTACTGTGAATCATGGTAAGAAATTCTGTACTAGGCATTGTGTTAGGTATAGGAGATAGGAAAAATCAATCAGCACGGTTATATTCAAGAAGTTCACAGTCCTGTAGGGGCTCTAGATGCGTAACTAGTGTTTGCCAAGATTGATTAAGGAGCTGTGAGCAACATGACTTAGAAGGCTGTGGTTTGAGAGTAGGGAGGTGGGAGCTGTCCAGGATGACCATGAGTCCTGAGGGACCAGTGGGTGTTGCTGCCACTGACCAGGAAAGCGTCTAGCAGTGGTGAAGGGGAGGGGTGATGAGCTCAGCTAGGGATGCATATGGATTCAGCAACTTGTGGGGCAACTGGACAGAGATTCACAGGGTGCCTATCTTAGTCGTTCAGGCCATAACAAAATACCATAGACTGGATGGCTTATAAACAACAAATATGTATTTCCTACAGTTCTGGAGGCTGGGGAATCCAAGATCAAGGCCCCAGACGGGGTGGTGTCTGATGAGGACCCACTTCCTAGTGTATTCATGATGGTGATCTCACCTTGTTCTCACGTGGTTGAAGGGGAGAGGGAGCTCTCAGGGGTCTCTTTTCTAAGGGCACTAATCCCATTGATGAGGGCTCCAGCCTCATGACCTAATCCTCTCCCTAAGGCTCCACCCCTTAGGTTTCAACACATGAATTTTGGGGGGACACAATAGTCAGTCTGTAGCAGTGCCCCTAAGTGTGGCAGAAGATAGGTGGTCGAGATGTAGGAAGAGGAGCCTTCAGCGTACAGGTGGCAATGGGACCTGCAGGCCCAGATGAGGCACCAGGCCGATGTCTGACATCAGCATTGAGAGGGCCAGTGGAGGGAGAGAAGTCCTAAAAGGAGCAGGAGTGTCCATAGAGGTAGGAGGAGGATCAGGGAAGAACAGCAGCTATTATAGCATGAGGGATCTTGGTTCTGCAAAGACTGAATGTGTTCTGGCAAATTCTCTTATTTTGGGACAAAGGATCCATGCCAGTGTCAAAGGATGGGAATTTTGCTCCTTTCCCGCAAAGTATCATGTAAGGAGCTGGACAACAGGGTAGCCATCTATGGGATGCTGAACCATTCCTGGAAATGTAAGAATATGGAAGCACTGTGGTTTGATAAGCCTCTTAGGTATATGTGTGTGTGTGTGAGGGGGGTGAGAGCCCTTGCAATGGCCAGCTAGATGAGCTAGCGAGATAGTCGCCAAGCTTACTTCAGAGGGTGGTACACTTTCACTGTGATACTTCTGCTTTGCTGAGTGGGACCTGGAGGTGGGGGCCGGGGCTGGATTACTCTGGTCAGAGAGGAGAAACAGATCACAGCCAGCAGCTGTCACTCTCTCATTGCCCTCCAAATGAATGATGAGCAGATATTTAAAGAATATTGATTTGTAATGGCACCAAATCTAAGCCTTCTAAGGGCACTAAAGTATATTTCTTACATAAATGAATGAAAGATAACTGGATTCACAGATGACATATTTATAGAAATGCATCCTTTTCTGTAAAATTACCAGAAACATCTTAAGTATATTGTAGATACATTTTTTTATATCAATATCTCTAAGCCTCATATCATCACATTCTCTTAATTTTCCTGCTACTTTCTCAGTCTCTTTAATGGGGCCCTCCCCTCTTCCCAAGCCTCAAATATTAGCTTCTGGTGGTTGAGTCCAGTATTCTCATCTCTTTTCTTTATACTGTCTTCCAACGTGCTCTCATCCATTTCCATGGCATTAGATACCATCCATGGGAGAAGGACTCCCGCATTTACATCTTAAGTCCAAAGGTTTTCTCTGAGCCCCCACTTATGTCTAACTGTGTGTCTAACAGAGTTTTTGATTCACCCCACCCCTGTTCTTCTCATTCCTATTTAAGTCAGAGTCCAGGAGACCTCTCCAATTCATCCTTCACTCTTTCCTTCATCCATCCTGCCGTCTAATCCATTAGCATGTTCTGTTAATTCTTCCTCCAAAATTCTTCCTACATCATCTCCTTCTCTCCACCCCACAGCTCTTGTCTTTGTCCTGCTGCGTGGAAGGAGTCCAGTGAAGAACATGCTGTATGCATGCTACATCTTTCGTGAACTGCCTGATTCATAGAATTTTGATACTTCCTCTGCCCAGCCCCTGGGGACCACAGTGTTCCCACTAATAGGTATATGCACATGCTCAGTCAAGTCTGACTCTGTGACCCCATGGACTGTAGCCTGCCAGGCTCTTCTGTCCATGGAGTTTTGCAGGCAAGAATACTGGAATGGGTTGCCATTTTCTACTCCAGGGGGTCGTCCCATCCCAGGGATCTAATCTGCATTTCCTGCATGGCAGGCAGATTCTTTACCAATGATGCCACCTGGGAAGCCCATAAATAAGTATGTAAGATGTAAATGCTACCAGATACCTAGGTAGGTGTATGTTTGGGTTATGGAGGCCCTTCTGTGTTGTGGGAAACCTTTGGCCTGTACTTAGGGAACCCGACAAGCTGAGGTAACACAGCAGATGTGCTGCTTGGAAAGAAGGCATTTGGGCAGTTTTCCGTCTTTCCTGGTACTTTTTCCTCCTTCTAGAGCCCCATCTTGATGACCTTGGACATCTTTTGGTCTTACACATGTGTCGCTTGCCTGCTGTCACTTTTTTTTTTTTTTTTTCCGGGGGGTGGGGTGGGAAAGATTCATCCAGGAAGCTGATCTCAAGCATCCTCCCCGCACCTCGTCCTCCCCTTGGCTTGCCTTTTCAGCCTGTCATCTGGCTTCCTAGTCAGAGTCGCTGATGTGTGGGAATGGCCAGTGGGATTTAATAATTAACAGCTGGGAAATAGAAAATTTTAATTTTTAATGAAACATTAATTTTTAATATTACTATATTTTTTTTTCATTTTTTTTTTTCCCTTGCTCAGAGGAATCTTCCCTGTCAAGTAACCAAACTGGACACTGGTGTCCTGACTCAGTCCTTTCTAGAAGGTATAGAACTGAGTGGTCGTGCAGTGGAAGAGTGGCAGGTGGCTGGTGGCAGGCTGGCCACCTGTCAGGACTTTGAGACCCTCAAGGGGTAGGCAGGTCTCATTCCCCTGATCTTGGAGCTCAGCATGGGGCCTGACAGGGAGCAGGGACTTAGCAGAAGTGCCTGGAGAAGTTTAGTGCCTTGGTCTGACCCCTCCTGTTGATTAAGCGGTAGTCCCCTTCTCCTACTCTCCAACCCCCTACTTTCTTTATTTGTGAAATGAGGGTGGTGACAGCACCCATTCTAGAAGGTACTTGTGAGTATTCAGTGAAAGAATGAAAGCCAGGGATTGAGCCCCGATGCCTGGAAGTGTTAAATAAGAATACCATCCTTTCCTCCTTTTCCTCCTCCCCTTTCTCTTCTCTTTCTTAAGAATATCACCTTCTCACCAAATGTTCAGCTCACACGCAGCTCCATGGCTTAGTTAATGGGTTGGGTCAGAATGGCTAAGAGAACCCTGACAGGCTTCACTAAGAATGGCAGTGGGGGAAGATGACAATATATGGGAGGGTTTACATTCAGAAATAGTGATTATGNGGAGAAGGGTGACTCTGGAGTTTTGACATTTTTACTGGAAGAATCTGTACTGTTAGGAGTCTGGAGCAGATGCTTAGCTCACCTTATCCTTTGGTATGAGAGGGGACAAGCCAGCCACCCTGTAGACTGATTTACTCCTGATGTTTCCACAAAGAACAGAATGTGGCCTGCGGCTCCACACTGGCTTCAACCTTGTATTCACAGCTTCAGTAAATTGTACAATTGTACCAAACAGTAAATTGTACACCCTGGTGAAAACCCTGAGCTCTCCTCTTGGAGGCAGGAGGGGACTGGCTTGTACTCTGTAGCAATAAATTCTCCCAAGAGTGGATCTGGTCTTTTAGGAGGTGTGATGTTTGGTTTGTTTTCAAATAACAGTGCCCGGGGCCAATTGCAATGCTTTCATCTCTAAATAATGGTAAACCTCACAAGGGCCCCCTCTCCTCCCCCTAGGACTGTTTCCCAAGCTTCAGGGCACAATAGATTTTTTTCAGAGCCATGGCAAAGTCCCTCTTTATATTGCTCAGATATATTCTACTGTAAACGCCGGGGTTTTTCCAGAGACCAATATTAAAACCACAGTTTATTTTTGTAGAAATGAATGGGAATCCAAACTGCAACTAAGGAACAAAAACAAATGCCAGTTGTTATTACTCACAAAATATTATAACTGGCCGTGAGTGTGATCAGCAAGTTGAACTTAGGCCACATCCGCTGGGCATGAGTCTGGGGGTGATGCACGTTGTGTTGAGCCAGCTCTTCCTTTCCTTCTCTATCATCCCCATGCTCTCGCAGGCTAGTGTGTCGTTTGGCTCACAAAAGACATGAACGTGCTTTTTGAATGAATAAGTAAATAGCTAAAATACCACATCTATCAGGAGGACCTAAGTCCAAAACATTGACAACACAAACTGCTGGCAAAAATATGGAGCAAGAAGAACTCTGCTTCGCTGCTGGGGGGAAGGCGAGATGGTTCAGCCACTTTGGAAGAAAGCTGAACATATTCTTATCATACAGTCTAGCAACTGAATCCTTGGTATTCACCAAAAAAAGCTGAAACTTTATATCCACACAAAAACTTACATACAGATGTTTATAGCAGCTTTATTCATAGTTTCTAAAACTTGGAGATAACTAAGATGTCCTTTAGTAGGTGAGTGGATTAATAAACTGGCACGTCAGGTGGTAGAATATATTATCAGTGCAAAAAATAACACAAAATCTATCAAGCCATGGAAGAGATAGAGGAACCTTAAATGCATATTATTAAGTAAAAGAGACCAATCTGAAAAGACTACCTGCTGTCAGATTCCAGCCTTGTAACATTCTGGAAAAAGCAAAACCATGGAAACAGTAAAACGATCAGTAGTTGCCAAGGGTTGGCAAAGGGGAACGGATGAATGGGCAGAACACAGAATTTTTAGGGCACTGAAAATACTCTGTATGATATCATACATAGTGAAAAATACTTGTCATTATGTATTTGTCAAAACCCATAGAATATACACAACCAAGAGTGAACTTTAATGTAAAGGGTGGATTTGGCATGCTAATGATGTGTCAGTCCAGGTTCATAAACTGCAGTGGGTGCTGGACACTGATAGTGGGGGAAGCTGTGGGAAGGAGTTGTGGGAAGGAGTAGGAAGCATGCGGGTATATGAGAACTCTACAATTTCAGCTCCATATTGCTGTAAGCCTGAAAATGTTCTAATAATTAAAATCTATTAGAAAAGGAAATGAGATAATTAAAATAAGTTTAAATCGAGGGTGTTTGCTCTGGTATTTGGATGGGTCTTATAATGGTGGTAGCTGGATAATGTGTTGGTGTTTGGGGTAACCACTGGAAAACTCTTAAAGTGAATGTATAATGTGGAAGGATATTCATGTCCCCCATAACCCATTCTCTGGGTCCCAGAGAAGGAGAAGAGAGTGGCGATGGTTAGTCTTAAGGCATCCCCAAAGGACCTAAGGGGCATGTCACTCTTTCATCTGGTAGGGCAGGATAACATTGGAGTGGATGCTGGGGTTTCTGAGAGATGCCTGAGAACTAGCGCCCCCTGATGTTGATCACAGGGTACAACTTTCCAGTTATAAAATCAGCAAGTTCTGGGATCTGATGTAAAGCATTGTGGTCGCAAAGAGTCAGACACGACTGAGTGACTGAACTGAACTGATTGTTTTATATACTCAATAAAGTTATTCAGATAATAAATCTCAAATCTTCTCCCCCCAAAATAAATGATGATTATGTGATGAGATGAAGGTGTTAAATAATGCTACTGCTGCTGCTAAGTCGCTTCAGTCATATCCGACTCTTTGTGACGCCATGGACTGCAGCCCACCTGACTCCCCCATCCCTGGGATTCTCCAGGCAAGAACACTGGAGTGGGTTGCCATTTCCTTCTCCAATGCATGAAAGTGAAAACTGAAAGTGAAATCGCTCAGTCGTGTCCGACTCTTTGCGACCCCATGGACTGCAGCCCACCAGGCTCCTCCGTCCATGGAATTTTCCAGGCAAGAGTGCTGGAGTGGGTGCCACTGCCTTCTCTGAACTAATGCTACAGTGGTGGTGATTTTGTGATGTATGTATGCTTCATGCTCAGCCACTTCAGTCGCGTCTGACTCTTTGTGGCTGTATGGACTGTAGCCCACCAGGCTTCTCTGTCCATGGTATTCTCCAGGCAGGAATACTGGGATGGATTGCCGTGCCCTCCTCCAGGGGATCTTCCTGACCCAGGCGTCAAACCCGCATCTCCTGCGTCTCTTGCATCACAGGCAGATTCTCTACCCACTGAACCATCTGGGGAGCCCTTTTGTAATAAATGAATAAACCAAATCGACACTTGGCACACCTTAAGCTTAAACTATGCTGTATGTCAATTATATCTCAATAAAACAGTACCGAAGAAGGGCTAGCACACTTCCACTACCCAAAGTCTGAACCAACTGATAAATAAGACAAAGGGATCAATAAGGTAGGTGGTGGTGATAGATCATCTTCACTGCAGTTACAGCTGATATTGAAGAATATGGGTTATAAGACTGAAGGCCCTGGGCCTCCTGATGTTGAACCACAGAATTAGAAAGACGTAGGCATCCTTTATCCATAGCACGAGAAACTGCAGGTGTCTGGATGTTGGAGAAGGGCCTGTATCATTTAGCTACACTGCAGGGCCCAGAGCAGTTGAGAATACATGTTCTCTCCACCTGACTGGCTTCCAAGAGTGAGAGAGGAGGGGCTGGCCTGCCCAGTCACCTTTCAGAATCATCAGGCAAGTCCCTTTACCTCCTCAAAGTTGACTGACTGTATGGTGGAGAGTGGCCAGAAATAATACAGCAAATCCCAGTGTGTGTGTTCAGTTGCTCAGTCATGTCTGACTCTTGGAGACCCCTATGGACTGTAGCCTGCCAGGCTCCTCCGTCCATGGAATTTTCCAGGCAAGAATACTGGAGTGGGTTGCCATTTCCTCCTCCAGGGGATCTTCCCAGTGTTCCAACCTGCATCTCCCTTGTCTCCCTTGTCTGCTGCATTGCAGGCCGAGTCCTTACCACTGACCCACCCGAGAAGCCTGCAGAAATCCCAGAGGTTACATTTCTCCCATTCTTCTTTGTTTCAGATACATTGAGCATTACTTGGAGGAGTTCTTAACGTCTGCTAATAAGCACTTCATGGTCGGCCACCGAGTCATCTTTTACATCATGGTGGATGATGTCTCCAGGATGCCTTTGATAGAGCTGGGTCCTCTGCGCTCCTTCAAAGTGTTTGAGATCAAGCCTGAGAGGAGGTGGCAGGACGTCAGCATGATGCGCATGAAGACCATCGGGGAGCACATTGTGGCCCACATCCAGCATGAGGTTGACTTCCTCTTCTGCATGGACGTGGACCAGGTCTTCCAAGACAAGTTTGGGGTGGAGACCCTGGGAGAGTCGGTGGCCCAGCTACAGGCCTGGTGGTACAAGGCAGATCCTGATGAGTTCACCTACGAGAGGCGGAAGGAGTCTGCAGCATACATTCCCTTTGGCGAAGGGGATTTTTATTACCACGCAGCCATTTTTGGGGGAACACCGACTCAGGTCCTCAACATCACCCAGGAATGCTTCAAAGGAATCCTCAAGGACAAGAAAAATGACATAGAAGCCCAATGGCATGATGAAAGCCATCTAAACAAGTATTTCCTTCTCAACAAACCCACTAAAATCTTATCCCCAGAATACTGCTGGGATTATCATATAGGCTTACCTGCGGATATTAAGCTTGTCAAGATGTCTTGGCAGACAAAAGAGTATAATGTGGTTAGAAATAACTTCTGACTTTGTGCCAGTACATTTCTGAATTTGAGAGAGTATTATTCTGGCTACTTCCTCAGAAAAGTAACACTTAATTTTAACTTAAAAAAAAATACTAACAAAAGACCAACACAGCAAGTACATATTATTTCTCCTTGTAACTTTGAGCCTTGTAGTACGGGAGAATGAACCTGTGGTAATCAGATGTAAATTCCCAGTGATTTCTTACCTATTCTCAGTTGTGGGGGAGGGGAATGGATACACTATCAGTTGAACCAAAAAAAAAAAAATTTGTCATAGACAAAGAAAAAGCCAGAAACATTCTACATGTGCCAGTTGACTTACTGGAGAGAAGTATGCAAAGGGGAGTGTTTGGCAACAAGATAATGATTGTGAGGGGTATCCTCTTGATTTCAGTGTCTTCCTGTCTCTGCTGGATCTGAAGCAACACGGAGTTGCTTTTGCAGCAAGAGAACTCTTAGTAGGACATAGTCTACCTTGGCGATCCTCAAACGGTTTAGTCAATGTCCTTTCCTTATCAGGATATTGGCTTCTGTGCCAAGACTAGTCAAGATTCCCAATACATATGGTGAAGATGTTGGGAGTCACAGGCAATCTAAGTGAGTCAGTGGCTGCTCAGCACGAAATGAAAACAAAGCTTCCAAGTAAGTTGGCCATGAAATAAGCAAAGAGAGAGTGGAAAGACAGGGAGCTGATCCCTGTCGGGCATTGCCTTCTCTGAGGGGCACAGGGCATGCGGTTGGCATATAAATACAGCATGGATCCAGGTATGTGGGTGGTCTCCAGTCTCCCCAACCATTACGACAGCCAGAGCACTGTTGTCTGATAAGATGCTTCTTGTTTCGGCCAAGTCATATTCAGTATGCCGGACTCTGGAACTTGAGTCTTCAGATCCTTGGCCAGAGGAAGTGGGTGGTGTCCGAGGAAACAAAATCCTGCAGGGGACTGAAGAGAATTGCCAGGGGTTCCATTTCCCAGACCTGGGCTTCATGACAGTTGTCAGCAACCTCTGCCACCATCTGCCCTAACCCTCAGCCCCACGTTGCAGGGCTGACATCAAGGAACCTCTTGTTTCCCCTTGCCCCATCTGCACTACTGAAGTATAACAACCGGATGTGTTTAATAAAATGGTTAGTGGAGTTTAAGTCAAAAGTAGAGGGGGTGGTGATAGGAGATCCAGTCCTTGTGACTGAACACCTTACCATTCAATTCCTTTCTCTAAGAGAAGCTATAAAATTTTATATATTATTTAAAGTTAAGCAAGTCAGTGTAAAGGGAGAAAGGAGGCAACATTTATATATGCAGGCATGTTTATATTTTGCTCATGTTCCAGCTTATGTCATTGCTTTTCATTTTCAAGCGATGGACTTAAAGAGCCACCTCCCTGGCTTGGTGCTCAGCAGTGTGGGTGTCTTTGATTAAATGAAACCTCCATTTTCTCTGCTGTTTTACTGTGCCTCGTACTCTTCCGTTCTTGCCAAAACTTTTCACAGTAAAACAAAAGAAAACCAACAAAAATCCTGAAGAAGTGTGCTTGTAAAAGAAAAGGGAGATCAAAGGTCAGTTAGGACTCTTGCTTCTGTATAATTCAAGTTTTGGGGGATCCATTCTGGACTAGGGAGAGTTCATGGTTTAAGTCTGAAAGCAAAGAAATGACGATTCTTCAAAGATCAGAGAAAAGGAATGACGTTTCCTTTTGAAAGGATCTTGATTTTTTTTAAATTCACTTAAATTTAAAATCCAAACGGACAAACTCAAAAATCAATCGTTCAGTGTTAAAAAGCTAAAATAAAATTCCTGATTTACAATTAAATAAATTATTTTCTCAGTATATTCTGGTCTTTGTCATGGATTGTGCACTTTCTCTCAAAGATGTTCAGGGCTGTCAGTAACAAAATTTTAAATACTTAGACTTCAAAAAGTCATTGGGTCCTTCTAAAAAAATGTGCACACTGTTTCAAAGATAGAAAGAACATTGTTGAGATTTGCTAACTTTTATAACAATGACTGCTCACATAGCGCTTACCAAGTGATGCACTGAGGTAGTTAAGTGCCGGTAGGATAAGGCTTGCCCGTGAAGGTCAGGGCGGGCAAGAGGGCAAAGGGAGAAAACCACGCCATAACCATTTCTGGTGGTTACTAGTCCTGACCTCTGGGGAATACATTTGGCCAAGGGAGCACCAAGCCAGACTTGCTGAATTTCTAGCACGACGGGGTGGGTGTGTTTGTTATGAATACAAAGTCAAAGGAGAGCAGCCTGATGTAGTGTGGTGCGTGGGATATACAGGAGGCCATGATTCCCTCATAGTAGAGACTTATTGCCATTTTGCAGATGAGCAAAGTGAGGTTCAGAAAGGTTAAACCACACAGATGGAAAGCATCTGAGCTGTAGCTCACACCAGAGAAGTTGACAAGGATAAATGTGTTGAGCCACTTGAGGCTCCTCAAGTGGCCCCCCACACACAGAGGGGCACATTTCCTATCAGGGAACATGCTTTATGGAAGAATCGAATAAAGGGGAATTTTTGCCATAAGAATTAATATTTTAAAAACTAGGTATGCTCCTAGGCTCACACCACTTCCCACTTTTTCTGCACTAAACCTGCCCCATGCGTGCATGCGTGTGAAATTGCTTCAGCTGTGTCCAGCTCTTTGTGACCCTGTGGACTGTAGCCTGCCAGACTCCTCTGTCCATGAGATTCTCCTGCCAAGAATACTGGAGTGAGTTGCCATGCCCTCCTCCAGGGGAATTTCCCATCCCAGAGAGTGAAACCACGTCTCTTACATCTCCTTCACTGACAGGCAGGTTGCTTACCACTAGTGCCACCTGGGACACCGAAAGCTGCCCCAAGGGCATTACAGTAGTCTAATGTATCATGTAAAAATAAATAAAAGACTCTGATCATTCTTAACTTTAGGTTGTGCCTGCAGAACCACTGTAAGCTCCACGGGCACACAGAAGCTGTTATGCCAAGGCATTTTGNCAATATATTCTGGTCTTTGTCATGGATTGTGCACTTTCTCTCAAAGATGTTCAGGGCTCTCAGTAACAAAATTTTAAATACTTAGACTTCAAAAAATCATTGGGTCCTTCTAAAAAAATGTGCACACTGTTTCAAAGATAGAAAGAACATTGTTGAGATTTGCTTTTATAACAATGACTGCTCACATAGCGCTTCCCAAGTGATGCACTGAGGTAGTTAAGTGCCGGTAGGATCAGGCTTGCCCGTGAAGGTCAGGGCGGGCAAGAGGGCAAAGGGAGAAAACCACGCCATAACCATTTCTGGTGGTTACTAGTCCTGACCTCTGGGGAATACATCTGGCCAAGGGAGCCCCAAGCCAGACTTGCTGAATTTCTAGCACGACGGGGTGGGTGTGTTTGTTATGAATACAAAGTCAAAGGAGAGCAGCCTGATGTAGTGTGGTGCGTGGGATATACAGGAGGCCATGATTCCCTCATAGTAGAGACTTATTGCCATTTTGCAGATGAGCAAAGTGAGGTTCAGAAAGGTTAAACCACACAGATGGAAAGCATCTGAGCTGTAGCTCACACCAGAGAAGTTGACAAGGATAAATGTGTTGAGCCACTTGAGGCTCCTCAAGTGGCCCCCCACACACAGAGGGGCACATTTCCTATCAGGGAACATGCTTTATGGAAGAATCGAATAAAGGGGAATTTTTGCCATAAGAATTAATATTTTAAAAACTAGGTATGCTCCTAGGCTCACACCACTTCCCACTTTTTCTGCACTAAACCTGCCCCATGCGTGCATGCGTGTGAAATTGCTTCAGCTGTGTCCAGCTCTTTGTGACCCTGTGGACTGTAGCCTGCCAGACTCCTCTGTCCATGAGATTCTCCTGCCAAGAATACTGGAGTGAGTTGCCATGCCCTCCTCCAGGGGAATTTCCCATCCCAGAGAGTGAAACCACGTCTCTTACATCTCCTTCACTGACAGGCAGGTTGCTTACCACTAGTGCCACCTGGGACACCGAAAGCTGCCCCAAGGGCATTACAGTAGTCTAATGTATCATGTAAAAATAAATAAAAGACTCTGATCATTCTTAACTTTAGGTTGTGCCTGCAGAACCACTGTAAGCTCCACGGGCACACAGAAGCTGTTATGCCAAGGCATTTTGCCTTGGAGGGCCAAGCTGGGTGAAGGGGCAGGTGAAAGGGACAGCCACGCCTTCTTCTTCCACTCTGGGGATCCCATGAAGCTGGAGAGAGAGAAGTTTCTGTAAGGCTGGAAGGGGCTGTCATCGCCTGTCTGTCTTGTAATGACTCATATTTTCGTCTCAGCCAAAGTCACCGTGTAATTTACTGATAGCTGTGGCAATATTTACAGTTCTAAGAATCTATTAAATCACCATTTATTAAATGTACCTTATGTACATGAATAACACAGGCATGTAGCATACTCACAAGTGTGGAGCACCATAGAAGGCATGAATGCATAATAAATGCTGCCTCCCTTTTAAAGAGAGAAAGCTAGGTTAAGTGGGGATCTACTGGTCAAGTCTCAGGGGTTCAAACCCAGCACTTTCGGACTCTGAATCCTTTCTTCTTTCCACAGCTCGTCTTTCTCTTTCAAACACACACACACACACACTTTAACCATTTTGTTTTGAAACCGAGGGCATCAAGGAATCACCACCAAGAACTCTCAATTCTTGTCCTAGCATTAAAGAAAGAGAACTTAGTAGACTCAAACTTCACAGATGGACGGTAGGTCTAAACTCATTCTGGAGCCTGGCTGGAAAGCAGTCAAACAGAACCTGAGCGATACGAGGCTNTGTCCTAGCATTAAAGAAAGAGAACTTAGTAGACTCAAACTTCACAGATGGACGGTAGGTCTAAACTCATTCTGGAGCCTGGCTGGAAAGCAGTCAAACAGAACCTGAGCGATACGAGGCTCAGGGAAGTTCAAGGGCTGAGGGGGTACAGAGGCGAGAAGGTCTGGGAGGTGGAAACAGTCTCAGAGCAGCTGCTTCTGAATTAAGCACTGAGAGAAGAGAAAGGGATCAATGAGAAGGGGAAATGGAATGAAGTTTCAGAGGGAGGAAGAGCAGGTATGAAGCACAGAGGACTATTCTGAGGCTTTTAGGGAGGCCCTGGATGAAATCTCATAGAAGAGCCTGTGCGAAAAGCAGCAAAGAGCTTGAAAGGGCTTTGGCTAGTTGGGAGCTGCACATTTGCCCAGCATTTGTGCCTTTCATTCTCGCTCTATCTCCTTCGTAGAGTCTATGTGGTTTCTATGGCAACTAATGCCATGGTTGGACCAAGTGACCCAGACTATGCTAATCAACATTTTCCCTCCCCGCCAACCGCCCCNCCATGGACTATATATAGTCCATGGGGTCACAAAGTAAGGACTTTCACTTTCAAAGTCCTCAGGAGCAGATAGCTTCATCAGAGAATTCTACCAAATACTTAAAAATTAACATCAATTCTACACAATCTTTTTCAGAAAAGAGACTAGAAAGAAACACATCCCAAATCATTTTATGAAGCAAATTCTGCCTTGATATCAAAATCATACCAAAAAGAGTACAAAAAAGTATTAAGTTGAACAATACTTATCACTCATTAAAATGTAAAGTTATCAACTTTATAGCAACTTGCTCTTAAATATTGATAGTAATTTATTGTTTAATTAAAAGAACACAGAAAGAGGAAAAAAGGGAGGAGGAAGGGAAGACTCTTTACTGAAGAAGTTTCCCATGACCTCCTCCGGAGACTCACTGTGGCCTCTTCAGGTTGCTGCCCCAGGATCTGTAACAAGATCCTGGGGAGTTGACCGAATTCCGGGGCAGTGCTTCTACCTTCAGGACACAGATGGAGTTTCTGGTTCCTTCCTACGCCCTCCTGAATAGAGCACAGGGTCTTGGAAGGGTACGGTATAAGGGAAAAGGCCCTGAAACCACAGCTTCTGTAACCTCACCATGAAACCCCGACTCTGCTTTAAAGAACCTCTGAAAGCTCAGGAATAAATGGCATCAATTTCTCTGAAATTAGGAGTATAGGTGGGACTGAAACTAGGAGGACAGGTTTAAAGTATCTATANGCATAAGGGAAAGGGCCCTGAAACCACAGCTTCTGTAACCTCACCATGAAACCCCGACTCTGCGTTAAAGAACCTCTGAAAGCTCAGGAATAAATGGCATCAATTTCTCTGAAATTAGGAGTATAGGTGGGACTGAAACTAGGAGGACAGGTTTAATGTATCTATATGGAAATTTTCAACATGAATATCTGCTACAGGAATGAACAATAAAACAGAAAAATGCCATGCAAATATTAAACTTTCTATTTATTGGCAATAGCACTGTAGACCTGTAGGGAAAGACTTCCATAAATGATGTTGGAGAAAATGTCAACAGAGGAAAACTTAAATTGTGCCTTTATAGCATATCACATACAAACATACAAACATCAATTACTAGGTAGTTTGAAGACCAATAGTTAAAAGAAAAACTATATCTTCATGAACTCAGAATAGAAAAGGATTTATTAATCAAGACATAGAAACTACTAATCATAAAGGAAAAGATTGATAATTCTGACAGCTTAACGTTAACTTTACCTAAGAAAAAATCAGAGAAACACAAACTGAAGGCCACTTTACAAAATACATGGTCAGGGTCATGACCAACAAGAAGGAAATTGACAGCGTGGGAGAGACTAGGGAGACCAGAAGTGACTAGTGACTGAATGCAGTGTGTGGTCTGGAATGGATCCTGGAAACTGAAAAGGTCATTAGGGAAGAAGCTGGTTGAAATCACATAAAATCTGTGGTTTAGCTAATAGTATTTTACCACTGATAATTTCCTACTTTTGACAAATGTACTATGGTTATATAATATATTACTATTAGGGGAAGTGGGTAGAGCATATGTGGGAACTCTGTAATATATCTGCAACTTTTCTGTAAATCTAATGCTATGCTAAGCTTCGGTCGTGTCTGACTCTTTGCAAACCTATGGACTGTAGCCTGCCAGGGTCCTCTGTCCATGGGGTTTTCCAGGCAAGAATACTGGAGAGGGTTGCCATTTCTTTCTCCAGGGGATCTTCCCAATCCAGGGAGTGAACCAACATCTCTTAAGTCTCCTGTATTGGCAGGCAGATTCTTTACCACTAGCACCAACTGGGAAGCGGGCCTTGCTAAGATCCAGTGTGGTAAGTCTAATAGCATTCCAACATAGAAAATATTTTAAAAATTGGGGGAAAAAATGTTTGCCATTCTAGTGACAGTAAGTTTTTTTTTAATTGTAAATGCCTGATATTAAGCTTTTGATTGATTGCTGAGACATCCATTTTATTGATTTATTCATTGGCCACATTGTACAGCTTGTGGGATCTTTGTTCCCTGATCAGTGAGAAAACTTGGGCCCTGTGTTGGAATGATGCTGAAGCTGAAGCTCCAGTACTTTGGCCACCTCATGCCAAGAGTTGACTCACTGGAAAAGACTCTGATACTGGGAGGGATTGGGGGCAGGAGGAGAAGGGGACAACCGAGGATGAGATGGCTGGATGGCATCACGGACTCGATGGACGTGAGTCTGAGTGAACTCCGGGAGATGGTGACGGGCAGGGAGGCCTGGCGTGCTGCGATTCATGGGGTCGCAAAGAGTCAGACACGACTGAGCGACTGAACTGAACTGAACTGTGCCATAAAAGGGCAGAGTCATAACCACTGGACCACCAGGGAATCCTCTGAGATACCCACTTTAAAGACATCCATCTCAAATAAAAATATTGCTTACTAGCTATACAACTAGATAAAGAGCCAAGTCCCCATACCCATGAAATCTTCCTTTTAGAAAGTCCTGAGTGATCTCATCTACATAAATGANTCTGACTCTTTGCAAACCTATGGACTGTAGCCTGCCAGGGTCCTCTGTCCATGGGGTTTTCCAGGCAAGAATACTGGAGAGGGTTGCCATTTCTTTCTCCAGGGGATCTTCCCAATCCAGGGAGTGAACCAACATCTCTTAAGTCTCCTGTATTGGCAGGCAGATTCTTTACCACTAGCACCAACTGGGAAGCGGGCCTTGCTAAGATCCAGTGTGGTAAGTCTAATAGCATTCCAACATAGAAAATATTTTAAAAATTGGGGGAAAAAATGTTTGCCATTCTAGTGACAGTAAGTTTTTTTTTAATTGTAAATGCCTGATATTAAGCTTTTGATTGATTGCTGAGACATCCATTTTATTGATTTATTCATTGGCCACATTGTACAGCTTGTGGGATCTTTGTTCCCTGATCAGTGAGAAAACTTGGGCCCTGTGTTGGAATGATGCTGAAGCTGAAGCTCCAGTACTTTGGCCACCTCATGCCAAGAGTTGACTCACTGGAAAAGACTCTGATACTGGGAGGGATTGGGGGCAGGAGGAAAAGGGGACAACCGAGGATGAGATGGCTGGATGGCATCACGGACTCGATGGACGTGAGTCTGAGTGAACTCCGGGAGATGGTGACGGACAGGGAGGCCTGGCGTGCTGCGATTCATGGGGTCGCAAAGAGTCAGACACGACTGAGCGACTGAACTGAACTGAACTGTGCCATAAAAGGGCAGAGTCATAACCACTGGACCACCAGGGAATCCTCTGAGATACCCACTTTAAAGACATCCATCTCAAATAAAAATATTGCTTACTAGCTATACAACTAGATAAAGAGCCAAGTCCCCATACCCATGAAATCTTCCTTTTAGAAAGTCCTGAGTGATCTCATCTACATAAATGACGATTTGCATGACCCCGTTTTCCCTCCTCCTTTGCTTTAACTTCTGCTTTTACGTTTAGAATTTGTCAACAGAGTGAAATTGCAAAACCCTAGGCACCCCACCCTCCACCCAGTGAAGGCAGAACCCTAGGCCCTTTGTGTTTCTCCCTCTCTCTCTCCCATCACCTCCAACTTTTGACCTCACTGTGCGGCCCCAGGCATGCCACGTATCCTCTAGGATTTGTGATTAACAAAGCTTATTTTCTCAAACTTCCCTGTGGTTGTTGTTGAGGTGCTCCTTGAGATTATAATAAGAATGACAAAGACTGGACCAGCCATAATGTAGGCTCTGGTGATGTCTGGTGGGAAGTAGGGATGTTTTACCACAAGTAGCAGGGACTCCAGTGAGTTCCCCCAGGCACTCCTAGCGTTAACATCACTATCAATAGGCGGAGACTGACACAAAACAGCCCCATATCACATCATACACAGAAATTAACTCAAATGGATAACAGACTTAAATATGAAAGATGAAAAGAGAAAGCTACTAGAAAAACATATAGGAGAGTATTTTCACTACTTTGAGGGGGCAAAGATTTCTAAAGTATGACACAAAAACACTAACCATAAAAGAAATGTGGATAAATATGGACTTTGGGTTTGAGTTGCTAGCTTCCAGCTCAATATAATATTTCAAGTGATATTTTTTTCGTAATGATTGACTATGCCAAAGCCTTTGACTGTGTGGATCACAATAAACTGTGGAAAATTCTGAAAGAGATGGGAATACCAGACCACCTAACCTGCCTCTTGAGAAATCTGTATGCAGGTCAAGAAGCAACAGTTAGAACTGGACATGGAACAACAGACTGGTTCCAAATAGGAAAAGGAGTACGTCAAGGCTGTATATTGTCACCCTGCTTATTTAACTTCTATGCAGAGTACATCATGAGAAACGCTGGGTTGGAAGAAAAAAAGCTGGAATCAAGATTGCCGGGAGAAATATCAGTAACCTCAGATATGCAGATGATACCACCCTTATGGCAGAAAGTGAAGAGGAGCTAAAAAGCCTCTTGATGAAAATGAAAGAGGAGAGCAAAATGTTGGCTTAAAGCTCAACATTCAGAAAACGA
>SJYW01034429.1:595357-617035 GCA_006410735.1 Raphicerus campestris | reverse complement strand
GCCACAGGACTGGAAAAGGTCAGTTTTCATTCCAATCCCTAAGAAAGGCAATGTCAAAGAATGCTCAAACTACCTCACAATCGCACTCATCTTACATGCTAGCAGAGGAATGCTCAATATTCTCCAAGGCAGGCTTCAGCAATACGTGAACCATAAACTCCCTGATGTTCAAGCTGGTTTTAGAAAAGGCAGAGGAACCAGAGATCAAATTGCCAACATCCGCTGGATCATGGAAAAAGCAAGAGAGTTCCAGAAAACATCTATTTCTGCTTTATTGACTATGCCAAAGCCTTTGACTGTGTGAATCACAATAAACCGTAGAAAGTTCTGAAAGAGATGGGAATACCAGACCACCTGACCTGCCTCTTGAGAAATCTGTATGCAGGTCAAGAAGCAACAGTTAGAACTGGACATGGAACAACAGATTGGTTCCACATAGGAAAGGAGTATGTCAAGGCTGTATATTGTCACCCTGTTTATTTAACTTATACACAGAGTACATCATGAGAACTGCTGGGCTGGATGAAGAACAAACTAGAATTAAGACTGCTGGGAGAAATATCAATAAACTCAGATATGTAGATGACACCATCCTTATGGCAGAAAATGAAGAGGAACTAAAGAGGCTCTTGATAAAACTGAAAGAGGAAAATGAAAAAGTTGGCCTAAAGCTCAACAATTCAGATAAATAAGATCATGGCCTCCAGTCCCATCACTTCATGGGAAATAGATGGGGAAACAGTGGTAATAGTGGCCGACTTTATTTTGGGGGGCTCCAAAATCACTGCAGATGGTCATTGCAGCCATGAAATTAAAAGATGCTTATTCCTAGAAAGGAAAGTTATGACCAATCTGGACAACATATTAAAGAGCAGAGACATTGCTTTGCCACCAAAGGTCCATCTAGTCAAGGCTATGGTTTTTCAAGTGGTCATGTATGGATGTGAGAATTGGACTATTAAGAAAGCTGAGTGATGAAGAATTGATGCTTTTAAACTGTGGTGTTGGAGAAGACTCTTGAGAGTCCCTTGGACTGCAAGGAGATCCAACCAGTTCATCCTAAAGGAGATCAGTCCTGAGTGTTCATTGGAAGGACTGATGTTGAAGCTAAAACTCCAGTACTTTGGCCACCTGATGCAAAGAACTGACTCACTGGAAGACCCTGATGCTGGGAAAGATTGAGGGCAAGAGAAGAAGGGGACAAAAGAGGATGAGATAGTTGGATGGCATCACTAACACGTTGGACATGAGTGGGTAAACTCTGGAAGTTGGCGATGGACAGGGAGTCCTGGTTGGCTGCAGTCCATGGAGTCACAAAGAATTGGACACAACTTAGCAACTGAACTGAAGTGAACTGAAGAAAAACTCNGTGAAGAACTGACTCATTGGAAGACCCTGATGCTGGGAAAGATTGAGGGCAAGAGAAGAAGGGGACAAAAGAGGATGAGATAGTTTGATGGCATCACTAACACGTTGGACATGAGTGGGTAAACTCTGGGAGTTGGCGATGGACAGGGAGTCCTGGTGTGCTGCAGTCCATGGAGTCACAAAGAATTGGACACAACTTAGCAACTGAACTGAAGTGAACTGAAGAAAAACTCATTGGTTAGCTCAAGGTTTGAGAAAAGTTAATTTCAGGTGGAACCAGGTGTTGTCATAGCAAAAATAATTTTAAAACAAACTTTTAAAGTGGGAAAAAGAGAAGAGAAGGGAAAAAGGTCCGACACTTGTTTGTTTCCATCTGCTGCTTATAAGATAAATTTAAAAAGTCTGACACTTGCCGCCTATTTCCTCCACTTGGGCCCCCAGCCTTCCTGCCTGCTTCCCTGTCAGAGATGGCCTTGATCACTGCCTCTTGTACAATGTCACAAACCTCCATCCATAGTTCTTCAGGCACGGTTTATCGGATCTAATCCCTTCAATCTATTTGTCACTTCTACTGTATAATCATAAGGGTTTTGATTTATGTCATACCTCAATAGTCTAGTGGTTTTCCCTACTTTCTTCAATTTAAGTCTGAATTTGGCAACATGGATTTCATGATCTGAGCCACAGTCAGCTCCCAGTCTTGTTTTTGCTGACTGTATAGAGCTTCTCCATCTTTGGCTGCAAAGAATATAATCAATCTGATTTCGGTGTTGGCCATCTGGTGATGTCCATGTGTAGAGTGTTCTCTCATGTGTTGTTGGAAGAGGGTGTTTGCTATGACCAGTGTGTTCTTTTGGCAAAACTCTATTAGCCTTTTCCCTGCTTCATTCTGTACTCCAAGGCCAAATTTGCCTGTTACTCCAGGTTATCTCTTGACTTCCTACTTTTGCATTCCATTCCCCTATAATGAAAAGGACATCTTTTTTTGGTGTTAATTCTAGAAGGCCTTGTAGGTCTTCATAGAACCATTCAACTTCACCTTCTTCAGTATTACTGGTCAGAATGTAGACTTAAATTATTGAGATATTGAATGGTTTACCTTGGAAATATACAGAAATTGTTCTGTCATTTTTGAGGTTGCATCCAACTGCATTTTGGACTCTTTTGTTGACTATGATGGCCTCTCCATTTCTTCTAAGGGATTCTTGCCCACAGTAGTAGATATAATGGTCATCTGAGTTAAATTCACCCATTCCAGTCCATTTTAGTTAACTGATTCCTAAAATGTTGATGTTCGCTCTTGCCATCTCCTGTTTGACCACTTCCAATTTGCCTTGGTTCATGAACCTAACATTCCAGGTTCCTATGCTCTGGGAGTTGGTGATGAACAGGAAAGCCTGGCATGCTGCAGTTCATGGAGTAGCAAAGAGTTGGACATGACTGAGTGGCTGAACTGACTGAAGCAATATTGTTCTTTACAGCATTGGACTTTACTTCCATCATCCATCACATCCACAACTGGGAGTTGTTTTCACTTTGGCTCTGTCTCTTCTTTCCTTCTGGAGTTATTTTTCCACTGATCTCCAGTAGCATACTGGGCACCTGCTGACCTGGGGAGTTCATCTTTTGGTGTCATATATTTTTGCCTTTCATACAGTTCATGGGGGTTCTCAAGGCAAGAATACTGAAGTGGTTTGCCATTCCCTTCTCCAGTGGACCTCATTTTGTCAGAACTCTTCACTATGACCCATCTGTCTTGGGTGGCCCTACCCAAGGCCATAGTTTCATTGAGTGAGACAAGGCTGTGGTCCATGTAATCAGTCTGATTAGTTTTCTGTGATTGTGATTAAAAGGTCTTTGTGCCCTAAGACCTTCCAAAGTCACTGAGCCCAAGTTTTAGAGATGAAAGGAAATGTTTCTCCAGTGGATTACTTGGTTCAGTTATAAAAAAGGGCCTCACATCTCTGTCTCTTAGTTCCAGGACCAATGCCTTCTGGCTTAGAGGAAAACAGTATGACATAGTGGCCACTATTATGAGGAATATCCCACATCTTTAGGAGAGCACCCTAACCTCACAAAGTGTTGTCTTGCAGCTGATACTACAAATGAATGTTCAGCAAGCCATTTCATAAAGTTAGCTGCTTCTAGGTCATGAGGTACATGGAAAAACTGGTAAACCCCACAGACACAAGCCTATTGTATCACCTACTTGACAACAAAAGTATATCTCTATGTCAGAGGCAATGGATCAAGCATTCCAGAAGTCCACAAGTCGTGTTTCTGGCAAAAACACTACAGGGAAGAAAGGTAATCTGTATTTATATTTGTTTGAGGACAAATTTCTTTGCCTTCTCTGATGGAATGGAAAAGATTCAGGTAACCAATGAGCCACTGGTGGCCAGATGGTCGGTCCCTCCCAAGAAAAGTGCCATACAAAGACTCTAGGTGGCCTCTACTATTGGATAGTTGGGCTTTTAGCAGTGGAGCAAACCAGATCATTATTGATGAAAGGAAATCTATTTTATGAAGCCCATTGGAGAGCCTCCATTCCTGCCACTAAAGCCGCTTCATACACGGGCCCATTGAGCAAGCACTATGGTGGCTACAGAAAGAGGCTGTCCAACATCACAGAACAAATGATCTTCTCCACTTGATTACTGAAAATCTCCTCTACTGAGATCACTCTCTGGGGAGCATTTTCATGGGATACACATTATCCTTACACTCTGTGCCAATTTCAGCCCCTACACGACCTCAGACCTTCTTGTCACTAATGTTCCAAACTGCCAGTGTCCATTCTCATAGAAATGGCTTCCATTTGTAGTGGATTGTAGCTGCATATAACTAAGATTTAGTTTGTTGGATCAGAGAGCATTAAGTTCATGGTGGGTAGGACAGGTTACAACAAATTTAGAATCCTCATGGGTCCAGCATTCATTTCCTCCTTGAGCTATGCAAAATGCTCCGTACAGTATATTTTCCACTTGATTTTGCTAAGGGGCACTGAAGCTTCCTCTGCAGATTCTACCTTATTTAGAGCCTGCCCCTGACTTGGTGATCACCAATTTCTCAATGAATAGGTCATAGGGGCACACTCAAATACAATATATGTTGCCTCCAATATCCAAACAGTCCCACTGAGTTTGATGCCTCTAGTTTGGAGGTAAGTGGTGCAATGAGCAGGAAACTGTCATGAGTAGATACCCACAGCAAGCTCATCAGAAATGGCAGTGGTGTGGCAAGCCACCAAACTTTGATGGGGTTTTTCTTCCACCTTCTGGTATACATTTGTACTAGCACGACATCTGGGATTCTTGCTTTTTTCCTGCTCAAAATATCCAGCATGATGCTAACAATGATATCCTGTGAGACGCCCAGGTGACCACAGACCCTGTGGCTCATGTTATGACAATGCAGTTCTAGAGTTCACGTACTTCTCTCTCAGGTAAAAGTAAGCTGCTTCTGATAATCTATATTAACTGATATAAGGAAAAACATCGGTCAGTGCAGACCAAATACCCGGGACCATGTTCATTCGCTCTGGGAACAAGATGTAACAACACCTAGAAAACGTAGCTGTAATTGGCGTCACTGCTTAATTAACTTTATAATGATCCACAGGCATTCTCCAAATTTATCTGGCTTTTATACTGGCCAAACATGCAAGTTAAACAAGGATGTGATAGGGATCAACAGCCTGTAATATTCAAGTCCTTCATGGCAGTACTAATCTTTACAGTCTCCACATGAAGGTGTTATTACTCTTGATAGAGCTTTTTACTTGGCTCCCATTTGCCCCTGCTTACCACATTAACCCTTACATGGGTAAGAGGCTGATGTAAGTATTCAACCAGTTGCTAAATATCAGTATTTCAACCATGAATCCAGGAATTCAAAAACTGCAGAGGGACTCTTTTCTGTGCTGGGACCGCTGTGAGACATGAATTTGAGCAAACTACGGGAGATAGTGAAGGACAAGGAAGCCTGGTGTGCTGCAGTCCATGGGATCGCAAAGAGTTGGATACAACTTAGTGACTGAACAACTGTGAGATAAACTCAGGACAGAATTTAATTTAATTTATCCCCTCTTCTCCATAAGCCCTCACTGGTTCAGCAGACCACAGTGCCATTTCTGGCCCTAGAAATTACTGTCAACTCAGCTGATATTCATTCTGCGTTTTCTCCCAAAAACCACAGGTGCCCCCTCAAGGTGACATACACACCCTTCAGTCAAGGGACTCCAGAGTTGTTACCTGGCTTAGATGTAGGAACATGGTAAGGCACCATACTTCTGCCTAGCAGGCCTAGAGATTTTCCAGTGATGTAAATCCCATAACTTTCATTGAATCAGAGTCCATTTCAGCAACAGTATTTCCTTACACTGATTCATTTCTCAATGACTTAGTAAAGGAACATGTCTTCTAAGGCCTTCCTCTCCTCCCTGGAAGAGGAATGCTTTGAACATGATAAATTCACTCCGAAGTTCTTATCTTCCTAAACCTTTGGATTTCTTCTACATCATACTATGGAAGCTATGACATCTTAACCTCATTGATTATAGAGTAACACTGAATTCATATTTTAGTTTAGGAGTTAAGAAAACTCTTAGAACCACTTATAGTTGACTAGTGAAAGTGAAGTCACTCAGGCGTGTCTGACTCTTTGCGACCCCAGGACTGTAGCCACCATGCTTCTCCCTCCATGGGATTCTCTAGGCAAGAATACTGGGGTGGGTTACCATTTCCTTCTCCAGGGGATCTTCCTGACCCAGGGATCGAACCCAGGTCTTCGGCATTGGAGGCAGACGCTTTAACCTCTGAGCCACCAGGGAAGCCCCCATAGTTGACTAAGAAAACATATTAAATCCAGAATCTTGGGTAAGTGTACCTGTTTCAGTAACTATAGTTCAATCCAGTATTATATTCATCTTGATCTAACATCACTTTGAATCCATTCTCACATGTGTTTCCCTGCTACTATAAATTAGCAAGAGCTTGAAATTCTTTTAATGTAACTGTCTCCTACTGAAGCATAATTTAAGTTCTCTCCTGAGTGAGTGAAGTCGCTCAGTCGTGTCCAACTCTTTGCGATCCCATGGACTGTAGCCCACCAAGCTTCTCCATCCACGGGATTCTCCAGGCAAGAATACTGGAGTGGGTTGCCATTTCCTTCTCCAGGGGATCTNATGACCAGTGCATTCTCTTGGCAGAATTCTATTAGCCTTTGCCCTGCTTCATTCTGTCCTCCAAGGCCAAATTTCTCTGTTACCTTAGGTATTTCTTGACTTCTACTTTTGCCTTCCAGTCCCCTGTAATGAAAAGGACATCTTTTGGGGGTATTAGTTCTATAAGGTTTTGTAGGTCTTCATAGAATCGTTCACCTTCAGCTTCTTCAGCATTACTGGTCGAGGCATAGACTTGGATTACTGTGATACTGAATGGTTTGCCTTGGAAATGAACAAACAGACCATTCTGTCATTTGAGATTGCATCCAAGTACTGCATTTTGGACTCTTTTGTTGACTATAATGGCTACTACATTTCTTCTAATGGATTCTTGCCCACAGTAGTAGATATAATGGCAAAATGATTTGATTCTGTGAGTTCATGTTACTAAAGTTCATTTAAATCAGTAAACTGAAAAACTACTTGATACAATAACAGTGTTTCATAAAAAGTAGTTAAAGAATTCATTCAGCAAACAAACAGATTTTCTATACCCTAGCAATAATCATTTAAAAATAAAAGTAAGAATTCTGCTTTTGGGTAGAGTGCAGTAGATCACAGCAGGTCAATATTTAATACCCTAATGAGTAGAATCAATCAAATAATTACAGAAATCCTACTTTTATAGACAGTAAGGAGCTTCAGACCAATAAAATTCTAGAAATGAGGAAACTTTTCTAAGTTAAAATATAATCTCCGGCTTTTCCTACCACACCCATCTCCACTGTGGTTATTTGCTGATTTTGGTCATAGGGCTGACCATCAGCTTTTTCAGGCAGAGAACTTTTGTTGGGATTTAAAGAAACCAGAAAGCTTTTAGACATTTAGAAATTGGAAACTTGAATAGACTTAAACAAATGGCTGGTTTTTTTTTCCCCTAGGAGTAATTGTGGATTGCAGCGCTGTACACAAGTCTGTAAGGTTAGACAAAAAACTATTGAAAGGTAGAGTACAATCTTTTGCATCCTTCATAGTACTTAAGAAAGATCTGCTAGGGAAGTAAGCCTGAGCAAAGAACAGTGAAACTTCCCATTTGAAGATATCTGCCAGTGTCTGAAGCTTATATTGGTTAGGCTGGAGGTAAGAGAGTCCGGCTAGAATTTAAGACTATTAAAGCTAAGTCTCCTACAGCGACAGGAATGAATGGATGAAAACCCACCATATTCTCAATCCAGCTCTAACCCATCGAAATTTCTGACTGAATTGGAGTGATCACTTCCTCATATTTTCTGCCTGTTGGCAGAACTGAAGACATTACGATGGATGATAAATCATCTATAACAAATATGGTTCTTTTACAGACAAAAATAGATTTATTGGGAAAATATTATAAAAGTTTAGTGATTCCATTTATAAATAAAAATAAATGTATACACATAAATTACAAATGGATTAAAGTTAATATTTAAATATCCCTATTTTAAATAAATTCACCCAAGTGGCAATATAAATTGGCATAACTACCTTAGAAAACCGTTTATGATTTCATCCAGAAAATATGTATTACTGAAACTCAGGAATTTCATTCCTTAGTGTATACTTCAGAGAAACTCTTACATATATTTTTATAAGACTATTACAGCATCACTTTTCTTAATAGCTCCAAGTGGAAATAAGTTGAATGTCCATCAATAGAAGGAGGTCTCAATAATTTGTGGCACAATGTACTATTTTACAGCAAAAAATAAAACAAAACAAAACAGTCCCCCTAAAACCTTAGCTATAGGCAACAACATGATGAATCTCACAGTGTTGAAAAAGAGAAGCAAGGCATAATAGATTGTATTCAATTCATATAAAGTTCAAAAAGAAACAAAAATAAATTATAATATTTATGGATGTATACATATATAGTATGGAGAAGGCAATGGCACCCCACTCCAGTACTGTTGCCTGGAAAATCCCATGGACAGAGGAGCCTGGTGGGCTGCAGTCCATAGGGTCGCTAAGAGTTCACTTTCACTTTTCACTTTCATGCACTGGAGAAGGAAATGGCAACCCACTCCAGTGTTCTTGCCTGGAGAATCCCAGGGGAGCCTGGTGGGCTACCCTATGGGGTCTATGGGGTCATGCAGAGTTGGACACGACTGAAGCAACTTAGCAGTAGCAGTACATATATAGTAAAACTAAATAAACTCCAGTACTTTGGCCACCTCATGCAAAGAGTTGACTCATTGGAAAAGACTCTGATGCTGGGAGGGACTGGGGGCAGGAGGAGAAGGGGACGACCGAGGATGAGATGACTGGATGGCATCATGGACTCGAGTCTGAGTGAACTCCAAGAGATGGTGATGAACAAGGAGGCCTGGCGTGCTGCAATTCATGAGGTTGCAAAGAGTCGGACACGACTGAGTGACTGAACTGAACTGAACTGAAAACTAAATAAAAGCAAGGAACTGATAATGATAAAAATTCAGAATATTGGGTGGAAGAGATAGTTGTGACTGGGCCAAGAATGTATTTGTTCTTTATCCCTTAAGGCTGTGGCCAAGCATCTATTCACTCTGAGGTGATTTACTACAATTAATAAATGTATGCTTAATTCAAACTATGTATGAACTAAATAATGATTTCTGGTGCCAGAAACATTGTAAGACTACAACATCTGACAAAAATTGAATTATGCTTCATCAACCAATCATATCCTTTTAAGAGTAAATATACAGATGGTAGCTCAGATGGTAAAGAATCTGCCTGCAATGTGGGAGACCTGGGTTGGGAGGATCTAGGATGGGAAGATCCCTTGGAGAAGGCAATGGCTAACTACTCCACTATTTTTGCCTAAAAAATTCCAAGGACAGAGGAGCCTGGTGAGCCACAGTTCATGGGCTTGCAAAGAGCTGGACACAACTGAGAAAGTAACATTTCACTTTTCATACAAATGCATATTTACTTATACATGGTATACTATGGAGAGTATATTGCAAATTTGAACACAGTTGTACTATTTAGATACTTTTAAATTACTCATATATTAGCCAAATAAAATAAACATTACAACCAGATGTTTCACATCTAAACAAAACGAAAGGAAAATACTAATGCTGCCAACGAATGCTGACAAGATACTTTATGACAGTTTTTCTTCCAACACTTTTGAGAGGAAGAATCAGTTTCACATTTTTTTATGCCTCAGGCCTCAAATTCTCTGAAGTTGTTTTAGATGTAACAACAGGAACTGATGGAAAAAAAATCACTTATTATATGTCATCCATGAATCATGCTTTTTTCCCCCAAGGAATCTCTTGAAGAATAACTGTCATAATTCTAGAATTTAAAAAAATCATAATAAAAAACTACTCTTTTAGAGAGAAAGTTACTACTAAAACTAAGCAACATTTCTGCTTATTAATTAAACTAATAAAAGAGTATATTTATCCTCTGTTTCTAGGATGGAACTTTCCCAAAGCAACAATTTTGGTCCACTATTAAGATTTCATATAACTCTTTTAGGTAATTCCATTTAGTAGCATGGCTCAATTAACTTTTGTATAATGACAAATCTCAGTATCAACTGAAAGATGGAATTATCTTTCTTTTGAGTTACAGGCTGATTAACATAAGGTTACTTAAGAGGAACCTCAAATTCACTAAGTCCAAAACCTACCCCACCTCCTCTCAAACATTCCTTTTCTTCTCTTTAGAGGAACAGCAAGCAACACAATCTACTTAGATTCCCAAGCCAGAAATCTGAGTCAATCTTTCCACTTTCCCTTAGATACTCAATAAATCACCAAGTATGGTTGATTCTATTTTCTTAAATAGTATTTCTTGAATATGAGTTCTTTTACTTCAACCTCGTGGCCATGCCTTAGTTCAAGTCAATCACTGCCTATATTCCTGCAATCTGGTTTCCTTCCTTATAAATGGAACCTCTTCTTCTCCACTAAAATAAGATCTCTCATTTATCAAAATAAAATCATCACCCTGGTTGTGCCACTTTCTTTCTTAAAATCACATAATGGCACTTGATGGTTTTCAGTTTTTTAATGTGGTATAAAGGTTCACTGGCAGTCCTACATCTCAATAGTCTTTATTTTATACCGTATGATCTGGTGTTATATTATCTCCTATTTATGATTTCACAAATGCCTCTGCTTCCATATAGAATTTCAATTTGCTCAGTATACCTCTTGGAAAGATTTTGCTGATTATCTTTTTTGAATAAGTGTCCTACCTATGTATTCCATAGAATATTTTCTTCACTTTTATCATTTAACACATATTGCAATTATAAGAGCACCTTTAAGCATCACAAAAAATTAATTTCAATAAGCTCAGTTTTATTAATTCCCATTTTATCTTCTGAAAAATGAGGGATCTGGATTAGACTTAAGGTTCTTCCCAGCTAAACTATTTTATTAATTTATATCAAGTTGGAAAGAGTGTTTTGACATGCCTGACTTTTCTCTCCAACTTTCTGCTAGCATATAACCATGGTATTAATTCCTGATGTTGCCCATACAAAACACTTGAGATACTGAAAGTAACAGAATATAACATAAAAACTACTGAATTTAACTTATTTAAAAATAATGTAACCAATTAAAGAACTATTTACTAACAGCTTGAATTTATTGAAATTGATTTAGAAGACTGTGATCAAATCAAAGTTAACAATTTGTTAAGATCTTTACATGTCATTGTTAACAGTTTAACTCAGTCTTGTTTATCCTTGACTACTGCTATCCAGCTGTTAAATTTTCTTCATGGAAAAGATAGTAAGTTCAGTTCTCATTAGATTTTAAGCTGCTTTTAGAGAAGGGCCACACGTTATGTTAGAATACTAATAATCCACAGAATTTAGTGAGATGTAAAGACAGAAAAATGTGACTATGCTGTAATATTCAAGGAGTAAGGTCAACTTTTCAGGTATTATACTGTTAATTTTAAACTGAAATTGGCCAACTGTGTTATCAAAGGAGCCAGAAAAATTTATTAAAAAACTAATATTATTTACAACTGGTGAGAGACTATAAGAAAAAGAAATTAAAATGATAAAGAAATACTTTATGCACAATAATGCTTATATGCAGTGCTTTCTTAAGTAAATTTTCAATGAGTTTTACAAGGGTTCCTTTTTTGATTTTCCTGTACTGATGATGGTAGATGAAATCTGATGATGATTATCTGATATGTATATTTTAATTCAAACAGAACAACTCAGAGTTAAATGATATCCCAACACAGGTAAAGATTCAATAGTATCAAGAAAAGACAACTTGTTGCCCACCTTCCCTCCAAGATACTAAGTTTTTGTAGAGGTGAAAAATGCCATACTATACCTTGATTTCTTCTATTTCATCTGGTACTATCTTGTATGCTGATATAGTCCCACCCAACCTGAAATTAGGAGAAAAAAATATTCTCAAAACCAGCAACAATGTATTAAAAAATATGGACTATTTTTGCCATTAGCAGCCGAGTGCCACCAGTAATTGTCCATTACCCACCCCAATAACTATGGAGGAGAAAAACCACCATTTTGTGCTCAGGTTTTCATATAGTAGTTTAAAAAGATAGATAATAAATGACTACTGAAGGAGGAAATATAAGTTAGATTTTTAACCATAATTAAGCTTCTCTTATTGATGGTTTTTATGATGTTCAAACTGTCATTTTGATTAATAGATTCTGTCAAAATTAGGATATATCAAGAACAGTACTGACATTTCTGTTTTCATGGCATCATGAAACACAGCTACGTTTAAAATACTTATCAATTCAACATACCATCAGTATTCTACAGCACTGCACTCAGGTAGACTGATTCCAAATTTCATGTTATTTCCCTTACAACATTCTGCTTTCCTGACTCAAGGAAGGACAATGCTAGAAGTAGCAGTAGAGTAATTTACTCTAGTCAATATGTGAAAGTATTACATTGGCAGTAACAGTGGTAGTTATAGCAATGACATTACAGTTAGTAATATACTGAATATTTACTATATGCCAAACACTCAGTTGTCAGGTTTCACATGTTTTTTTCTCATTTAACTCTAATAAATTATAATAAGGATTATGAAAAAATAAGACAAGCAATTTTTGCAAGTCTCACAATTAGAAATGGCAGACTGGGTTTAAGATAAGCAGTCCTATCTTCCAAAAATTGACAAGCAGATTCTTAAATTCATATGGCAATTTAAGGGACACAGAATAATCAAACAATCTTAAAAAGATGAAAGTTGGAGGATTTATATTTTCTGATATCATGTTACGAAAGAGCTACAATAATAAAGACAATGTGGAGCTGGCCTAAGAATAGACATGCAAAGCAACAGAGTACAACTGCAAGTCTGGAAACAAATATCACATTTACGGTCAACTAGCTTTTGTTTTCCTTTTATTTTATTGTAATTTACTTTTTGCTTATTAAATAAATTTTATTTTACTATAAATATTGTAATTTGACATTTTAACCATTTTTAAGTGTACAATTAAATGATAAATGATGGGCAACTATCAGTACTATTTCTAAAACTTACCCACTACATAGGAACTCTACAAAAAAAACAGGAACTCTACAAAAAAAAAAGGAAAGAAACTATATAATCATTAAGGAATAACTTCTAATTTTCCCCTATCCCCATTTCCTGGTAATTACTAACCAAATTTGTCTAGGAAACTCACAAAGAGAAATCATACAAAACTTGTCCTTTTGTGTCTGGAAAATGTTACTCTGCCTAGTTTTCAAGCTTTATCCACACTGTAGCACCGTATCAGAACTTCATTCCTTTTTTATGACCATATAATTTCCACTGTATATATATATATATATACCATATTTATTTATCCATTCATCTGCTAATGCAAATTTATATTGCTTCAATTTTTTGGCTACTATAAACAATACTGCAATAAATATTAGCATACAATATCTGAATCTTTCTTTCCAGTTCTTTTGGATATTTACCTAGGAGGTGGAACTGCTCAATCACATAGTAATTACAAGTTTAGCATTTGAAAGACCACCAAACAGTTTTCTGAAGTGGCTGTACAGATTTTATTCATACATTACCACCAAGAATGCATGAGGGTTCCAATTTATCCACATCTTCATCAATACTTGTTATTCTATTTTTTTAATGGCTACCCTAATACTATTCTATTTTTTTAAGGGCTTCCCTGGGGGCTCAGAGGTTAAAGCATCTACCTGCAATGCAGGAGACCTGGGTTCGATCCCTGGGTTGGGAAGATCCCCTGGAGAAGGAAATGGCAACCCACTCCAGTACTCTTGCCTGGAGAATCCCATGGAAGGAGGAGCCTGGTGGGCTATAGTCCACAGGGTCACAAAGAGTCAGACACGACTGAGTGACTTCACTTTCACTTTCAATGGGTATAAAGTATCTTTCTATATTCTTATTGTCCACTTGTGTCTCTTATCTAAAGAAATAACAATTCAAGTGCTCTGACAATTTTAAAATTGGGTTTTCTTTTTGCTGGTGAGCTGTAGTTATTTTTTTATGTATTCTGGATATTAAACCCTTATCTAAGATATTATTTCCAGATATTTTCTCTCATTCTGTAAGTTGTCTTTTACTTTCTTGATAATAGACTTTGATGCACAAAAACGTTTAATTTTGATGAAGTCCAGTTTATGTACTTTTTCCTTTCATTGCTCACCTTACTGGTGTAATGCATAAGAATCAACTGCCAAATCCAATGTCTTGAAAGTTTATTACTACACTTTCTTGAAAGTGTTTTATTATTTTAGTGCTTCTATTTAGGGTTCTGATCCATTCTGAGTTAATGTTTGTACATGGCATGAGATACTATTTTAATTCTTTTCCATGTGGAAATCCAATCATTTAGCACCATTTATTTCTCAAAGCTGTTCTCACAGCTTTGACTCACCACCCTTCTCTAAAGTCAGTTTTCCATGGATACAGGTTTATTTCTGGATCCTTAATTTTATACTATTGGTCTATAGGTCTATCTTTATTTTTAGATGCTATTTTAAACGGAGCAGCTTTAATTTGCTCTTCACATTGTTCACTGCTGATGTGTAGAAACAAATGATTTTCCTGTGTTGATCTTGTACTCTGCAACTTGGATGAACTTGCTTATTGATTCTAGTAACTTTCTTTCAGATTCTCCAGGATTTTCTATACACAGGATCATGCTATCTATGAATAGAGATAGATTTACTTCTCACTTAACCATCTGGATACCGTTTATGTCCTGACTTTGTCTAAATACTCTGGTTAGAACTTCCAATGCAATGTTCAGTATCAATGGTGAAACTTTCAATTTTTCACTATTGAATATGATGTCAGTTGTGGGATTTTCACAAATGCTTTTTATCAAGTAAAGTAGGTCCCCTTTTCTTTCTAGTTTTCTGAGTGTTTTTACCATGGAGAGATGCTGGATTTTTGTTAAATGTTTTCTCTGTGTCAAATGAGATGATTATGTGGTTTTCTGCCTATCTTTCTATTAATGTGGTATATTACAGTAATTAATTTTCTTATGTTGAACTACCCTTGAATTCCTGGTGGTAATCTGACTTGGTCACCATATATAATCCTTTTAATACATTGTTGGATTCAGTGCCTTAATATTTCCTTGAGTTCTCAAAAAAAAAAAAAAAAAAAAAAAAGATTATACATGGTGACCAAATCAGATTAACCCAGGAATTCAAGAGTAGTACAACATAAGAAAATGTCCAACTTTCTTTGGGGTTGGAATGAAAATTGACCTTTCCCTGTCTGTGGCCACTGCTGAGTTTTTCAAATTTGCTGGCATATTGAGTGCAACACTTCAACAGCATCATCTTTTATGATTTGAAATAGCTCAGGTGGAATTCTATCACTTCCACTTGTTTTGTTTGTAGTAATGCTTCCTAAGGTCCACTTGACTTCACACTCAAAGATGTCTGGCTCGAGGTGAGTGACCACACCATTGGGGTTATCTAAATTAAAATTCATTACGAATATAAATATTTAAAGGTAATTCAAAGTTTCTCAAAACTAGTTTGCTTTTTCTCCCCAAGTCATATCTTCCTCTTCTACAGTTCTCCCCAATTTTTGTTATGATAAATGTTAATTGACCCAGTAGTGCATATCAGAAGTGTAAAAATCTTTTAAATGTCTGTCTTCTCAATCCCTACATAACACTCCATGGTGGCTCAGATGGTAAAGTGTCTGCCTACAATGAGGGAGACCTCAGTTCATTCCCTGGGTTGGGAAGATCTCATGGAGAAGAAAATGGCAACCCACTCCAGTATTCTTGCCTGGAAAATCCCATGGCGAGAGGATCGTGGCAGGCTACAGTCCATGGGGTCCTAAAGAGTCGGACACGACTGAGTGACTTCACTTTCACACAATTTAATGACAGTTATATTTTTATTTGCCATAATTTATCTGGAAAATATTCATTCCTCCATTTTCACTTTACTACTTTAAGATTTTATTATTTCTAACCATGGTTTTAGGAGTATCCTCATCATAGCTGTACAAACCTTATCTCTCCATGATGTAATTTTTGCCATGTCACAGCCTAATTAATTAATGGGCAATACCTTAAGAAGTGTGACAAAAATTCCTTTTAAAAACTTGACTCCTTAAGTCTATTTCTTATTTCATTTCCTGTCACCCCCTTCATAATACCTGTTTGTTACAGCCATGCCCAGCTGTCAATAGTTTCATAAATGCATTAGGCAATCCTTTGCTTTATGTCTGTCAATTATCTGTATCTTGAATATTCTTCTCCATCCCAAAACTTCAAATCACCATTCAGGAATCAAATACCACTTTCAGAACACTTATACAAACTCTGGAAGCAGAAACAGGCCCCTCCCCAGTGGGCACGTATGGATGTGAGAGTTGGACTGTGAAGAAGGCTGAGCGCCAAAGAATTGATGCTTTTCAACTGTGGTGTTGGAGAAGACTCTTGAGAGTCCCTTGGACTTCAAGGAGATCCAACCAGTCCATTCTGAAGGAGATCAGCCCTGGGATTTCTTTGGAAGGAATGATGCTAAAGCTGAAACTCCAGTACTTTGGCTACCTCATGCGAAGAGTTTACTCACTGGAAAAGACCCTGATGCTGGGAGGGACTGGAGGCAGGAGGAGAAGGGGACGACTAGGGGTGAGATGGCTGGATGGCATCACTGACTCGATGGACGTGAATCTGAGTGAACTCTGGGAGTTGGTGATGGACAGGGAGGCCTGGCGTGCTGCGATTCATGGGGCCGTGAAGAGTCGGACATGACTGAGTGACTGAACTTAATTGAACTACGATGACTAGTGCCTTACTCATATTTGCATTATAGCTTTTGTTCTATTATTGTAATTATCTACTTAGAGATCTATATTCTCCACTAGATAATGAAGGTACAGATTATATTTAAATTACTTTCTATATTTGGCAAATAGTGAGTACTTATAGTTTGAAATGGTCATCTGAGTTGAATTCACCCATTCCAGTCCATTTTAGTTTGCTGATTCCTAGAATGTCGACGTTCACCCTTTCCATCTCGTTTGACCACTTCCAATTTGCCTTGATTCATGGACCTGACACTCCAGGTTCCTATGCAATATTGCTCTTTACAGCATGGGATTTTGCTTCTATCACCAGTCACATGCACAACTGGGTATTGTTTTTGCTTTGGCTCCATCGCTTCATTCTTTCTGGAGTTATTTCTCCACTGATCTCCAGTAGCATATTGGGCACCTACTGACCTGGGGATTCCTCTTTCAGTATCCTATCATTTTGCTTTNATGCACAACTGGGTATTGTTTTTGCTTTGGCTCCATCGCTTCATTCTTTCTGGAGTTATTTCTCCACTGATCTCCAGTAGCATATTGGGCATCTACTGACCTGGGGATTCCTCTTTCAGTATCCTATCATTTTGCTTTGCCTTGGGTTCTCAAGGCAAGAATAGTGAAGTGGCTTGCCATTCCCTTCTCCAGTGGACCACGTTCTGTCAGACCTCTCCGCCATGACCCACCTATCTTGAGAAGAAATGGAGTAGCCATCACGGTCAACGAAAGAGTCCGAAATGCAGTACTTGGATGCAATCTCAAAAATGACAGAATGATCTCTGTTCATTTCCAAGGCNATTCATTGAATGGACTGATGCTGAAGCTGAAACTCGAATACTTTGGCCACCTGATGTGAAGAACTAACTCGCTGGAAAAGACCCTGATGCTGGAAAAGATTGAAGGCAGGAGGAGAAGGGGATGACAGAGGATGAGATGGTTGGATGGCATCACCAACTCGATGGACATGAGTTTGAATAAGCTCTGGGAATTGGTGATGGACAGGGAGGCCTGGCATGCTGCAGTCCTTGGGTTGGAAAGAGTAGAACATGACTGAGTGACTGAACTGAACTGAACCAATACAGACCTTTGTCGACAAAGTGATGTCTCTGCTCTTTAATATGCTGTCTAGGTTTGCTATAGCTTTTCTTCCAAGGAGCATGTGTCTTTTTGTTTTATGGCTGTAGCCAATGTCTGCAGTGATTTTGAAGCCCAAGAAAAGAAAATCTGTCACTGCTTCCACTTNGCTCTTTAATATGCTGTCTAGGTTTGCTATAGCTTTTCTTCCAAGGAGCATGTGTCTTTTTGTTTTATGGCTGTAGCCAATGTCTGCAGTGATTTTGAAGCCCAAGAAAAGAAAATCTGTCACTGCTTCCACTTTTTCCCTTTCTATTTGCCATGAAGCGATGGGACTGGATGCCATGATCTTGGTGTTTTTTTTTTTTTAATGCTGAGTTTTAAGCCAGTTTTGTCACATTCCACTTTTATCTTCATCCAGGGGCTGTTTAGTTCCTCTTCACTTTCTGCCATTAGAATGGTATCATCTGCAGATCTGAGGTTGTCGATATTTCTCCTGGCCATGTTCATTCCAGCTTGTGATTCATCCAGCCCAGCATTTTGCATGATACCCTCGGCATGCGTGTTTGCTAAGTCACTTCAGTCAAGTCCAGCTCTTTGCAACCTTGTGGACTGTAGCCTGCCAGGCTCCTCTGTCCGTGGGATTCTCCTGGCAAGAATACTAGAGTCGGCTGCCATGCCCTCCTCTAGGGGATCTCCCTTACCCAGGGATTGAACCTACATCCCTTACATCTCCTGCATTGGCAGGCAAGTTCTTTACCACTAACACCACCCACTCTGTATATAAGTTAAATAAGCAAGGTGGACATATACAGCCTTGTCATACTCTTTTCCAAGTTTTAAGCCAGTTCATTTGTCTGCTTCTAAGTGTTGTTTCGTGACCACTTAGAGGTTTCTCAGCAGACAAGTAAGGTGGTCTGGTACTCCCATCTCCTTAAAAATCTTACAGTTTGTTGTGATCCACACAGAGGCTTTAGGGTAGTCAGTGAAGCAGAGTAGATGTTTTTCTGGGATTCGCTCACTTTCTCTTTGATCCAACGAATGTTTGCAATTTGATCTCTGGTTCCTTAGCTTTTTCTAAACTCAGCTTGTGGGTCTGGAAGTTCTCAGTTGACGTTGCCCTTTGGGATTGGAATAATTGACTTTTCCAGACCTGTGGCCACTGCTGAGTTTTCCAAATTTACTGACATATTTAGGGCAGCAATTTAACAGCATCATCTTTTAGGATTTGAAATAGCTCAGCTGGAGTTCCATCACCTCCACTAGCTTTGTTCATAGTAATGCTTCCTAAGGCCCACTTGACATCACACTCCAGGATGTCTGGCTTTAGGTGAGTGACCACACCATCATCATTATTGAGGTCATTAAGATCTTTCTTGTATTGTAGGGGTAGAAATAGGGAAAATTAGGACTATTCCATTTTTATGGAAGCACAGGAAACTAAAAGTTATTCTTATTTTACAATAATTCCCCGTTTATGAAAGAGAAGTCCCCTCATAATCTTGTTAATTATGTAATTAACTTAAAAGTACAATAAAACCTTAGTGTATCCTATCTTTAAGTGGAAACCAAAGATGAACATTCAGACTCCTACTCCAACTCCTTTATTTTAAAACGAGAGTATTTATCACATAAGATACTAATGTTTGATAAATTAAATCTGCACTTTCTATGAATATGCATTATTTTCTGGCTCTGTTAATTTTAAAAATATATGCCCCCCCCACCCCCACCAATACTGTTCCTTACCTTCGTGCCCTTGGTCATAATCTCTTCACCCTACACCACTTTCCTAGAGTAACCCTTATTATTCCAGACTCAGTTTACATATTTCTTCTCCAATTGATTTCCCCTTAATCCCAAATTTAGGCTGGATGCCCTATTTATATGCTCTCATGGAGATCTGTTTTCCCCATTAGCACTTATCTTTTTTATCATCTTTCCTGCTCCTCTATCAGCTTCATGAGGACAGGAGGTGATTTAAATGTTCATAGTTACAGAACCAGCAACATGAATTTGTTGAATGAGCAGATTACTCTTACATGATTTTCATTTTGTACCTAGGGATCAAGAACCAAGAGAACCTCAGCTTTCAGACTGGTTTAATCCTAAGTAAGAACCAAAAATTTTACTCAAAAATAATAACAATAATATAAAATGATAAAATGCATTAATAATGTAATATTATATTATAATAACAACATAATAGTATAATAGCATTAATATAACTCTATTTGAATGGGGAGTTTTTTTTTTTTTTTCATCATCAAATTGTAGCCAAACTGGGAGGTTTCCAGGACTTGGACTTTTCACTTTTAAAAGTTTTTATATACAATCATAGGACCTATTTATCAAGAATTAGGCAATTAAGGGTCATAATGAGGAAGCTGTTGTCTGGTTTAACGTTTCTGCTTATTAGGGGAAAAAAAATCTCTTTAGTAACAGCTTGAAAAATGTCATTAATAACTCCTCTTGATTTTGGCATTAACATTCAGAGGGAAATTTCATTCTTTATAATGGCTGTATACAATAATTTAATTATTAACCATTCCCTGTTGGTTTTATATTGTTTGCAACTTGGGGGCTATTGTAAGTAATATTTCAGTGAATAACCCTGTACATATATTTTTGTTAACTGCTGTGTGAATTTATCTATAAGATAAATTCTCATCATGGGATAATTAGTTTAAGAGGATATAAACATTTAAAATATTGCTTTAGGTTGCTAAATTGCCCTTTAATAATTATACTATTTATTTTCTAATCTATAGAGGATAAATGTTAATGGAGTGGAAAACATTTTGTAACCTGCAAAGCTTTATTGAAATATCTCCATTTGTTTTTCTGTAATCCTTACTGAATTTGAGCATTCTTTATGTGTATTATTTGTTTATATTTCATCACTTTTTTGTATTTATACTTTTAACGGATTGCAGTTGCAGAGATTTAGATTAATAATAATCATCCTTTCTCCATGACTCACTCTCATCATTATTCATGCAAAATTCACTGTGTGTTTTTTTGCTTATTTTTAATGAAGCGAAAATTACAAGTTCTATAACTTCTACAGGGCTTTCCTGTGAGGGTTCAGTGGTAAAGAATCCGTCTGCCAAAGCAAGAGACACAGGTTCAGTCTTCCTGGGTCGGGAAGATCCCCTGGAGAAGGAAATGGCAACCCGCACCAGTGTTCTTAACTTGGGGAAATCCCATGGACACAGGGGACTGGAGGGCGACAGTCCATGGGGTCACAAAAGGTTGGAAATGACTCAGTCCTTTTCAATACCCCCACTCTATCTCCTTGCCCTACCCCTTGAAATAACCACAATCCTGAATCCTGGTTCATCAGTTCAGTTCAGTTCAGTTGCTCAGTTGTGTCCGACTCTTTGCGACCCTCTGAATCGCAGCATGCCAGGCCTCCCTGTTCATCACCAACTCCTGGAGTTTGCTCAGACTCACATCCATCGAGTCCATGGTGCCATCCAGACATCTCATCCTCGGTCGTCCCCTTCTCCTCCTGCCCCTTATCCCTCCCAGCATCAGAGTCTTTTCCAATGAGTCAACTCTTCACATGAGGTGGCCAAAGAACTGGAGTTTCAGCTTTAGCATCATTCCTTCCAAAGAAATCCCAGGGTTGATCTCCTTCAGAATGGACTGGTTGGATCTCCTTGCAGTCCAAGGGACTCTCAAGAGTCTTCTCCAACACCACAGTTCAAAAGCATAAATTCTTCGGCGCTCAGCCTTCTTCACAGTCCA